>JACDOX010000043.1:5126703-5284969 GCA_014549065.1 Cardinalis cardinalis | reverse complement strand
GATCTGGCCTTGTGAATGACTAAGACTTATGTGATTTCAAGGATATTTATAGTGCTAATTTTTAAATTTAATTTCATAAAAAGCAGTAGTTCTGAGTCCTTTAGCTGTTTTTATATTCAAATACTGGTGAGCAAATAAGTAGTGGGATCATTAGTTTCTTGTTTATTGTAATGTCTTGCAGCATATTAGTTTCCTGTGAGAGATTGTGAAGAATAACATGTCCTTTTTATGTTGAGATCTATGAAAAATATTTTGGGACACTAAAAAATTCCTGCTTTTTCTCATGCTCAATGGATTTTTAATACGTGTGTGCTACTTCATGCTTGATAATTTATGACCCAGCAGAGGTCAGCCTTGTGGCATTTTTCAAAACAAATGCTCAAAGAAATTAAGTAGAGCCAAAGTTCTTATTATAATAAGTCTTTAGAATTTTATTTCATAAAATACATTCCTGCAAATTAGAGTTGATGTGATATTCCTGTGTTGTAGCTAGATGTATGACTTAAACATCTCAGAGAAACTTCTATTTATGTAATAGGTATATTAATAGCTTTATAAAATTGTTACAAATAGCTTAAAATATTTGCCTTTTTGGTATTCTGAAATACCTACAAAGACACCATTTTTTCTTTTGTGATTCTTAAAAAATTGAAATTTAAGGAATTGAGGGAAAACAGTGTTCATGGTGAGGGGAAGGATACTCCAGCTCAAAAGCACTAATGATTTGTTTACGTTGTAAAATGCTATTCCCATTTTGTATGTCAGTGATGGCTTCTTTAATACTAATAAGGGTCTAATTTTTTATAAACTTGATGACTCAGATCATAATCTTCCTCAAGAACAGTGGCTGTCCTGTCTTTCCTGTCTTAAATTGGATTACTGGTTTGTAAGTTCTGCTTCAATAGGCAGTCTCAGGAGTGCCTGATTTAATTGCTCTTTGCTCTGCTTGAGCATATTCTCTGTACCTTGAACTAACACCAAAGTAGTTTTATCCAGATAAACAGTAGGACTGAACATGCAATAACACCATTGTCAAGGCTGCAGCTGAGTTTTCTGCAGTAGAAGATGATAAAACGACTTGAGAATGACATTGGGAACTGGGAAAACATGTTGCTGCCTTTTGTTTAGCCAGTTCATTTTCACTGCTCAAAGATGTTTTACTCCTTTATTGTTAGTATATTTTTTGTGCACTCTGAAGCTGGTTTCCAGACGTTAAAAACCCTTTGATAAGAACAATATTTCGAGGCTTTGCAGTGGCTGATAACATATCCTGTGTCTGTTGCAGCAGGTAGTTGGCATTTGAAAATCAGTCTCAGGAAAAAATACTCTGCTTTTTAATGCTTGCTTTTCTTTAAGACCCTCTTCTACTCCTCTCTGGGTTTTTTTTTTTGGGTGTGGTGTTGGTTTTTTTGTTTGTTTGTTTATTTTGGTTGTTTGTTTTCTTTTTGTTTTTTGGTTTTTTTTTGTTGTTTTTTTTTTGCCATCAGAGAGTCAAGGTCAGTTTGGAGCAAGAGTAATTACTATGTTTATCTTCTGCAAAAGCTAGTTACAAATCACTGAAAAACTATCAGTCAGAGAATTATCTTACAAAAATCTTCTCCAATTAGAGAGAGAAAATAAGAATTTTAAAACAAAAGACTTCATTAATTTGCTGTGACCAGAATACTGGAATACATTTTATTTGAATGTGCTTTTTGCTGGAGATTAGAAAACCACACTATTAACACAAAGAATCCTATTTAAGGTTAATCAGCAACAGTGATGTTGTTCTTGTGCCTGTCCACTCTATTGAAATGAAAATAGTGTTGAATGCCTTGAGCAGGCTGTGCACTTAACTGTCTGTGCTTTTGTAGTTAAGCCCTAGCCTTAATGGGTGTGCAAAAGAAAGGATATTGTGAAATAATTTTGCATTAATAACTATCATTTTATGTGCTTCCTAGCTCTTGGCTCTAGTAGCTTGACATGTTGTGTTTCATTCACAGCACAATGACTTTTGTCCAGTACTTCTGTTGTTATATAACCCTCAGGTTTGTGAGAAACTCTTCAATTTAATATGCCTTCCTCTAGCAAAAAGAAGCAGAAGTAGATACAGGAGCAGGTGCTCTGAACTGACTTAGCTTGGGTCCAGGTGAACTAAAATTAACACAATTGAACTTAGACTGTCTAAGCAGAAAAGCACTGAGATATTTGCGCCATGCTGCCCTCCACACCTTTGCAGAACACAATGCAGAAACACCTGGTATGTTTTGGAGTGAGAGGCCTGCTTCTCAAGGTGTCACACCAGTGTGTAAGCCTCAGCTAGCAACCTTTCAAATCTGCATCCAGAAAAGCTGTGAAAACTTACCTCATCCATATACTTCAAACAAGAAATTTGTGTGAATGGAAATACGCAGCTATCTTTAGGTTCTTCTGGGATGCTGTCAACCAAGATCTTCCTAAATCTTTAAAAGATCTAAATGCTTTTACCCAGTATGTGTTTCTGAATTTCCTCACATAGAATTAAACCGAGCAAACATCAATCCATTTCTGTTCTTAGCAACAGAGCATGGTAGATTGTGAGGCAGATAAAAAAAAATGGCTATTTTTCTGGCAAAATCCAGTTTCTTTTTTCCTACTTTGGGGCAAGAAGAGGGTGTGGTTGGTTGACCCTGCCTGGTTGGCAGGTGCTCACCACAGCTGCTCGCTCTCTCTCTGTCTTCTCTACTGGGCAGGGCAGAGAACATATAACAAAAGGCTCATGGATCAAGAAAAATATGCAGACATATAACTCACAAATTACTTCCATGGGCAAATGAGCCTTGACTCCAGAAAATTTATTTAATTTATTGCCAATCAAATCAAAGTAGGATAATGAGGAAAATAAAACCCAAGTCTTGAAACACCTTGCCCCCATCCCTCCCTTTTTTTCAGACTCAACTTTACTCCTAAATTTTCTGCCCACTCTTTCCCAGTGGTGCAAGGGAATGGACAATGGGAGCTGCACTCAGTTATCTCTGGCACTCCTTCCTCTTCTCACCCTTCCCCTGCTCCATCATGGGGTTCCACCCATGGGAAACAGTCCTCCATGAACTTCTCCATTGTGGGTTTCTCCTATGGTGATACAGCACTCCACAAACTGCACCAGTGTGTGTCCCTCCCACAGAGTCTAGCTCTGCAGGAACTGCCTGCTTCAGCGTGGCACCTCTGCAAGTTCTGCCAGCAGACCTGCTGCAGAGTGGGCTCCTCTCTCTGTGGGGCCACAGGTCCTGCCAGGAGTCTACTCCCATATGGGTTTTCTCATTCACACCCTCCTGCAGGCATCCACCTGCTCTGGAGTGAGGTCCATCCAGGGGCTGCAAGTTCATATTGAGTGGTGTTTTTTCTGTAGCCAGCTAATTTGTGATGATGTGCAGCTGCTTACCGTGGTACTACTCACTTTCTTACAGTGCTCTCACTTTCTTAGGAAACAAAAAGGAGGGAGTCAAGGTTTGAGACAGGCGTCCTGTTTTACTGCCTGATTTCCCAAACTATTCTGCATTTTTGCTTGTGTTTGATAATACTCATAATATTTGCAAAATATTAACAGATCTAAAATAATGAATGATTTATTCTAGATTACCTGTATGCTTATTTTACAGGTATTTAAGAGCATAAATAAAAAATTTTGTCTGGTTTTATCTGCTTTCATGTCAGGAAATTGAACCAAAGGAAAAGAAGGCTTTTAATGAATTTCAATGTCAAATGTGTAAGGAAAGACCAAAATAGACTTGGTTTATAACACCAGAAAAAGTTTTCTTTCTATAAAGCTTTATTTATTTTCACAGATAGAAGACAAAGACATAAATGTGAATCATCCATTTTTATGAATTTCAAGAAGAGCTTGGGATTATTTTCTTGAGCATATATTCTCCAAGGTGTATACTTTTGGTGGGGAGGGTTTTTCAACATATGTAACTGTCTTTTCTTGGGGAAGAAATCCTTTTTGTTTGTAACCACAAACTTCTGTCACTGCAGGCTTTAAGAAATTGGAAATTGCCTAATCATAGCATTGCAGAGTTTAATTGCATAGTATTCACCTTTTCTTCTGATGCTAATATATCGAACACTTAGACATGCTCTGTTGTCAGAATAAGGACCAGACTCTGTGTATGACCTCTATAATTCCATGTCCTGACTTGTCTCTCATGAATCAAGTTCTCTAAGTAGGATTCTATGATTGCATTTGATTGCCTACAAGAGTAGCAAGACTATTAGTCTGTGTATGTAGAGTGTTAGCTTGAAATATTGCACAAAACCATAGGTCAACAGCTGGAGAAAAGTCTAGAAAGAGAGTCCTGTGAGAAGGAGCTCCGGGAGCTGGGGTGTTTATCCTGGAGAAAAGGAGGCTCAGGTGAGCCTTATGTCTCTCTGTAACTGCCTGAAAGGGGGTTGTGTTCAGGTGAAGGTCAGGCTCTTTTCCCAGGCAACAACTGCCAGAATGGGGGGGCACAGCCTCAAGCTGTGCCAGGAGGTGTTTAGATTGGACAGAAGAAAGAATTTCTTACTTGGAAGGGTGGTCAAGAATTGGAATAAGCTGCCCAGGGAGGTGATGGAGTCACCATCCCTGAACACGTTCAAGAAATGACTGGACATGGCACTTGGTGTTGTGTCCTAGCTGACAATGTAGTGTTTGGCCAAAGGTTGCCCTTAATGGTTTTGGAGATCTTTTCTATCATTAATTATTCTGTGGTTCTGCTAGTTTGGAAGAATAGGTGAAATTGTTGAGGTTAATGCAAAGAGGGGATGGGGGAAAACAGGTGCATGTAGAAAGGTGAGGCATAAAAGTAGATATTGTTTGGAGTAAATAAGTGGAGTAATATTGGAAGGAGCTGAGCCTTTTCTCGCTGTCAAGATGTCTGTTATAGTTATGTGGGAATTCTCTGGCACTGTTAGTATGGTTTCAGCATTATACATGAATGTATGAAAAACAGAAATTAAAATAATACACAAGAGGGTTATCAAAAAGACTCAGTAATGAGACTAGCTGAGTTTGATATTCTCTTAATGAATATTAAATTAAGAGAAAACCTGCAAAGCAGAGATGTTTACCTGTGGGTAGCTAGGGATTTATCAGGGAAGAGGAAAGCGCATTATCTTTTACTTCTTTTCATAGGTCTCTTTGAAGGCCAGAAGTTGGCTGAGTGGTTTTCACCTGGGAACATGTTTCTGTCTTCGCCAAAATGAAATATAAAACTGTGAGAGGGAAAAGGTGTCCAAGAGTTCTTTGTGAAGACCTGCTGAAAGCTAACATGTGCTCTGGAGGCATCTTTCATGCAACTTTTTAAAGGACTGTTAATTTGTGATACACAATAATAGAACCATGTGGTGTTCTGTTACCAGAAAAACCCTTGCAAGTTTACTTGAGAGAAGTAAAAAACAACTAAGCATTTTCAGGAACAAAGCTGAAGCTATGAATGGTTCTGTGTTTCCTGTTAGGATTAGAGGCATATCTCCACTGTTTCAACCTTTCTAGTATCACATGCATTTCCATATCTAAAGAACAGGGGAGTTGCAAAAATATGCCATCAAGAGTGCTCTTAGTCTTGTGTTTGCCTTTCTATATATTGCAGAAAATATTTTCTGTAAGGATGCTTGCTTTGCAATACTATGCTGTAATATGAATTGTTTGACTCTGTGGGTTTCAAGAAAGAGATTGATGGGTAGTCTGCATCTGCAATATCTCCATGAGCAGAGATACCTTTCTATTTTGGATCCCATTTTAGAAATCTTCGTAGCAGTAGGACTGTTATTTCCTCAGATTGCCTTAAAAGCTTAACAGGTGCTAATTGGTATGTTGTTTTGTGAAAGCTTTTGTGAGAGATACAAACTGGTGGGTTAAATTAGGAACTTTTTTACCACTTATTTTTCATAGTCACCTATCAGCGTCTGTGGGGAATATTTTGCTGTTACTCTACAGCTGCCTCAAAAATGTATGGAGAATAGGTAAGCTATCACCTAAGTAATACATTGCAGGTTTTGTGTTCCTGGAGCCTTGACAAGGGCAATATCTTTGCTCATGAGGTCTAAGGATTTTGACATTCATAATTGTAACTGATGGATGCAAATTCTTGTAAAAACCAAAAATCAGTCCAGGTTCTAACTGCCATTCTTTTGCAGGGAATGTGTGAGAATGATGTTTTATTACAGGAAGAAGTTCAAACTATATGACAATAACAGTAATTTTTGTTTCATTTTTTATCAAAGAAGTATCTCTAGGATGATCTGTATATGAATAACAAACTGCACAGGATTTGTTCATGCATTTTATTTCTTCAAAATATGCTTTATTATTACTGTAGCTTATGCAATCTTTTAGTATTGTGGATTTTATTTTCCTTTTTATGCACCCTATTCCACCTTCTCTTTCTCTCTTATACCTCAAAGATGCTTCTTTCAATAAGCCTATGCCATTGCCAGCACTTCTGGAGGGTCTTAGAAAGATCCTGATATTTTGTGCAATTCTACTTTTCTCAATGCTGCTAAATTCAATCTTATGTTTCGAATTCTATTCGGTTTCATCTTCTCTTTTCAGGGGAGTTTTGAAGATACTTTGCCTCTTTTGGAGGGTCACTGAATCTTCGAGGGATTGGAAATGGCACTATAA
This sequence comes from Cardinalis cardinalis, assembly GCA_014549065.1. NCBI lineage: Eukaryota > Metazoa > Chordata > Aves > Passeriformes > Cardinalidae > Cardinalis > Cardinalis cardinalis. The sequence goes on along the minus strand of JACDOX010000043.1, from coordinate 5,278,347 downwards.
TCCTGGGAAAACAATCGTTTTGCTGCAGGCTGTCCTGATTTTACAGGAAGTTCTGAGGCATTGCCCTAGATGGTAAAGAAGTAAAAAGGGTTTTTTTTTTGATTGCTTATTTGTTTGTTTGTTTTTAATCTTACACACACACACAACTAGTAGTCCTTGAAATGTCTCACATTAATCTTCCTTTGGATTTTTACTGAAACATGGGGTTCCTTTGCTTGAAGCAGTTGCCTGTGAGTCTCACTGATTGGCACCATGCAATTGCCTTTGCAGGGCTGCCAGCCCTCCAGTATGTGCCACGCCTTTGAAAAGCTCAAGAATATATTTCAAAGTTCTGTTTCCAACTGCATTTCTTTCAGTTAATAGGTAAGATTTTATCCAGAGCTGCACACCAGTGAGATTCTTCAGGCTAATGTCCAAGCATCAAAACTTACATCGGCTACAGCTGCTCAGCATTAACCCCAGTGTGCTACATCTCTCTCCTTGCAGCTAGTCTTTTGCTCCCCTGCCACCCCATAGATTCTTTGCCTACCCCATCTTAAAAAACTGACTTTGGTTCTCTGACTACAGCCTCTTGAATTGTTTCACTCTTCCTCTTTCTTGTGAATACTTCTGTTTTTAGTGACTGTATTTCTTTATAACTGTTTCCTAATTGCTACCTTGGTTAACTCCTTTCTTGGCAAGCAAACTTAGGAATCCTACCAAGCTGTCCGGGGTAAGGGCTGTCATGTTTACACAGTTACAAATTCTTTGACTTCAATCTGGGTAGCTTGTCCTAAAGATTTAAGTGTGTGTTCTTTGAAATGAAGTTTCAAAAAAAAAAGCTTCTCTCCTTTACTATCTAAAAGTTGAGAATTTTCATCTAATAGGCCTAAATGTCATTATTTCCTTCTAGATTTGTCCTTTTAATTTATTGTATAGTTTGTAATGATGCTCCTAACAAAAGATTTGCATAACATTCAGAGTATTTCAAGAGACGACTGCATCATTATGAAGAGAGAAATTTTAGTTACAGGATCTCATTGTCTAAGAGATGAAGCATAGCAAACTAAATCAATTAGAAATCCAACTCAAGACAAATCTGGATTAGAGTTTAGGAGCCAATTATTTTTTATAGTAGTGGAAAAAGGTAACTACTGAATATGCTTACAAAGGTGTTGAATCTTAAACAACACCTTAAATAAAAGAATCTTTAAATCAGTATGAAGTAGTACTTGAAAAGTTTATAAAGTTTTTGTCTTTTTTCCCAAAGCTCCATTTTTTCCTGTTCTGAGTCAGCCAGCCATTATTCTTAATTAAAACAATAATTGTTTTACCTACGTTAGGTGCTGCCTTCTATACTGGACTACCTAGGTCCCTTACGTTAATGAAACAGCCTTTCTCCTTTCCTATTGCATGGCTCATTAGTAAGATTCAATTTCAAATGTCTCTCACATTGGATAAATCCTTCAGCAAATAGATAGTAATAAATATTAAGATATTGACAAATACACTCACTAACAGCATATAAGAGTTTGTCTCTAAAGTTTGTAGATAATTTTCACAGAACAATTTCTTTACTTATAAACAAAATTAAGTATGAATAAGTGTCTCTTTATTTAGCCCCCCTGCAATATTAATCATGTAGATGTTAGTGATCTAAACCCCCTACCTCAAATGCATGTTTCCACTGGCTTATCAGGGCAAGAAAAGTTCCAGCTGTTAAGTAATTTTGAGGTAAAATGGAGTAGATTCAAAAAAGTGATACTTTCTTCAGACCATTTTTAGCCTGGGAGAACCAGGAACTCCTTTGTGCTGATGTTTGCTGACATTAAGGTGGGACGCAGGAAACTCAGTAGATGAAAAGCTGTGGTTCAGCGATTGATGAAGTCTAGTTTTTAACGGCTGTGGTTTGGCACTGTGGGTTGATTTTTTTGTTTGCTTGACTTCAGGGTTTTTTGGTTTTGTTGGTTTTTTTGGGTTTTTTTTTGGGAGGGGGTTGGTTTTTGTTTGTTTGTTTTTTAGGGTTTTTTTGTCTTCACTAGATCTTGAACTTCATCATATGTATTGTAGAAACAGGAATGATGCAAGAATGTGTCTAATGCCAAATCTATACATATTGAAAAGTGCCTGATAGTCAAGTAAATAAGCTCTAAAGGTCAGCTGGCTAGAATACACTGTCTAATATTTTTGTTGCTGAGGAACTTGAACAATATTTTTTGAAGAGGAAAAGATACTGTGCTCTTCCATTGTGACACCTAAAAAGGTTATAGTATAAACTACATATAAATATCTAGGCATATTTCAACACTAATGATTTTGTCTCATTTTTTTAAAGAACAAGTAATACCAGTGAAAAAAACTTGTATTCTGTACCAGAAATGAAAGATGTTTCTAAAGGAACTCAGAATCGTATTCATTACATTGTGGTTTATCTGTAAAAAAAAATCTCCTCCTCCCTGGTGTATTTCTTGAAGAGCCATTTTCTTGAATATGAAAAATGGAAAGTTATTTAAACCTTTACATTGGACATAAAAGAACTTTATTTATATTTATACATTCTTAAATGCATTCTTTGGATTGGGGAACAAGAAGCTGGAAAGATGAGCTGTGGAAAGGGACCTGGGGGTTGAAAATGAGTCAGCAGTGCCCTGGCAGCCAGGAGAGCTACCCGTGTGCTGGGGGCATCAGGGACAGCACCACCAGCCAGGCCAAGGAGGAGATTGTCCTGCTGAAGGATTTATCCAATGCTCTGCGCTGGGGCAGCCTCACCTCCAGTGCTGGGGACATTTTTGGGTATCACAGTGTAAAAAAGTCATTAAACCATTAGAGAGCACCCGAAGAAGGGCAGGCTCTGATCTCTTCTCTGGTGAGCAGTGACAGAACCCAAAGGAATGAGGTTGTGTCAGGGGAGGTTTAGGCTGGATATCTGGAAAATGTTCTTCCCCCAGAGGGTTGTTGGGCACTGGAACAGGCTCCCCAGGAAAGTGGCCACAGCACCAAGCCTGACAGAGTTCAAGGAGTGTTTCAACAATGTTGCCAGGCCTATGATGTGACTCTTGGGGGGTCCTGTGCAGGGTCAGGATTTGGACTTGATGATTCTGTGTCCCTTCCAAATCCCAATAAGTCCCTAACAGCTTCTGTGAGTATAAGCACTTTGAACATGTAATAACAAACCGCAAACCAACTTTTTGAGTTTGTTGGCTTTTAATTTTAGTATGTGTCCTCTGGTTCTGGGATATCTTTTTGGGGGAAAATGTTTTCTGTTATCCAAAGGGAGCTTATATCATGGTTTTCCTAAATCACTTTTTATATATAGAGTTCTCAGCACCTCTAAACTCTGTGGTAGCCCTCTCCTACTTTCCATTTATGATGTACCTTCTTGGTACATTACTGAGTGGTCAGAACTGAAGAGATGAGAAAATAAAGTGGCACTGTTCTTACTCTGTTCTTTCCCAAAAGCAATTTAACGTTCTTTCTGACATTTGGCAGCTTGCACATTTTGTGCCAATTGTTTCATTATGTTGTCACATTGCTAGATTTTTAGGTTACTCAGATGTGACCACAAACTGGTTTTGACTCATGACTGGCTGAGCCTATGGAATGCAGTTGGGGCAACATACTGCTCTCCATTTGAGTAAGGTGATTTTCTTACTTTCATAGCTGGCTGAATATCAAAGAGGTTCTTGTGGAAGCTTTGCAAGCCCTTACTTGTGGCTTGCAATATACTTTATGGGCAATATGATCTCCAGTGAACCATCAACCACTTTGAACTCCAATAACAAATTCATCATTGTTATCAATTTGTATATTTTCCTCAAATTATCGTAAAACCTAATCTGGCTCAACAGTATTTACCAGAGTTCCTTTGTAAATATAGCTTTCTTAGAAACACAGGACAGTGAATTAAATTTCTCTTTTTAATATCTGTGTATTTCAAAGGTCACCATATTATTATTTTTTTCTTTTTCAGTTGGCTCGGAGAATGGACAATAGCTGCCTAAGACTACCCACTTGTCATTTCCTGCCTTGTCAGACAAATCTGAGTGAATCTGTTTAAAAATCAAGGTCATACAGTTTTTCTGTGTGATATCTATAGCTTTCTTTTCTACAGATATCTGCTTTTTTGTGTGGTTGTTTTTTGTTTTTGTTTGTTTGTTTTAGACTCTCAACCCTTCCTCCTGACCCTGGGTATTGTAGCTGAGGTGCTTAAGGCACAGCCTAAGGATAATTGAGCAACATTGTGTATACTGTATAAATTTATTTTTAAAGAGTCTATAGCAACAGTCTTCTGTTTTCCCTTGCTACTATAAAAAACAGGCCACAGAAAGATGGTTGAAATTTTCAGTGATTGCAGAAATTGGTCTTTTGTAGTACAAGATAATTAACAATCATGGATTAGTATGAAAATTTCTCCTCATATTGACTAGAAATTACAGTATCTTATATTATTTCTATGTCTGTGTGTATGTAGTAACATGTTTCCTTTGTTAGGAGGAAAGATAAAGATCCACTCAAGACTATATGGCTTCTGCTCATCTTATGTGCATAATCTTCAGAATAAGTTATTTTCTGTTGCTTTATATAGTTCTCCAGTGTAGTGGGTTGACCCTGGTTGGATACCAGGTTCCCCTCAAAGCCTCTCTGCCACACCTCTCCTCAACTGTATGAGGGAGAGGAAATATAACTAAAGTTTCATGGATTGAGATAAGATCAGGGAGAGACAACTCAGCAATTATGCTCACAGACAAAAGCGACTGGACTCGAGGAAATCAATTTAATTTATTACCAAAGTAGTGCAATGAGAAACAAAAATAAACTTTAAAATACCTTCATCCCCAACCCTTCCTTCTTCCTGGATTTGACTTCACTCCAGAGTTCTCTACCTTCTCTCTCACAGCGATGCACCAGGAAGGGGCAATAGAAATTATGGTCAGGAGCTCTGCAGCTCCTTCATCCTCACACTCTCCCCCCATCTCCCCTTTGCATCCCTCCTGTGGGGCTGCAGCTCTTCATGAACAGTTCCAGCATGTGTTCCTCCAGCTAGGGGCAGTCCATCACTAACAGCTTGCTCCAGAGTGGTTTCCCTGCAGAGTCACAAGTCCTGACGGCAAACCTGCTGCAGCTTGGGCTCCTCTCTCCGCAGGATCACAGGTGCTGCTGGAAGCCTGTTCCAGAAAGGGCTTTCCATGGAGTCACTGCCTCTTTGGGCATCCACCTGCTCTGGTTTGAAGCCCTCCATGTGCTGAAGATTGGATCTCAACTCCACCGTGAATCTCCATGGGTTCTGGGGGAATCCTCTCGCTGGCACCCGGAGCACCTCTTTCTGCTCCTTCTCCACTGACCTTTATGTCTGCAGGGCTCTTTGTCCTTCATATTGCGCTCTTCTCTCCTAGGTGCTGTTGTGCAGTATTTTTTCCCCTTCTTAATTTTGTTATCCCAGAGGTGCTACTACCATTGCTCATGAACTGAGCCTTGGCCAGCAGCAGTTCTGTCTTGGAGCTAGTGGGCAGTGGTTTTTGGGGCACGGGAAGTTTCTGGCATCTTCTTATGGAAACCACCCCTGTAGGCCTTTACTACTACAACCTGTCCCTGAAGAGCAGTACATCGAGAAGCTTTAGATCTCCTAAAAGTACATGTTAAATCTTTGGCTTGTTTGCAACTATACACATGGTTTAATTTGTAATCTGTTGTTCTTCCCTGTTCACTGACTAAATACCCGTATGTGAATGCCACTGCAGAACACTGATGAACTGCTTTTAAATACTGGGCACTTGATTTGCCCTGAAACATATTTTAGCCTGGAAGACAACTGCTTTTACTTTGCTAACAAAAATTTATCAGTTACATTATTCTCAAATGTTAGGATAAGTTGTGTGTTGAGAGGAATTGTCTCAGAATGGAAAATCTAAAAAAAAGTTCAGAATATTATTGGTATTGTGATAATATATGAAAATTGAAATTCCTTCATATTCTCCATCTCCAAGTAACCACTGCAGGGAAACATGAAATTGGAATATACACTTCGTGTTCTAGGATGTTTGATCTTGGCTTCAGAGATCTGGCAGAACATAGTGAGCAACACTGTCATGGGAATTTTTCTTAAGCACTTTTATCACATGAAGCTAAAAGATCTACAAAAGGAAATGATTGCTATTCCAAATGTGTCATGATTTTTTCAGGGAAGAGAAATTATTTACATATATTTACCAAGGAGAGAGAACTTGCAATGGAGAGATACCATCTTAAACAGGTCGGTCAGATATATAGTCTTAAAAACCAAAGAACTATTTTAAGTGGCAGCTCATTTTTAAAAAACAGCTTAGAATTTTTTAATTAATGTGTATGAATTTATGTTCTTTAATTGAGTTGAATGCCTTGTGTTAGTTATGTGAAATTGAAAGAGTTTTCATCACATCCCTCAACTTTTTTGTTCTTCAACTTCAAGTTACAGTTTGAACTAGTAATTTTTGAACTCATTCAACTCTATAAAGATCAGACTGGTGCCTGGACTTTCAGTGTCTGCTGTCAAATAGCTTATCATGCTATGGGAAACAGGGTTAAAGGTTTAGTACTAGACTTAAACAATCGTCTTCCTTACTGCTAAAGCTTCAAATTTCATTTAGGGGCTGATTACACAGATGCCCTGAAGACTAATTTCTCCCACTCAACCTGTGCTCAACTGCAAAGGTCAAGTTTTCATTGTATGTGACAATAAAACAAAACTAGTCATTATTCTGTCTCCCAAGTGGGATGAACACATTTCAGTTCCATCAGCAACTGAAGAATCTCAGAGAATTCAACAGTTTCGCAAGACTTTAGCTAGTGCACTCTCTCTAAAAATGAACAACACCAAATCCAGGAACTTAATAACCTTTGATGAATTTAATAACATCTAAAAAAGAAGTTTATCACAAGGATGGTTGAGAAACTGATAGCACAAGGAAGACAGCTATTAAGACTGCTGCCTTGCTTGCCAAAGCATCTTACACTAACAGGGAAAAATAATAAAAGTGCTGAAAAAGATCTACCAAAAAGACCTACCAAAAAGATCAGACTCAGCCACATTAACAGTAGTATTACTGTTTATTACATTAACAGTGATGTAGCTGGTAAATTACTTATTCCAACCTTAAAAAGAGAAATACATGGAATTTCTGGAAATTCCATGTAAGAAATAAAGGTCCTTCTATCTGTGATTCAAATTGCTGGTCCTTTAGTGTAAATAAAAAATTCTGACAGATACAGTGTGGCAAGAGGTTTTTCTGTTATTTTACTATTATCGAAGAAGGTATGTCCTGGTTTTGGCTATCCCACTCTGATATAAGCAGGAAGAGAATGAGGATGGATGAGAACCTTTTTCAGTTCTAAGAAGTGTACAAGTAGATGTAAATTGTTTGATGCATAGGATATTTTTTCCTTCAGTATAAGATATATAGCAATTTACTATGAAAAGAATATTGTTATGCCAATATAGAAGTTGGTAGTGTGGCCATATAGAGAATATTGGGATGGCTTCCACATGAGAAATGACTAAAGAGACCAGCAATCGTCAGGAGAATACATGGTGGAGGAGTAGAATTGATGTCTACAATAAAATGCGAGAGAATGAGAATAAGAATAAGGAACAATTATTTGTTACATCTTCAAATAGAAAAACTAGGAATCATCAACTGACTAATAGGCTCTAGTTAAACTGTGGCCTTCTTTATAGCAAGTTCTGGTAAGTGCTTAAGGCTTATGTGGATTTAAAGTGTGACAATAAAATAATGTAAGAAAAGAATTAACTGTGAGTTATTATAATCCATGCTGATTTGTCTCAGTGAATTGTTGATCCACCACTTGCTGAAGTGCTCAAATGCATTCTAGAGAGATGTTTTTCACCTGTTCACTATCTTATTGGCATTTTCTACTTGCCCATGTGAGAGAGGACCCCGAATTCTTTGAAACTTAAGTCTGACATGTGTAGCCATTCTTACCACATAGCTGTCCACTGCTGTGGAAATCAATGAAGTTTCAGTCTAATGCAATTTCAAAGCTTTTACCTTTCGCAGAATATAATAGACCTGACTGTTCCAGCTTGAAGGAACCTATAACTCTAGTGTGGTGTCCACTAGGGCTTAGTGTTGTGCCCAGTCCTGTTCAATGCCTTTACTGATGATCTGGATGGTGAAAGGATTGAGTAAACTACTAACTTCACAGACAGCACCAAGTACGGCAGGAGTGTCAGCCTGCTGAAGAGTGGATTTGCTGATCTGCAAATGGGGATTTGGGAAGCAAGACAGATAAGACAAGATGTAGGGATAAATAGGGCAAGTGTGAGGTTCCATAAGACCAAGTGATAAGTCCAATACCTTGGCCACAGCAATGCCAGGCAGCACTACAACAAGGGGGAAGAGTGGCAGGAAAGCAGCCCAGCAGAAAATGACCTGGAGGTCCTTGCTGACAGTGGCTGAACATGACCCAGGGTGTGCCCAAGGGGCCAAGAAAGCCAGTGGCATCCTGGCTTGGATCAGCAATAGTGTGGCAAGCAGGACTAGGGAAGAAATTTTCCTGCTGTACTTGATACTGGTCAAGCCACACTTTGAGCCCTGTTTTGGGCCCCCCAATTCAGGAAGAACAATGAGATACCAGAGTGTGTCCGGAGAAAGGCAATAGAGCTGTGGAAGGGTCTGGAGAGAGTCCTGTGAGGAGTGGATGAGGGAGCTGGGAGCGTTTATCCTGGAGAGAAGGAGGCTCAGGGGAGACCTTACCACTCTATAGCCGCCTGAACAAAGGGGTGGGGCCAGGTGAGGTCAGTCTCTTCTCCCAGGCCACCAGTGACAAAAAGAGAGGACATAGCCTTAAGCTGTGCCAGGGGATATTCAGGTTGGAAATTCAGGAAGAATTTCTTCACAGAAAGGGTCATTAAGCACTGGAATGGGCTGCACAGGTAGGTGGTGGAGTCACTGTCCCTGGAGGTGTTAAAGGAAAGACTGGATGTGGCACTCAGTGCTGTGGCCTAGTTGACAATGTGGTGGTGTTCAGTGGGACTTGATGATCCCATAGGTCTTTTTCAATAGATATGATTCTGTCATTTTGTGAACAATAATCCAGTCCCACTGTCTGACCACTTCAGGGTTGACAAAAAGCTGCAACATATTTTTAAGGGCTTTACCTGAATGCCTCTTAAACGCTGACAGGCTGAGGACATCAACTAACTACCCAAGAAGCCTATTCCAGGATTTGAACAATCTCCTGCTGATGAAATGCCTGCCAATGTACAGTCTAAACCTGTCCTGGCTCAACTTTGAAGCATTCTTACAATTCACAGAATCACAGAATTGGTAAGATTCAAAGAGAACACTGGTGGTCTACTAATGCATCCTCTCTTCTCAAGCAGGATCCCCCAGGGCACGTTACCCAGGAATGTATTCAGTTGTTTTTGAATATCTCCAAAGAGGGAGACTCCAAAGTCTTTCTGGACACCAGGGAGAAGAGAAAAACACCTGTGTCTCAGGTTCTTCTTCTCAGGAAGAGTAGACAGGAATGAGGTCATCCCTCAATCTCCTTAATTCTAAACTAGACAAGCTAGAAGTCCTCAGCTTCTCCTTGTAACATATTCTTTCCAGCCCTCTCATCAGTCTTCTTGCTTTCCTCTGGATGCATTTGAGTACTTTAATGTCCTTAAATTGTGGGGCCCAGAACCACATGCAGCACTCAAGGTGATGATATTTACAAATTTATTGAAACTTATGAAGACAGAAAGACATTGCCTCTTTTTGGGCTAAGGTTAAGAAGACACAGGATGTTCAAGTGTTCTCTCTGAAGTTTTCAACTCTATATGAGTTGAAAACCTCCAGAAAAGGCTGTGTATGATCTATGTCTAGACCGGGAATACACTGTAATGACTTTAAAGAAGGATGAATTGGGCAGAATGTGCTTTAAACCATAACTCAGCTTGCAGGCTATTGCTTTTTATGAGCAGAGCAGGAGAGAAGAAATGTTGAAAGGAAGAGCCAGCATTGTTTTACCTGTCACAGACTTATAAGATTTGATTGTGGTTTAAAGATGACACTGGTAGCTCTTAAAAAGTATTTCATGCTCTTCAGACAATTATTTTCAGTTAGTGTTTTGCAACCAATGGTGTGACTTGCTCTGCTTACAACTTGATTGCCTAATATTTTCCCACCCGAGAGAAAACTCTTAAATCTCTTACATCCTTGTTCACAACATTTGTTTGAGAAAAAGAATACCAGGACTGAGAAAACTGTTTTGTTTAGGGCTTTTTTTCTCTACTCGCTCAAATCTTATCCAGAACCAGCTGAGCTATCCAAAGTATTTAATTGCCGGGGGTTTTTTTGAGAAGAAAGAAAAAGGCAATGTGCTAAAATAACTGCACATGTGAACTCAGTGAGCTGGGTTCACACTGCTGCTGCCAGAGTGACAGCTGCTGCTTCACTGAGAGTATCTGAGACTGCCAGAGGGGGTGAAAAGAAAGACTGGGGCAATAGTCCAGGCCCTTACAAATTTGTCACTACCATTGAACTTGTGGGGCTCCCAGAAAAGGTAAAGTGCAGACTATTTTTCATTCCACTCCTCCTTTGACTTGTAACTTTATTTTCTTACTGACAGCCTTGAACTTCTCCCTTCTCTCTTACAGTGACTTGGTGGGGGTTTCAGAAAGTATTTCTTTTTTTCTCTGCTGCTAATATGACTCTGCATGCATCTCCTGACTCATACCACCTCTGGGAATTGCACTAGGCAGAAAACATGCTGGTTTAATCTTCCCCACTCTTTCATACCTGGTTCTATTTATAGGAGATCAACATACAACAAGTAGTTCAATATTTCTATTTTACCCAACTGGAGGCAAGGAAAGAAAAGCCTGCTATTCCCAGCTGAAGACAGGAGGGGGAGATAATGGCAGGGTTCATTCTACAGTATTTAGTCTCACTCCTTGAGTGCCAGTGCTTGGCCTCAATGATTCATCCATGCCAACAGGCTACCAAGTTCCTGGTCTTGTCAGTAATACCTTTAAATGGTAACTGTGCTTCTGTGCTTTATTCTGCTGTGTAGACCAGCAACTGTCAGAGCTCCCTAACCATGACTGAATTTTTAGAGTGGCAGATGTAGTGCACAGTGGTTTTTTCTGAGTACAAATTTGGGAAGTTAGGTACAAATCATATCAAGAAAAACCTCCTCTGAAAATCCTGTACAAAATACTACAGTTTCTGAAATCCAGTCTCAGAAGTTTATAGCTAATTTCTAACACGGTTGCAATTCCTTCCCAAAGGACTCCAAACTTCCTTCCTTCTGGGACTTGAACGCATCAATTTTGTGTGTAACTGTACAGCTGTCATTTTTAAACTCTCTAGTGCCTAGATTGGTTGTCAATGCAAACAAGTTCTAGTACAGTCAGATTTTTCTGGGAGTAAAAAAGTGGAAGCTTTGTAGGGCTTCCCCAGCTGGATATTTACAAGGTTTGTCAACAGGGTGGCAAGCAGATTGGGTCTGCTATGTTCTGAACTTCAGTTAGCTGCTTTCATAGCTTATCTGGCATATGTCTGAGCATAAGGTTTACCATTCTTTTAAAGACATGCTCTCTTAGTATCTTGGAGACAGTTTCTTCATTTCTGACCAGATGTTACCAGTTACTATGGAGAAAATTAGTCCTCCGGATTATGGAGTTTCTCTTCCATCTCTTCATCTTTATTTCTTACCTTTGCAAGAGAAAGAACATGTCTAAGTGAAAACAAATTTTTTTATACATATCTGTCTTCCGTCAGCCTGTCCCTTGAATCAAGCTTCCTGTGGATCTGTAAGAGTCTGTTTTTCTGTAGCTAATGAGACTTCTAATGTTGTCCCCATACCTTCTTCTCTTTCTGGAATAGTTTTATTACTTTACTCCCTTCATGTACCAGCCTTTGTAGGTGAGCTTATTTCCCTTGCCTCCAGCCTTTCATTAGTCTAAATGTGACTGCTTTCCAGCAGACAAATGAGATTTAACAGTCTTTCATCATTGCTACTCTGGGATATAGGTAATACAACTTTCAAAGCATAAAGCTGGTCCTACACATTCAGGATGTTCAGTCCTACAGAAGTGGTTTATACAACCTCATGGCCTCCTAGGTAGTTTTTAAGCTATAACTTGCTGCAGTATGTAGGGATGGAGGTGGATGTCCTGTGGCTTAAATTCTGGAGTAAGGGTCAGGAGATGGAATTCAATTCCAGAGTCAGTGGTCATGGGAAAAGTTGCTTAATATTTTGTCTCCCTCAACACATGTTAAACTGTTACACTCCTATAATTTTTAATAGGTGTAGTATAGATTCTGTAGTATAGAGTGTGTGTGTATGTGAAATGAATTTTATATCTAGGATTTATTAAAAAAAAGGACATTTATAATAAAACCTATTTGCTTTCTTTTTCATTCTTTTCTGTATGTTCGTTTCTATTTCTTGGAGATGGTGGACATGTCTTCCACTAAGTATGCCATATAGCCCACTTTCAAATCTGGGCCACTGGGCTGAATTAGTCAGTCTGACCTAGTGCAACTGTTTTATTAACAAAATCATTAATAACTTGTTGGTTGAGCTACTGAAATAAGAATATTTACTAAATACCAAGTTGGTTTAGAATTTCTTTGGAGTCTTAAAGTATCCCCATTGTGAGCAAAATACAAGCACGTGTGTATAACACAATATATTTTATGCAGGCTTAAGGCATGCTAGTAATACAGCCAAACTGTACAACTCTGTTCTCCTTCTATGGAGAACTCAGAATTGCTTATATGGTGTTCATATTGAATTTGCCAGTTAACTGGGCATCTGGTAGTAGCTTTAGCACTAGCTGAGCTTTTTCATGTGCATGAGAACCAGTAGGAGAGATGAATATCTGATTTCTTAAATTAATTTATGCATATTTTAATTAACTATTTATTAATTCATTCATTTATTTAAAAAAAAGGTTTGTTATGTGTGCAGTGTTTCTTCAGCTTGTTTTTTGTGGACACATAATGTAACCTGAACTAAAGGTTGTTCTTGTTTACTGTAAGCAGGAGTTTCACATTCTTTTGTGTACTGTCTTACTAAATCTTTATAGGGTTACATGCTGGATGAAGTCCTTCTGCTTCTGACGTAGAATGTGTATTCATGGATCATACGTTCCATTCCTTGCATATTTTCCATGTTTCTTTGTGTGCAGTTCAAATGATTTCCTTCACAAAACTGCCATAAAGAGTACAGAATTATTTTATGATCTGGTGTTTGTTGGCATTGCTGCTGTATCAAATAAAATCAGCATCTGGAGACATGAACAACTTGTTTATTAAACTACTCTATGCTTGCTTATACATCATTCAGAACACAATGTTTGTTCCCAAATAGTATCAGAGCAACCTTATTTTTCATGTAATATTCACTAGCAGATTATACCTTCTGATTAATCAGATGAATAAATAGTCATAATTTCTCTTGTAGCCTTTCTGTAGATCTCTATTTCCACTGTTCATATCTGCAATTACTAATATGCCTAGCATGTAGAGTTCTGCTGCCGAGCAGAACTTTAGAGCAAGGTGTGATAGCAATATGCCTATCTGTCCATATATTTTCTGTATGCATTGCAAGGGTGATTTTGTAACTTATATAGTTAGCCCACAGAGATAAACTGGTAACAATTAGTTCTGTATGAACTTTATGGATTGCAGGTAACCCTAGGAGAGCCAAGCACAAACGCACTTTGCAAGAGGAAGTACATCTGCCGATGTTTAAGCTTGCAAATACCTTGTCATCAACAAAACTTTTGGAGATGCAGGAATAAAGGCATGTGAAAACTAAGGGATGAGCAGCAAAATTCACAGTGGGTTTGAAAGTGGGTTGAGAAAATTTATATATATGGAAATGTATTTTTTATGGTTTAACAGCAGCTGGCAACTAAGCTTGGTCGCTCATCCCCCACTAAGATAGGGTAGAAAATCAGAAGAGCAAAGGTGAGAAAACTTGTGGGTTGACACAAGGGCAGTGTAACAGGGAAAGCCACTTTCCAAGGGCAGACAGGCATTCAGCCATCTCCAGAGGAGAGGGGCTCCGTCATGTTTAACAGTGATTTGGGAAAACAAACACCATCACTCCAATCATCCTCCCCCTTCCTCCTACTGTCCCCAGCTTTATATGCTGAGCACAATGCCATATGGAATGGGATATCCTGTGGGTCAGTGGAGGTCAGCCTTCCCAGCTGTGTCTGTCCTATAACTCTTCGTGCCCCCCAGCCTCTTGGCTGGTGAGGTGGTAAGTAGCAGAAACATTTTTGATGCTGCATGGGCCCTGCTCAGCAATAGCTGATATATATCTGTGTTATCAAGACTATTTCCAGCAAAAATTGCACATATAAACACATGCCAGGCTATTATGGAGAAAATTAAACCCAGTCAAAACCAACATGTTAATTTAATTGTGCATTCTTCTTTTGGAGAACCTAATTGCCACTGACGAAAGCAGCCCTTTTTTCACAGGTCCCAAGTTAGCTAGGAGAGGAGTGAAGTGTCTCCTGTTAGCATTTTTCCATTAAGACTGCTGTAGCTACCAAGCTGTCTCACTCATACCTAAGCTGTGCCTGCCTCTTCTAGCCAGATCAGTCTACTATGCCCAGACACTTTAATGTATGAAAATGGGATTCCCCTTCAGTTTGCCAGAAAGATTAACCTCCAGGCAAATAAGTGGTGAAGTTCCTGCTTGGTGTTTTTCCCTTTAAACAGTATGCTACAGCATTTAAAAAAGTTTTCACCTAACAAAATAATTTCAAACATTGGCAAAGAAAAATCATTTGTGGATAAACCATTTAAAGAAACTGTAGCTGGCAGACAAATGCATGACTTTTAAGGGTGCTGACTTTATTAGTTGATGTGAAGTTGATATCAGTGCGGCAGACTGAGAAACACAATAAATCAGGGAGTTCTGAAAGGCAGCCAAGTACAGAAAGAATGAATTACACGCAGAAAACTCCTATTATGGAGATGAATAATTTAACAAGACAGAAAAAGAGGATATGTTATCTTAAGTACTGAAGGATTAACTGTATTACTTTACCTCAGACAATCCGGTTATTCAGTGAAGACTTTTCTCAAGTGCAGATATTATTTCAGTTAAGTTATTTGATTTTAAATTGAACTACAGTAAACTGGCAATGTGATACAGTCCACAGTTATACAGCAAAGAAGGTGATGGTACCAATTTCATGTAGTACTCAGTGGATTTAGTTTTCAAAACAATGAATGTGGGTGTCAGGTTACATGTAAAATCTGCACCGGTGGAAATGGTAGGAGTTAAAACTCTTTGGGATCTTGAGAAGCAAAACGAGAGACTGCCACTCATTGAGGATATATCTGAGAGTTGTGGTAGGTTTCTTTGTTGAAAGACTTAGAGCTAACACATTTGCATTTTATTTGGTAAAGTTATTAAAAGAAGCAAAAGGTGTAAAAAGGTTGTTTTTGACAGGGTTGTGGGGGAAGCATTTCCCCTCCTGACGAAATCCTTTTGTGAAGTCAGTGTCTGGTGGGATAGAAGGGACAATTCTGAAGCCTGTTTGGGGAAAAAGGCAGACTGCTACTTGAATTAATCTGAGAAAAAGCACTTGAGCATGTGTGTATATATATATTCACTTGCTTCTTTCATTAGCAAATGCTTTTCTTTGGAGGAGGTTATTTCTCAGTCATCATGGAAAAAAACCAGCTGGTAGTTGCTTTATTTTCCTTATGTTTGGAAAGCAGGGAGATGAAATTGAAAATTACAGGGTTTTTGTTTCCAGATCAGAGACATGGCTTGCAAAGGTAACTAACTCAAGTTCCAAATCTGAGAAACCATTTTGTTTGTCAAATAGCATATGGGCTGGTGGCAAGGTGAATATAGAATGTTGAATGTGAATATAGATAACTGATGATTTTGTATGCATCCCATAGGTGTGACTAGAATATTTTCAAATCGATAGGTTAAATTTTATAATATTATCCCTTAAAAAATTATTTTTATGCAATCAACTCACCTTTGCCCTTTGGTTTACAAATGCTGTTCTTTGGAGGTGGCTGCTCTTTAGTCCTGGTGGAACTGTAGAATCTTGGAATGAAGTTATTCCTTTCACATGTTGCTCAAGAATCTGTGGAACATTGAGAATTTTTTCTAATTAATGAAACAACACAACTGAATAGCACTTTCAGTGTCTGTTAAAAATCGTTCACATTCAGCATATTGGTGTTTTTTTCCTTTTTGCATCGTAAGTGTCCATCAAGACATATTTAAAAGGATGCAATGCTGAAAGAGTCATGATTACTACAGTAGACTGTAAACCTGGGGAGGAGCCTGCCTTTGCCTACGTTTGCAAAAAGACATGAATCATGAGATTAAAGTGTTTTGTCTCCCTAATTCAAGTTATGGTGCCTAGCAGGACAAAGTGGTTCAAGTAGTCATCTGTAGCTAATAGCTGTCTTCTGGGAAAGAATCTAAAGCTACAAAATATCTATAGATTCTGTTGAATATGGTATCACTACAGCAAATAAAACAGTCTATTTTATGGAATGCATTTTGCCCAGGAGACTTCAGAAATTATTATTGTATGGATTGTAAGAGAAAGAAGAAAAGGAAAGGAATATGAAGAATAACTCTATCTAAAAAGGATTTAAGGATGGACAAACCAAGCCTACATGATTTCCATTCTTGCCAAATTCATGCTAAGTCACCCCAGGTTATCCATGTTTTCATTCAGTATCACTAGGATCTCTGTATAAACAGGCCAACAGCTCATTTAAAAAACTGTAGCTTTTTATGTTTTAAGGATAATTTCTTATCTTTTTAGTAGTAGAAATTGTATCAACACAGAGAATTCAGTGGACATATTTGTAGAAAAATAATTCAGTAAGGTCCAAATTTTTATCTTGACAGATTTCTCTGTGTTTTTCATTAGATGAAAGTATACATTTTATTTTACACTGCTTTATTAAATAAAGTATAATAATAAATATTTCAATGTTTATTTAATATTAAATATCTAATATTAATTAAAAAAGTTAATTACTTTCTCTTAATTTAAGCACTTCATTAAAGTTATTTACCAGAAAAAAACCAAAGTCATGTTAGTTTCAAACTGGTCAAACCCAGATTTTGAAACCATGGAATATCCCAAGAAGAACAGCTTTGGCTCCATATGCTGTAATATGCAATTTCTGGTCTGTTCACATTGTTTAAAATGTTTTTTCTTGCTTATTAATTGAAGACACATTCTATTGTGCCTCTTTCTTGTAAATGATGATCTTTTAAATCTTAAATCCTAGGACCATGCAGATGGCTTTGCAGGAAGGATAGCTTGTTAATACATTGAAGCCACCTGCCATGTGTAAAAAGAATAATCTTACTCTAATCAGATTTTATGGAAGGATGTTCCACATTTAGATGTAGCATTAAATCAACAGCAGCAGAACAGTGAAACAATTGCATAAGAAATATAAATCCAGTTTTATAGCTTTTTGTCAGTATTGTGAAAAATCACTTCTAAGGAAGATAGTGGTGCTCTGAAATGTTTCAGCAGATGCTACAAATGTTTGACTACAGTACTGGCCATCTAACTGCAAGGGGGATTTTCATGTTGACTGGAATTTATTCTGTTCTTTTAACAAATGAAACTGTGATTTTTCCTTTTTTCCCCCTCTCCTTTTTACATGCTTCCCTCTCTCTACACAGAAGGCAATCCTAGATAAGCAGATTAATATGTGGGATAGCTCCTCTTCATTGTTCTGTGCAGCACTTCCAGCTTTTCATAGCCAGTTGGACTTGTTAGGAGAAGCTGAGCGATTGGTTGCTTCCTGGGCTCCGTTTCATAAATTATAGCCCAGCATGCATGAGCATGATTCCTACGGTTGCAGTAATCCAGAGGCCTGTCAGCTCCTGACTTTATGCATGTTTATTTCTACTCGTTCTAAAATATTGCACTGGAATTTCCTGTCTTAGATAGTTTGCTATTGCATCTCCAGGACTCTGTGAGTAATTTTGACTTTTTCTACTCTGTTAATTACATACCGTAAACAAGAATGCTTGTGTTTAGGAAGTAGTTCACTGGAAGCTAACATTTGAGATTCTGTGCTGTTTAAGATCAGGTAAGCAAACTTTGTAGCTCTTCTCTTGTTCGGTTTAAAACATGATGTTACATGTGGTCAGTGCCTTTGGTGTTCATGGACGTCTGAAATAGACTATTTTGTCCCATAGCTTTTATTCTTCTACAATAAAATATAGTGGTGTTGAATTACACCTCAGTTGTGCCTAATTAATGCATGTGGCACGTCTCACATTTTCAAGTATACTGTATACTAGCAATTGTGGTAGAACTACTGAAGAAATGCACACGATTCTGAGTTTGTAATATGATAGAGAATCCCCACTCCTTTCATACTCCCCCCTTTTCCTCTAAATAAGAACAGACATCAGTAAAAGGCAGGACAGTGTTAACAATTAGATCTTAAACAACTGCAAGGTTTAACACCCTTCCCTGTCCCTCCCCTGTTTCCCTCCCCCCCCACTTTTAAGTGCTGTGATGTTTTCCTTAATTTGTAGAGTTTTTTTTGTGGAAGCAAAATGACAGCATGTTGGAGTTCAGACTTTTAAAAGCAAATTCTACCCACAGTGAACTAGAAACCTGTGGGAAATGCTGTACAGGACTTGTGGTTTTAATCAGATGGAGTTATCACAGTGAATCCCTTGTTGGTTTCCTGAGATTATCAAGTGTTACCTCTGCACAACTCAGGTTTAAAACAATAGAGCAACAGATTGAAGTCAGAAATTTGAAAGATAGTAAGGTAACACTCTACACTTCTCTCATAAATGCTATAAGATCATTCATTGCTATAAACACTTACCTACACAAAGAACTTTCCAGGTTGCTTTTTTTTCCACTGGAAATGTCACTTTGCTGTGTGGTGTAATAAAGCTAGTGTTTGCTGGTAAATAGCTTGGGTTATACAAAGAAGCACAGACATTCTGCTAGCAATATATAAGCCTATGCTCTTTCTTATTAGTTTTCATTTTTGACTTAGGTTTTCAGATAGAATTGTGTGACTAAATAATTTTAAATAATAAATATTCTTCAGACAGCTGCCTTGCTCTTTCTAATATATATTATTGCTCCTGGGTATATAAAATACTCTTGTGAAACTTCTCTAGATATCTTTTTTTGCTAGCAAAGAAATTATTTTTCTACCCTGAAACAGAAAAACAGAAATGTAATTTTAGCAATATTGCTGCTTGCATGTCTTGCATTGTAATGCCCAGATGCTTGCAAGATTAAAGTGACCATCACAGATTGAAAGTAAGTACTATGTTGATTCTGCCTCAAATGTTTTTGTTAGATGTGGATCAGCAAAGTGAATAGCTTAGCTGCTCTAAATGGCTTTATGAAGTTTAACAAGGGGTTTGCTTGTGCAGACAATATTTGAGGTAACTTTTGCCAGCTTTACCATAATGGTCATATAAAGCAAGGAGATATGCTACGCCATTTGGTAATATTAAACCTAAAGCACAGCGAAATCAGTTGGACTGAAATGATATGCATTAAATGAGATAATGAACTACATTATAAATTAATAATTCCTATGATATTTATGAAATAAGAAATAAGAATTCAAAGTCTTCTTAGACATGTAACCTGATCTCAGCAGAGCTCCTCTGACGTATGTGAAGCACAAGGAATTAAGTTGGTGAGACATTAAACTTGGAGAATGCGGTATTGTAATCTGAACAGCCACGTGACTTGTCATGTCTCATCTGAATGGAAATTATTTCTGCCAGGATAATTTTTTTCATATCGTCAGGCTATTTAACTCTGAACATTGCTACTTGATATCTGTACTCAACAAAAAAGAGGGACTGTGGAAAAAAACTTGCAAGTTTAAGGGAGTTTCCTATGATGCTGTGTTTGCTGTGATTCTAAGGCGAGCAATGTGCTGCAGCCGAGCACATGGATTGCTAACAATTCTGTTACCATGTTTCCAGCTGAAACTGTATTGAGACAGAATTCTATACGTGCTATTTGGAATCTAACATATCACAAGCAGTGCCTTTAGGCTGGATCAAAGTCCTATTGTGCTGGATGCTGTTCAAACAAGTAGTGAAAGGAAGTCCTTGCCCTTATGAGATTATAAACTAAACAGGGTGGTAGGCACAGGATGGGTATGTGCACAGCTTAAACATAACCTTGGGCAAGTCAGAGCAAGTCAGCAGCTAAAGAAGGAATGAAATTCTGGAATATATTTGCAAGATGGTGTTGTATTATTCATATCTGTAGCAAAGGCCTGAGGCAGTGAAGGTCCACATTAGGACATATGTTTGATCTAAGAAACAGTATAGGTGCACTGTGCCAAAGCTAATTAGACCAGAATTAGCTTGCACTGAACATTTTACTGCTTCTTGTCTAGAGGCTCCCATAATTCATAGCTCAGGGCCTCTGATGCTACTTAAAAGAAACTTTTTGTCTTCTCTTAAATGATTCTTGCAATATTTTACATCTACTTTAGGAAGGCTAGATATCTAGAATTTTAGAACTCTTTGGAAAAGTTTTCTCAAGTGTTTAGAAGAGAGTCTCAGATTTGCAGCCTTGTTTAAAATATGCCAGAGGCTCTTCTTTATAAATCCAAGGGAGTTTAACTTCAAAAGGAAGACAAAGAACTTACAGCTTTTATATAGTACCTAGCTTGTGTCCTTCTGTCTTTTTTGTTTGTATTGGTGTTCAGCTGAAGCAAGTAAAATTCATGTTCGTCTCCTTAAATTTAAGGTTGATGTCAAGAAATGCTTTACACAACTTGAAAGAACTTATAAAAATAAACTCCCCCTTAACCTTGATGATGGTGTTTCCTGTGTGAGTGCAGGTGTCCATGTCAGCAACAGTTAGCCCATATTCAATAATTCTTGGCAGCCTTGGGAATTAAGCACTGGTCAAAGTTAGTAGAGGATCAGAAAGGGCCTTCTGTTGCTATTGCTATAGCTATGTAATTTTGTTTGAAAATATTAAGTGGCTCTGTGTGTGACACTGCTTGTCTTTGAAACAAATATTTCTGCATACCTCAATTTAACAGATATGAAATAGATTTTGTTTAAAGAAGAATGTATTTATGTGACTGTATTGTCATGGTTCTATGTTGTAACCTGTCATACAAAACCTTATAGAAATTTTGTATTTACAAGAAACGATAAAGAATTTTGCTTAGCCAAATGTATACTGAACCTTTTCTTCTCTCATTTACAGTAGTCTCTTAGAATTTCTAAATTAACTATGCACTCTATAAAGCTTATTCCAGAGCTTGAAAAATAAATAAATAGGTTAAGATTAATTTTTTTTTCTTTTTTGCTGGAAAATGTTTTGTCCTCTTCCTGGATGATCATTAAGCATTTAAATGGTCATGGAAAAAAGCAAGAAAGTGTAATCATGGTGGTACAATAATGCCTTGTATCCTCTTAAAACAACATAAACCAACATCTTCGATGTCTGTATGTTCTGATAGGTCATCCAGCAGATTGACAAGTGTGAGGAAGGCAGAGAGAGAGAGGAAAGAAGGAGAATTAGAAGGAAAAACAAACGAGTTCCTATCATATTTGGAAAAAACCAAAGGGAATAACAGGGAATATTGAAATGAAATATAGCTGCTCCAACCAGTACCTATCTTTAAAATGTCAATTTATAGTACTAAAGTATGTGATGCAATGTGAGGGGAAAAGAAAAAGTGTCTAAGTCATATTAACCAGCCAGCACTTCTTGGCTTCCTTCTGTAATTTTGCCTTTGTAGTCACTTTCTGTATGATAGTTATGCAGTGAACTTGCTGATAATAAAATATACCTCAAAGATGAATGTGTGGATGTTCATAGTAGGTGAGAATTTACATTTGTATAGACATGGAAAAGCCTTATTATTTGCAGGTATTTGCATTCTCAGGATCAAGGACAGAATTGCTTTGGTTTTTTTGCATCAAGATTTGAGTTTTGTGCATCTGAAAAAGTAATTCTCTGTTCCTGTGTCCCCGCTTGCTCTTCTTGAATGAAAGTATTGTTACCCAAAGTAGAATACAGATGTATTTACATTTTCAGGCAGTAACACAAACATTCTGCCGAAGTAGCAAAGCTCCTGGCTTGTGTGCAGAGAACATGCTGTTCACTCAGGGCTCGCTGGAACTTGCTGTTCTTGTGTGAGAAAGGATGGTGTCTTTTACATTAAATAATTTGCTAGCAAATTTTACCGGTCATGATGATTTGGAAAGCTAGCAATGCTCACCTGGCTGTAGCCTGGAATCTGAATTTCAGGCTGTAGACAGTCTGTTATGTTTCTTGATGCATCATATTCTAAATACAATCTCATTTATATCTCCAGTTCTGACAAAGCAGACCAAAATATTTTTGAATATTCATGACCATAGGCTCTTGAGTAAGGACTGTAAGTCTATATTTTGTAACTTGCCAAAATAAAAAATGAAATTATTTTAGTTTAGTAATGGATTTGAAAAGCTAAAGGGAGAAAACCAGCTTTTTGTGTATTATATGTATTATATGTACAAAATTAGCTGTGTATAAGATTTTTATTGAAGTGTGGATGACAAAAATTGTATTTGATGTGTGTTTGGATGTGGTCTGAGGGTAAGATAGGAACTGAAGTGGAAGAAGGTGGAAGGTGGTTTTATGGCCTGTGACAGAAAAGGATATAGATGGAATAAAGGAACTCTGCTGTATAAATCGAGCTGACAAAGCTTGAAAGCTGTTTTATACTCCATTTCACTGGTAAACCAGAATCTTGAGAACATAAGGGATGTGCGTGCTGTGAAGTGTGATTAATTAAATCTATGTTTGTCTGCAGTTGTGGTTATCCTGAGCAGTTCTCCCAAATCTTTTCTGGTTAGTTAAGAAAAATTGCATTTGACTGCAGTACATAAATGTCTGACATAGCAGGGGAAAGCAATTCACAGCTGATCTTACTATGAAGAATTTCAATATGTGACTCAATCAGTATTTGGTGATAACGATATTTCCCGCAAGGTACCACATTTTGCAAATGCAATTAAAAATAAAAGTGTTTTGTTAATTTTACCTTAGAAATTTGAACACATGGGCCCTTTTTTAAACTTAAATGCCCTATTTAAAGTACCACATATGGTAATTTATGATGATTAATACCCAAGTCAGAGTTAGCATGCGGCTGTACATATATAACAATTTACATGCACAATTAAAAATTCAATTTTTTTAATGCTCATTTTGCCTGTTGTTTTTAATCCTTGAATAAAAATTTCATTCAATCTGAATTAAAAAAAACCATTTTTTTTAATGAATATGTAACAGTTAAGATGTTCAAGTGTAGTCTCTCCATTCCTTATCTTATTATCTAGGGATCTTCTCCCTAAACTCTGAGTTCTGGGCATTTATGTCAAAGTTTCTGGTTTCACTAATTTATAGCCAAGGAGTCTGCACTGATTCCTATTTTTCTGTCTCTTCTTTCTGGCTTCATGAGTAAATTGATATAGAAAAGAAGGTATATTTGTATGAGAATGAATTTGCTACTTTCTTCACACTCAGTACATGCATACATTGATATAAAATTAGTGTGGTGATTAGATATTTATGAGCACAAACCAGCACTTACACAAAGAAAATCTATAAAATGAAAATTTTACTTGAAAAACCTCTTAAAAATTTACTCAAGGGCTGAGTTTTTTAATATTTGCACTTTTCAGAATCTGAATACTGTATGCAGCTTCTAGACTCAGCTCATGTGGAGGTTTGAACATCTGTGGCTCATCCATGCAAACAGATGGTGAGATCTGTGATGTCCCAGGCACTTTTGGTGAAACGTGGTGTCTGAGAGAAATGTATTTGTACATTTACCTATTTCTGACCATTAAAATGACTGGCCTTTCCCCAGCCTATTTGTATATGAAACTTCTAGAAGTGTGCAGCCCTTGATCTTCAGGAACATACTGTTATTTGCCTCTGTTATCTCCATATGGATGCCTCCTATCAAGATATTTAATTACAAAGAGAGGGGAAGTTGTTAATCACTAACCTATTATACAATTCCCAGTTAGTCGATATAGCACAGCATGTGTGTATACAGTAAATGAAACAATTAGCTGAGACCTGAAAACATCAGTTATCAATATGCTTTGAATTTAATTAAAATTAAAAGTTATAGGAACATATACCTAATGCCCTGTTAATTGATATTGTGGGGTATTTTTATTTAAACATAAATCCCTCCTTTGAAAAAGCATCTGTTGCTCTGAATAATCTCTTCAAGTTTATTTTGGATGAAGACAGTTGCTTCCAATGACAAAACAAAACCTGAAAACATAAATTGTGGTCATTACAGTCATTTCCTGAAGTCTTCTCACAGAAATAACTCTAAGGCTTTTTATTCAATATTCAGATTGAATTGCTTTTTTGTGTGCATAGCTGTGGCAATTCTAATGCATAGGATAACCCATAGGAAGAGATAGTCATAATATTGGTGTTCACAAAAAATGCAATACAGAATGATCAGCAGTCTAGTGATTTTTCTGTGCACGAGAAATAATGAAAGGTGACTTTTAAAATATAGGGAAAATGTTGCACTAAAAAAGAGTTACTGCAATGGGATGAATATAGTCTCCTATGTCCAGGTTTGCAGTGCAATAGGAAAATTCAGCAAGAGTAGAAAGGGAAAAAAGAGTCTCCTGTAGGCTGTTTAGCAACATTCATTGGCATACTTGGTAGGGTAGGAAAAGAATAGGGTAAAAGGTAGAAAATAAACCAGGAAATGTCTACTTTTGCAATGTGTTAGACTGAGAAATTTGAAGGTGATGTTTATGAATAAAATACCTAATTTTTCTTACATTATCTTCTTTCTGAATGTGCTGTTTCAACAAAGGAAGAATTTCTTATTTCCTCTAGCTTCAGCTACTGATTCTTAATTCTGCTTCTTAGTGAGTCTTATTGCAGCTAAGAGCAAAATATCACCTTCAAACTCTGCTATTAACATGTGATAAAATCATTCTAAGTACTTCCCAGTCCTAGCTAAAATTCTAATTTTTTTAATATAATCCCTTGGTTTAGATACTCTTGATGTATCTAAACTATGTTGAGCATTATTTTAAATAGTCATCTCTTCACTGAGGATGCTCTTCAAACTTAGAAGGTTTACATGGCTCATTGAAGTTTCCACTTTCAGAGATGTGAAGCAATATGGCATGTCAGTTGTATTAGTGTTAGGACAGCCTGTTCTGGGAAAAAAAACATACTCATGCTCTCTGGAATTTGTTCTTTCATGGTCATGGTTTGCTGCAAGTGGACCACTTAGAGTTATAACAGTACTTTGCTGATAGAAAACAAAGTCTGTTTTGCTCTTGTGACTTTTTTTTTTTCTTTTTAAAGCTGAGATCTGTTTGCACAACTGCAAGGTTAAAATCCTTAATAATTCAGGTATGAATTTCCCTATGAACTTAGAACCATGCACTCACCCATATTATGCAGCTCTGTGTCTTGTGGTCCTAAACCAGTTCAGGCTTCATTTGTTTATTTATCTCTCTCTCCACTCCCCATATTTCCCTCCCTCATGAAAAGTATCTAAAATTCTTTTGAAAATTATGCGTCCGTGCAGAAAATTTCTTGCATGTGAAATATGAGTAGTACAAAATCTGACACATCCAGTACGCTCTGGAATCTGGTGTTGAGGGTACTAAAAGGTCAAACAACAGCCAGTAAGGGCTGGGGGAGACAGACACAGTGAATACTTGTCTGTTCTTCCTGCTGGGAACAGGTCCCACCATGTCCTACCTTCCAGACCATGCTAGCTGGCAGGGCTAGTAGAGTGCCAGGAAATATGTTTGTAGGTCCTGTAGTGGATCATATGCCCAGGGTTCAAACTTGTGCCCCAGCCACACTTTGCTTGGCTTTTGGGAGTTCAGGTCTGTCCGCTGTGTTTACTTACAAAGCTGCTGAGTTGCCTTTTGTCTGGGTAACTTCTCAGCCTGCTTCCTACACCAGCTGACCAGCTTCCTGGTCAGCTGCTCTTTGCTTGCTTGGAAAGGCAGGTCCTCCCCAGCCAACAGCCTTCTAGTTGTACAAAGAAGGGCATGTCCATGAAAAAAACCCCACAGGTAAGAGGAAATGCTCTCTCCAGTGCAGGGACTGCACATGCAAGATGCACACTGCCAGGGGAACCTGCTGCATGCTTTGTACAGAATTTGTATGTGAGTGCTTTGGGTGCAGTCTGCAGCTGACTTGAGAGTCCCCAGGGGTGTGGCTCCAGAACAGCCTCCTCTCTGCTTCAGTTGCTGCAAGTTTGCTGTAGGAGTTTTGTGTAAAAAGACTTAAGAAAACTGTGAGTTAAACACTGGATTGAGACTTTGCATGGGAAGCTGTATATGAGCTCACACGTTGTTTATGTTTGCAACATATAGAGATAGCAAAAAAGGAAATAGCACAAAATATTGTAAAGTTTAAACAAGAAGTTAAGTTAATGGCTTTCAGTAGAATTGTCTGCTTGGAATTAGGTACTAATACAGTTCCTTGCTGTTTTGGGTTAGTAATGCAGTTCAGATACTCGCAGTAAAAAGTTTGAAGAATGCCTCTTTTGTGCGCTTTTGTACCTTGCAGTATATTTATATTAAAGCCTGCAAGTTTTTGTCTGTTCACTATAGGGATAACCCATGAGAACTTAATGTTCATGAATTTTTTCAGCACTTTGTATTTTCTTAGTCTATTATTGATTTGATTTTCACCATTATATGTCTAACTATTCAATATTGCACATGTACTTTAGTTTGGATAAAGTTGTTTTCTCATGTGGAGAAAAAATATTATAATTCTGCTTCAGGGAATTGTTTCACATATGCATTAAATAAAAATTTAAAAATTTGGATTGGTGATTCCTTAGAAGACCTGAAATTATGTTGTTTGAGCGTTATACCATGAACAGACAGACTCTAAAAATATAAATACATACACACAAACATACAGCACACAGACATATCACTGGGTGAGAAAAATCTGAGCCCAAATCTGAACCCTACTATTGAAGAACCAAACCTTACAGGTACCAATTTATGTGCAAATTCTTGCTGACATACGATGAAAATGTTTCAAAGTAAGCTGTACTGTGATGATCAGATATTCACAAGTGACTGAATTTAAGGACAAGCGATTTGGAAGGCATGCTATGACAGAATGACAATTTATAGTAATTTACAGGTTTTCTTCTTATTATTTTTTCCCTAGTTGCTACTTAAACTCATTTTCTCATCATTCAGATTTCTAAGTCATCCACTGTCAAATAGTAATTTTGGAATTCAATTATGCTTTTACTAATAAAATTCAGTGAAAGAGCTTATACAAAACCATATAAATTATGAAATTGCAAATACTCTATTTTAAAAGTAGCATAAAGCTAAAATAATTTTTAATATTAATCCATTCATGAAATTAACTTGATAATTCTAAATGTTTCTATGAAGCCAGTTACATGACAATATTTTACATGGAACTAGATGTGAGGAAGTACAAACCAGT
Organism: Cardinalis cardinalis; assembly: GCA_014549065.1. Taxonomy (NCBI): domain Eukaryota; kingdom Metazoa; phylum Chordata; class Aves; order Passeriformes; family Cardinalidae; genus Cardinalis; species Cardinalis cardinalis. Next base: position 5,250,836 of record JACDOX010000043.1, on the reverse strand, counting down.
GTTGGATTGTGACATGTTGTGCAGCCAGTCCATACTAATTTAAATTTAAATCTTTGAAAGCAAAGTGCAAGTAAAATTTGAGACTGTAGCAAAATTTTAGGACTCCTACTGTAAGTTACTCCTGTGTAGATGATTCACTAAAGGAAAAGAAGGGAAATAAAGCAGATATGATCAGCAGTTTCATCTGCATTTGCTGTCTTGGGAGAGTGTCTATGGGTTTATTGTCAGGTTTTCTTCTGCATTATTGTTCAGCCTGGAGAAGTCTCTTGGGAGAACTTTTATTAATTAGGAATATTTGTAGAAGTAGTTAAAAGCACATTCCTACGTGCTTCACTTATGGAAATTTTCTTATACCTTTTTCCATATTAACTAACTCTTTGGCTAACCTGTATCCCAAAGATTCAGTTTGAAGTACACATCTGTTAAGGCAAACTTCACTCCAAACAAATGAAGCTTCACAAAATTTACCAGCAACTGAAAATATGTTTGTATAAGGAGAAGAGTAAAGGAATTTTTATCTAAGTGTAGCCAGAGGGTGCTTATCAGTCCTTATCACACGAGCCTTCTGTGGTTGCACCCACAAGGCAGCAGCCTCTTCAGAGAGCACTGGGGAAGGGGAGCCCCTGGTGCAGCCCAGAGTCACAGTAGAGTTGGGGCAGATGGCAGCATCTTCACAGTGAGGAACCACTGCAGCAGCGGCTGTGTCAGTATTTGCTGCCTTGCTGCCTTCTATACCGGGAAGTGCTTCACACAGTCACCCCTGCACCAGGACAGGCATGTGTTTGCTGTTGTCTGACAAAGCATATCTGTGTACCAGCATTAGGCAGGCTTGAGATGCAGCTGACCATCTGGACCCTGAATTTCTAAAGGATTCTTTCCAAATCAGGCTTAGCATTCCCCTCTACTCCATGTTCATCTGGTTTTAATTCTGTTTCTTGAGAAATATGTTGCTGATACATACTGGGCAGACCCTGTACAGCAGGAAGTTTTCACCTTAATGTTTTAAAGGGCAAATGACAATTTTGAATCTAAATGTTTGCAGATTTTTGAGAGATTTTTTAGACAAACTTCAGTAAAAATGTGGTTGTGATTTGAGAAGAATTTTTAAAAGCTTTGCACAAGGTTTTCAGAGGAAATGAATGTTTTAAATTGAATTCATGGGTTTAATTCTCACAGCCACTCTTTTATGTGTAAATGATTACATTATTGAGATGATGCAAGTACCACTATTATGATACTTGTATTAGTTTTGTTTAAAAACCACTGAGAAAAATACAAAATAATTTTTTTTTCTCATTAAATATTGGGTGAATGATGAAAGCAAACTGTATAGATAGTTTGGCCAAATGAAGACAGATTTATGAAGACAGTTCCCTAGATCCAACTTCTCCTTTCCAAAGCAAAGTCAGGAATGAATCTTCCTGTTGAAATAAATGCCAAAGCTGCTGAAAGATAGATAAACTGCATAGGGTTCCTTCAGCTCCTTAAGAGAATTTACGTATTGTTGAGCAAGTGACTAAGGCTTATAACAATTTAAGCTGCATATGCAACCTAAAATCAAACATTCTTTTAATCATATTTTGGGCCTAACAATCTCCTGTTTGCTTTCAATTATAATAGAGAGAATGACAGAGTAGTCATGGCTGGATGGTTTATCTGGAGATCATTTAGCCCAACCCCTTTGGTTACTGAGACTGGGTTGGCCAGATACATGTCCAGTCCCTTAACATTTCTGAGTACTTTAGTTTCTTTTGCTTTTTTAGTTTTTTTTTTAATCAAGATATTTTTCAAAATTAAGTTCAGCACACAGAAGTGCCTGTCAGTCTGTGTAGAACAGATTTTCTTTGGTGGAGAAAGAACTTCTTTTGGAATATTTTTCTCTAAAAAATATGTCCTTCTTTCAAAACAGGAACACAAAAAACTCTCAAGCTATGGAAACAGGAAAGTTTGAAACTTCTTTTAAAAGAAAATTCGGAATGAAAGAATTGCCTTGAGGCTCACCTAGTTATCACAAACACAGAAGTATGTCTACAAAATAATCAAGGTGATCTACAACAAATAACAGGGAATCTTGACTAAGGAAGCAAAAACTGGGCAAAACAGGAAAGAAAAAGAACTTGTATCCAAGTTTGTCACCAAACAGTTTGTAGATGAAAGGTTATTTTCATTAAGGCATGTACTTGTGGAAGGAGCAGAGTTGCTATTTGTTGACAAAAAGATAAAAGGCCTTCAGGTCTTCATATGTATTTCTATAGTAAAAATACACATTGACAAATTGAGAAGAATGGAGCAGTAAATACTTGGATATTTACCTATGGTGGAGTTTAAGCGCTGCCTGTCCTAGTTTGTTCTTTACTTGTGTTCCTCTTCCTTTACTGAATGTTTGTGTATTGCACAGATGTTGGCATTTCTAACTTTCAGGTTAATCTCAATGTGCTCTTTGTCTAACTCTTTGTCAATGCAATGGAATGGGGATTTAGAGGTAGAAACACATGGGATAAATCTCTTGTACAGTAACAGGTAATGTAAATAGTGTATTTTTTACGTATTTACCTTAAAAGTTAGAGGCACTTGGAATCTGGTATAGTGTAAAATAGAAAATCAAATGAAAGACTGAGCATCATGATCTTTTTAGAAGTCTTTGTCATGAAAATAACTCAATAGTTGGGAGGAAATCAATGTCCTTCAAGGATGCCTCATATCATCAGGTAGTCTCTTCTAAAGTTTATGTGTTAACCCATAATATTTGGCACTGTCTGTGCTTCAGCTGAATTTTGCCAGAAAGTTTTGCAGGATTTTTTTCTTTTGTTAGGCCACTTCTCTCACTGCCAAAATGTCTCAGAGAGCTTGCTATACTGCTATCACAACAATAGGTGGGTTGTTTGTGTGCTTTGATGTATTTGGGCCGTTGCTCCCCTCAGCAGAATAATGTTCACAATCTCCGTGGGCCATCTCTGCTGGTGAACAGCCACCCTTGTAGTGTGCCTGCTGCCCCTTGCTGGTACTGGCTGTGGCAACAGAGCTGCTCTGCCCCTGAGCCTCCTCAGCAACCCCACCTTGTCCTGCCAAAAGATGCAAAGTGCCTGCCTGAACTTTCCTGGCATCAGAGGCAAAAATTCAAAGAAAGTCTGTGAGGGCAATGGGAGATGGGATGTAAGGGCCTCCCAAGGGTGTCCCTGAAGGTTGAAAAGTCATCAGCCAGCCCCAAAGGCCGTCTCCACTGCCTTTATCATTCCACTCCCTTGGAGAGTCAGCGTGACTTGGGATAGCACAGGGTACCTGCATGAGGGGTTAGGGAAAGCAGAACAGGCCAGAGGTGCCACTGATGCCCACAGTTTTGGGACAGCCACTGTGAAGAACCACAGCTCTACCCAGCCAATGTTCTCCTCAAATGCAGCACTCTTATTGTAGGACCACAGGAACACATCATTGCTCTGTGTGTGCCCAGAGGGCTCTGGACTAAAAACCACAGTAAGAGCAGAGAGGGCAGTGCCGTGGCAGACAATTCCCAGAAATGTCACAGGGTTCAGGTGAGGACAGCAGATACTACAAAGCTGGAAGGACCCTGCTTCAGAGGATCTTGTCTTCTTTTTGTGAGCTGGTGGGGATGGTTTACCTCAGGTCAGATTCCTTGGTGAGAGGCCAGTGACTGTGAACACAAGGGCCTGGCAGTGGGATCATGCACGTGGGGAATCCTGCTGACTTCCTTGGTGCAAAGGAGAGCCTTGACTCAGTTTCTCTGAGGGCTGTCAGGGCAGAGGAACTCACCTATGATGTCCACAGGGAAGGCCCCATAGAACACAGAGAATGATTGAGTCTGGAAAGGTTCTGTGGAGGTCACCTTGTGCACCACCTGCTCAGGCAGGGCCTCCTAGAGTCAGTTTTCCAGTACCATGAACAGAGCCTTTCCAAGTGTGTGCAAGGAAGGAAACTCCACAGATTCCCTGGGCAACTTGTGCCTAACATTCAGAGGCAGTCATCTGTATTTCGGTTCTTGTCCTTTGCCCCTTCTCTTGTCACTGGGCAACACTGGCTGACCACTCCCTCAGCTGTTCCTCCTGTGTGGGTAGTCCATTCTCCGGAGCTCAACCAGTCCATCTTATTGACCCACCAGGGGAGTCTCTTGAGTATTTCCTTGGGTTTTTTTTGTCAAATGTTTTCAAATTGTCATTTCAAAGATGTTTGAAGTTTTTGTAAAGTGTCAAATAACAGTAAAGGAAATCAAATTTAGTCCCCATGACCTAATAAGATATTTGATAGGATTGGAGTAATGAAGTAAATTTGCTGAACGATGTGACAAGGATAACATTATTAACAAGCAGTAATGTTTCAGGCTGTGATTATAATTTGAATAATTAGTTCTTCCTCTTCTTTCATAACTCCTTCCAGCCCTCCCCTTTAAATATTCAGGAAAGTATGTTTCTTTGACCTGTGCCAGCAGTAGGCCACAAACTATATTTATTAAATTCTTTGAAGGGTCACAACCTACAGGATGCAATAAAGAGATGTGTAATATTGTGCTGCAGTGCAACCCTTACAGCTTCCTGTGAGTCCTCTTGAAGTGTGAAACTATCTTAGCTGATATTTATTTAGCAACAAAAGCACCTGTGGAAATGAAACCAGGATCTAGCAAAACTGAGAATTATGGAAATGTTTGCCTTTGGATGACAGATTCCATCAAGGCAGAAATTAATTTTCTGTTTACATACGGAGTGTTTTAGTGAACTGATTGTTAGTATTATATTTTTTTTAAATATATGAATGTATCTTAAATATTTTTTGCTATAGGCAACAGTGTTGATCCTGGCTGTATTCTATTGGAGGTTTTTGCCATTTTATTCTTGTCTGTTTCAATAAAGAATGTGAGTCAGAATTTTCTCCTTCTCTTCAGGGTCCAGATAAGGCTTCATCTCCCTGATGCTTTGGGTAAAACAGATATGCCAGAGAGAAAGAAGCAGAGCATCTTCTCCTTTTTCTATTAGTGAGATATTTCTGAAAAATGAAGGAATTGTTGGCTTGGGAGAAATTTGTTAGAGAAGAATGTTCCTGTTTTCTCAGATTACTTGGTACTAATAAGTACAACAAAAGTAACACTATTTGTAAGAAAATTTTATAGCATTTAAATGAGCTAAACTTAAGGCTCAGAGGGGATGGTGAATACCTCTTTTGAGAGTTTGTCCTCAAAATTGTCAGATACAGGTTTTGCTGCTGGGAAAATAGAGGGCTCCAAGCCTCACAGGCCCTGATAAATGCATTGGCTGGGGTTGAGTAGAGTCATCTGCTAAAGCCATGCGCTATAGTACTCTGGGAATTCTAGACATTTATTCATCTATGCATGATCACCTCACCTCTTATGAAGTAGCTTCTGAAGTCACTTAAGTGCTCTTAGGATCAATTATTTTTTTTCCACTACTGCCTTCTACTATAATGCTCTGAGAAGGAAAAACACTCAAATATGTTGTTTGAGAGAATCATTCTTATTTTCCCCTTCTTTACAAGAGCTGCCTACATATTTAGACTTACACTTGGATAATATATTCTTTGAAACAACATGTCTGAAATACTTCCTTGGTAAATTTTCTATTTTCATCCCACAACCTGGCCTTGAAGACAGCTCCTGTATGAAAGCCTGAAGAGAGTGTGCCAGTGGATGAAGAGCTAATGCTACAATAGGGAAAATGAAACAAATATATTTCAGTTGGAAATGTGGACTTCAAGGTGATTCTTCTGTTGATTGAGAACTGAATGAGGGTTTTGGGCTTCTGTAAAATACAGTGAAAGTGACAGTAAGCCCAGGAAGGTGAGTAATAGGCTCTTCCTGAGAAGAGAATGAGTAGTGTGAGTACACACACATACAGGACTGTATGTTTAATATATAGTGTAAACATGTTATAGATATGTGTGCAGGGCTTCTTCTGACACTGTCCTTGAAAGCTGTATCTAAGTAATAGCCAAAACTGAGAAATCAAGGTTGTGCTGCAGAGAGATCCACGAGGATATGTTGGTAATTGCCCAAATAAATTTTGCAAAAGCAATGTAAAACTAATAGTAGAAAATATCTGGAACAGTACATTTGAACTGAGTGAGAGTATTTAAGAAGATGAAAGATGCAGTAGAAAAATCAGGGATTTTTAACTTGTGAGCAGTAGCTGATTATGTAGAGAAAACTTTGAGGAAACAAAGTATCAGTAACAAACTGAGTGTCTTTCCAAGATGCAAAAAGAACCCTGCAAATGCTATTCAGACGTCAAGCAGCATGCATAATTGTAATGAAGCTGAGAGGCAATAACGCCTTTAAATATGCCTCTAAAATAAAAGAGACCTACCTTTTTTTTTCTCTTTTTTTTTTTCTTTTTTTGACTTTCAGTATGAGAAAATTAAAGGAAGCAGGGAATGAAAACAAAAATTGTCTAAAATTAATTGCAAGGTAGAAATCAAATATGACTCACAAGCTAGTAAAGATGACTCAGTTGTCAGTGTCAACACTTTCAAAGAAAGGGTGATATTTGCACTAAAACATAGCTGTGGATTTTGTTGACCAAAAATGAGAATAAGAGGTTTGAGTAGTGGTAGCTTGTGATTTGCAAAGTCTGTGTTCCTTGACTTTGCATTTCTTAGTTTAGCTATGCTTCATCCAGGAAATTTTATTATGAGTGGGCATGCCTGCCAGGATGGTGCCATTTAGGGTTAAACAAGAGAGCCTGTTGTATAAAGCTGCTCAAGTACACTAATGCTTCATGCTGATTTATTTTCCTAATGGGGCAAGTTTTCTAAACTTGGCTTTAGCTAAGTACTGAAAGATGATTTCAAATGTCTGAACATGGGGACCCACACAAGAAAATTTTTGGCCAACTTTTATACACTTCAAGGTGTCTGAAGATTAAAACTACAAAGGGAATTTATGCTCCTGTTTCCTTTGAAAAACTTATTAGTTGTGTATTTACACAAGTAAGTGCCTCGCTGAATTTTAAATGTGTTTTTATTATGACAGTCATTATGTACATTGGGAAAAGACATGCAAGAAGCTAAATAGGAAAAGTGCCCTTAAATTGAAGATATTTCTCTTCTTGACAGTTCAAAGTTTTTTGTTATGCATCTTTCACAGGAAAATCCCTGAAATGCATTAATAATTCATCTTCAAGTGTGTCTGGCTTAGCTAGCATTGCTCACTGACTTTTTAATGTATCAGACATGAATAAGAATAGTTCAAGAAAACTTGGCACTCTGCAGAGAAAATTTGAAAATATTTATTTACTTTCATGTGCTATCCTTCACACAAAATGGAGTGCAAATACCAATAACAAAATTATTTACAGCAGGAGGCTGGCAAAATTGTACCTAATCTTCTGTTTTTTCTCAAAGGAACTTAAAATTGGCATTTTTCAGAGAATATGCTCAAGCTGTTTATGGCCAAGTATGACAAATCTCACAAATTGGTAGAACATATCTTCCAGCCAATAAAGCATAATCTTATATTTCAGTAGAAAATCAAACCACTACTTAGAGTAAAAATTTAATTAAAGAAATATTGTGTCTTTCTGAATGGAAGAGCTCTACAATAAATTACATAATCAACATAAATAAGATTGCTCACTTATAAGGTTTCCTTAATTTAAGGTTGTTTTGTGATTTGAAAGCAATTAATCTTCACTAGGTGTCCTGTCTCTACCCATATTTTATTAGTCCTAAATTAACCAAATTGAGGTACATCATAGTTAAATTATTTGCCTGAGTTAAGAAAAAACCTTTCATTTATGTAATAATCACAGATTGTATATTTCAAGCCTTTTGAGGCTGTCTAGTGGAAGTATTTGAGTCCCTCTGTATTTTTGTATGGGCATTTGAGGCCAGTACTTGGGAAAATAAGCAAGAACAGCATATGGCATTAGAGCTCAGACTAATTTTTCCCCTTTCCTCTGTACCAAGAGTAAAGGTCCTCAATTTGTCACAGGTATAGTAGGGCATGAAACTGGGGTTGCACCCAAAAGGGTTCCTACTGCTCTAAGGGAGACACATGATTAAGGTGGGGTAAAGGTGATTGTCCACGTTGAAATTCAATGGTAGAGATAAATTTCTGACAAAAACTTGATGCTTACAGGGGGACCATGGTGTTTAAATGAAAGAAGTAAGAACAAATATAATCTTTTGATGCAATGTAAAGGTGAAGAAAAGAAGAATTCTGCATTTCTAATCTTAGATACTAAGAAGTTTATTCTCTCATGTCATTATTTCTTGTGTCAGTAGAGTCCTTTATTCACTGTAAAATGGGACAGAAACAAATTTTAGATGTTTTGTCAGTCTGATATTATCTGGTGTTTATTGACTTCTTCTACTTTTCCTAAGAGTAGTTTGGATCCTTATGATTTAAGACTTGTCATAAGGGATTTTGTACTTTCCTGCCTGGAAAGTCCAGTGCAGACTGTATATGGCATTTTCAGGCATCTGATAAGAATCAAGGGAGATGCAGGGCAGAGGACTGCTTTATTTAGAAGTGTATGTAAAAGGAAATGCCCTAAGAAAGTTGTTTAGTTGGAACAAGATTTGCAACATTAAACATGTTAGTTCATTTCAAAAAAGTACAAGCCTTGATAATAAACGCGTGTACATAAAGGCATTGAAGCATCATTTTAAATTAAGGTCTCTCACACTGCCCATTTAAGACCTTGAATAAACTCCTTTTTTAAATTATTTAAACAGTTTCTTCCCAGAAGCTAATGTTTATTAGTAACTCTTAAAAGTATCACTGTGAACACATTTGTTATTGGAATAACCCCACCCAAGTCTGATGGACAAAAACAAGATTCTTTTTTAATTTGGATGATATATGTGAAATGGCATTCCCTAGATGTATAGAAATGCAATAATGGAAGTTCCTGCTTTAATTTGGTTGTGGTTTTGAGGGGTTTCTGGCTTTTAGATCCTGAGTTCTCTTAACTTGCAATGACCTAGTCCTAGTGCAGAGTTCTGCAGTCAAAACTGCAGATACGGAATTTGGTTTTCTGAAGGGGCTGGAAAAAGGCTTTTTGCTGTCCTTCTCAATGGCAGAGTTGCAGTTTCATTTTATAACAGTCCCTTTCTGAGCTTTTTGCTCCACCAGTTGTTGGGTAAATTTTGCCTGGATCTGTATAGTTTGACCCCTTTGCGTGAGCTGATATTAGCTCTTGTCCCATTAGTCAGAGTTCAGCAGAGATGTAGACCATTTCTCAGAACATCATTGTCTGTCTCTCAGAAAGGTTATGAGTTTCTTGAAGCTGGTCATGACATTCTTCCATCCACCCCCTCAGGGTCTACAGGGTAGTAAGGAGCTGTGAAGTTTGACGAACTAGATAAATATATGTCTTAAAGCAAACCAGCTGTTCAGCTTCCTCCTTCCCCCTCCCTGTGCAGTCCTGGGAGTGCAGCACTCCCATCACTATATTCCCACACTTCAGTGGTCAGTATCACCCTGACTTGCAGGACCTCTCTTCTAAGGATTGGTTTTTATTGTTTATTTCTTTTCTGGGTAAAAATGTCAGCAGATGCCTTACTTCAGAACAGACAAGAAGGGCAGTTTCCTTTCTTTTCTGTGATGAGAGCAGACCCACGATGGACATGGAGAGCAAGATGTAGTTCTCCAGAGTTTAATCACGTGCTTGATGTATTCCATTACAGGAATGTGTTCCATGTGTTCCACCCTAGTGGGAGGGGAGCTGGCCCCTTTGAGAGCCTCTGAAACACTGGAGCACATTGACATGTGTAAGCCTGTGCAGCAGCTACCTGTTGTCAAAGCTGCTGGCACAGCCTCTATTCTTAGGACAACTTTAACACTGAGCATCTTTTACGGCCTTGTGGTGTTCAGATGCCCATCACTCTTCCAATCTGATGTAGGAAGACAAGCGATCATCTAGCTGCCTAGGAGTTGAAAAGGCATTCAGAAACAAAGGCTGTGCAATCAAACCAGAAGTGTTTACAAGAGTCCATAAGCAATAAGTACTGTGATACTGCAATCTGCATGGCTGTAACTATTAAACATCACTCCAACCTTCCAGAGATTTTTCTCATCTCTCCTACTGCATTAGTATTCTTTTTATCCTTTTGAGAACAGACGAAAGGAAGCAAGTAGCAAGGTGTATTTGTGAAGCAAATGCCCTTTTCTTCAGAAAGTACAGAGCAAATAGGCAGTAGTTTGTGTGGGTACAGAAGTCCACTATGGCTCTGTTTTGTGCTGCTGGAATCAGTGCAATTATTATTAAGGCTGCTTGGAGTTCTGCCTTGTAACAATGTACACGAACTCAGTTTGGCTACAGGATGTGAGCAATACAAGGAATCATTTCCTGGCCATTTCTGGTCGCAGTTACCTCTGAATGCTCAAGTGGTCCTGGGGATTTGGCTCCATGGGCTTTTTTGCTAGTTCTCTTTTTTCCAGCAAGGTGTTTCCTAGTGGCTTTGTCCTTATTGCTTTGGTTCCTTCTAGGGTACCAGCTTTGCTGGGACTCCTGCTTACCAAGAATCACATGCATCTATACCTTTCTGATTTTCTTACAGTTTTCACCATTAAAAGACAATATTTTTTAGATAGATACTTTACTTAACATTTTGGAATTTTCCTTTCCTTTGACCTGCCTCTTTGCTTCCTATCAGCAAAATAGGAAAAAATGGATTTCACCAAGATATAATTTACATTTCAGGCCAGGGCTCTTTATGCACTAAAAGTCTTTCTCTCTCTGTCACTAAATTTCCTTATTTGGAGTAGGTATGCATAGGCTAGCATCCTTGTCTCTTAAATTCCAGGAATGTTTCTGGCAAAACAAAGTCTTGAAAACAAATACCTAGAAATTACTGCGAACTGCTACATTAAATCACACTTCTTTATAGACTTAGTTCACATATTCCCAATGCTTTTTGCATGTTTTACTACCGAAGGAGTTAAATTCAAGTTAACCATTATTTTCCAGAAACCTTAAATATTGCAGAAGTGAGGTCCTGTAAGAGAAATGTAAACTAAAATAAAACAATAGTCTTGTATATGGGTAAGCAAACGGTATGGCATTTTGCTTTAGTAATTCATGTGAACCATAGTTGTTTCATGAATTCTGAGCCAGAGTTACTTTACTGTCTGCAGTCTGACCCGTGGCCACCCCTGTGTGGCAATGAATTCAAGTGAGTAACATGTACTTAGGATCCTTCTTCTAGTATATGCCATGGCTTGATAAAGCAGCATTAAATGTCTGTTTCTTTATTCATCCTCTGGAAAGCAAGGGGGGATCCTTAATGCTTGGAGTACTGGTATAGGGTATAATATTTGCAGCTTCCCTCATCAGTGTATTTTGGCACAATAAAGACTTGAACTATGTGGGATCTTGGTTTTTATCTGCAAGCCCACAGTTAGAAAAAGGTCATCTCTGTCACCAAATCTAATGAAAACAATATGTTTCAGTGTTCTCAGTGAAACAAACCCTAGAAACTCCTTTCAGGTGACATGAGATGTTTTGTTTCTGTTTTAATGATAATTCTATGTTCTCTAAAACTATACCAATATGAGTTCTGTTGAATGGCAGATAAAAGTGTTCCTTTTCTAAAAAGGTCAAAGCAATTCTTCAGCTATATCAAAGTATATTTTAGCTCTGAAAATATCTTTCTGAAGCAAACTTACTTTGAAATGAATAAATTTCCACATAGTCAGTTTTCCTTGATGAAATACTGCCTTGAAAATTTTTGACTAGTTTAGTTGGTACCTAAGGAAATGCCTCAGTAATAGCTCATGCTTTTTAGGCCTCTGGATGGAAGTTGTTTTCATCTGTAACTATATTCTCATCAGGTCTGCACTCCTGGTTGTTTCAGTGATGAGAATAAAAATGTATTTTTTCCTTCAGGTTCATTTTGTGATACGGTTGTGTGATGTGCTGCCAACAGTTTCACCAGTCTGGACTAAGACTTACAAGGACCCAAGTGGGGTGTCCTCTGCGAAAAGCAACCAAGCATCTGTGTCAGACAAGCACAACCACAGGCCACATGGATAACCAAGAAATTTTCTGTACAGCAGCAAACACAGCCAGAAGTTTAGAAACTAGTTTGGCAGCAGTCTTAGAGCATTTTGATGTAGAGTAGAAGAAAGTCAAGAATGGCTGTTAAGCTGTTTCCAATGCAGGAAATGGTTTAGCTGCATGCTCAAAAGAAAAGGGTGGAGTTCATTTATAATTGGTAAGAGAATTTTGTAAGGAAATTTGCCATCTTCAGCTAAAGATTTAAAGTGCATTCTAAACAAGGAAGGAAACTGAGGCATGACAGTATCCAGTTTGGAAAAGTATGGTGATTCTTGATATTGAAATCTTTTGGTGGAAGTATGCAACAGGAAATGCAGGTGAAAAAATCAACACTGAATAATGGAACATATGGAATATATGGAACTGAGAGTAGATCTACTATGATACAAGATTCTGAAAGAAAAAGAAAACCTTTAGACATGATGTTTTGTTTTGAAGTAGTTGTCACATTTAAAAATTCCAGAACAAAATTAGCAATCTTTCTTTCCAGAAGAAAATTATGCAAAATTAGCACAATATTGCTAAGCTGGACTGCCAGGCCTACTGGTCTCTCACTCCTTATTTCCAAGTGATTGACTCTAATTCTTTTGATCAACTGAAGTATATCTAGCAGATGATTTAATTTGCCATAGGGTAATGGTAGAAGCAATAACAGTCTCTATAAATATTTTTTATATTTAATTGAAATTGGAAATGATGGACATGGCTCTTTAGAATTTTAAATGGTAGTTTAAATTGGTAGTTTTAAAATGTAGCTGCAGATGTAACCTTAAATATCTGGTTTGAAATTCCTTCATTATAAAACTGTAAGGAACATGTAGGGAAACGGCAGAGGAAATTAATGCATATGAACAATCACCCACACGCGTACTGATTCCCTACTTTAATTTCACTTTTCCTGTGTGCTGATGCGGTAGTTACTTTGTTTTGATCTTTGAAAGCTCATTAAGAACACTCATTAAGCCTCAGAATACTCAGTGAAGTATAGCTTCTGCTGTTACATGCAGGGTACAGTTCAATAACCTTTTCAGATTATAACAATTTGGAGGTAATCAGGAATAGTACCCCAGAGACTGAGTTACTGAAACATGATATAGATAAAAACAAACATAGAGATGTCAGGCTGATGTGTTGTCTACACTGGCACCACTATCATATTTTAAGACGGTCAAAGTTAAACTTTGTCACAAATAGATTGGAAACCAAACAAAAAGTACTGACACTTCAGCTGTACTTGTGCAAATTGGTTATTTTAATATCATTCTCCTTCCTGCTCTTTCTTTCTTGTTAATTTGAATTCCTTTACACAATTATTCTTCATTAAGTTCTAAATTTTATCTGTGTTGCTGTCTGTCCCCTCCTGCTCTCCAGGGAGGAAATCTTTTAGGCCCTTTTCTAAAGGGCCTTTTCTTTTCTCTGCCTAAACTTCTTGAATTATTAGTAATGTGTGCCACATCACTGCTGCCGGCATCCTCAGATTCTTCCTATGAGGCTAGGGATCTGTTGCTTTTGAACTGAAACAGGATAAAATATTGCATTTAAATGTATGACAGCTCATAGAGCACTTAGAACACAACGAGAGTAGGAGTGCATAAGCAAGCTTCAGTTTTGCTGAGGGAGGAAGCTCATACAAAATTCCGTAGGGTTAATTTCCTTCTTTCTGCGTTAAGGAAAATCATGCTTATCCTTAAATGAGGAACGCAAAACTTTATATAAATTATTAGCTGAGAATTATCAACTGCAAATTTTCTTGCACATAATAGACCCTTTCATTTTGGTTCAGTCTTATCTCTCAGTCCATTGTTATCAGTTGCTCATGAGGCACCAGTCCCTTTTCCCCATGATGCTCTGCTGTGGGCAATTTTCTTAATTTCCTAAGTTTCATGCTTTTTGGCTGTTGTTAAGATGGTTCCTGTCTCTGCCATCCTTTCTCCTCCCTGCTCCCTCTCTTCTCCAAATGTGCTCAACAGCAGTTTGCTTTCTCTGTTGCACATTTGATTCTCTGACTCATGTATCAATAAAAGAACCTGCCACAGATGAATGAGAGCAAAGCTGAGATGTCTCTCAAAATGATTGCTTTAAAAAGTCTGCTTGCTTCATTACACCTATGTCACCTGGAGGGTGTGACAAGTCCTGGTAAACTTGTGAAGGTTTAGGCAGTCCAGTGACTCGAGGAGCAAGTCAGGAAGCAAAAGCATTGGGACTTTCGGTCTGCTGTAGCCTAGGGAGACTCAGAGGGAGTCTGTTCAGTTCGGTCCTTGGGCAGGGCAAGGCAGAAAGAAGTGCCCTCCTCTGTTAGCAATCCTGTGTTGTCAGAACAGGGAACTGAATGAAATGGAGGCTTAAACAGGGACATGGCTGAGTCTTAGTGTCAGCTGAGCACATGGCTTGCTAGCTAAACTATAAGGAGTCTCCTTTTTTGCCAGTATTGAACTAAAACATCAGCTGAGGTTTTATCTCTGATTTAGCCTTTCAAAACAGCTATTTCTTTCATCTGGAGCAGGTATATCTCATAGAATTGTTGCTGGTGCTCCATTTCATCTTTGAGCCAGCAGCACTCAGAGCCCAAGGGCAAATGAGTCACCGAAGGAAGAAGGAGCTGTGGCAGAGGTGGGTTTGAGCTGGAAGAGATCATCACAGGACATCTCTATCTGATGTAGATAGACTTTCCTTAACCTTAACCAGAAGACCTGCCAGACCAGTGGCATGAGGCTACAAGAATTATCTTAAATATTATTAGGCTCTACCCAGGGGCAGTGAATAAAAGGCTCCTGTACAGTTGTGAAACAATGAATTAGAAAAAAAAGAATTGTTTTGACATCATAATGTTTTGACAGCATAATGTTTTTATTTTACCCTGATAATTACTTTTCCAATTTGGAATAATAAGTAATTAATTTAAAAATAATTAAATTCAACCTCAGCTATAATGGAATTAACTTTTGTTAATTGCCAAACGAAATAAAATTTTGGTAGTCAGCATGGCTTTTTGAGGGGAATGAGAGATCATCAAAGTAAATTAAATTAGGAGCCCAATTGGAAAAAAGGAAGGCTTTTCAGCATACAGATAGTTTCAATATTCAACATGTTTATTATTTGAGGATATTCTGTTTCAGATTCAGAATAACCTAAGTCTTTAATATCAAATCAATTCCATATTAAACCAGGCTTTCCTGGATGTTTGAGTTATTGTAATTCCACTTATTAGATTACATCTTTACATGACCTCTACCTTGAGATGACCCTTCTTTAATTTAGCATGCCAGTGTCAGAAAGGATTATGCTGTACACAGAAGGCCATTTAGAAGAGAAGTCTGATTCACCCCAGATGCGATTCTCTAGAGAAATAAAGTATAACTTCAGCAGGCAATTCAGATGCTGGAGTTTTGTTGAAGTACCAGTAGTGGCAAAGGTCAAAGGCCCATTTTTCCCTATATCAGAGGACCAGAAAATGTTTTCGGTTGGAAGAGACCTAGCTAGCTCCAAAATCCCTGCCATGGGCTGGGAAACTTTCATGAGACCAGGTTACTTAGAGACCCTCACTTAGAGCCCCATTCAGCCCAGTCTTGAGCACCTCCAAGGCTAGGGAGTCCCCTGCCTTTCCAGACAGGCTGTTCCAGTACTTCAACACACTTACAGCTGATATCCAATCTAATTCATCCTACCCTCCTTCAGCTTCTCCTGTGTGCTATCCCTACATGCTGTTCACTAGCCTTTTTGTAAGCCCTGTTTAAATACTGGAAGGTGCTATAAGGGTCTCCCTGACCTTCTTTTCCCCAGTCTGAACAAGCCCAGGTTTCTCAGTCTCAGACAGGGAATGTGGTACAGCCCTATGATCACCTTAGTTGCTCCCCTCTTCATTCATTCTTACAGGTCCATGTCTTTCTTGTGTGGGGGACCCAGAGCTTGACACTGGGTGGGGTCTCACCAGAGCAGAACAGACGGGGAGAATCCCTTCCCTTGACCTGCTGGCCACACTGCTTTTGATGCAGCCCAGGATGCAGTTGGCTTCCTGGGCTGCAAGTGCATATTGTTGACTCATACTGAGCTTTTCATCTTCAAGCACCAAGTCTGTGCCACCAGGCGTGGCCTCAGCCCATTCTCTGCCCAGCCTGTATTTGTGGTTGGGACTGCTCTGACCCAGGGGCAGGATCTTATACTTGCCCTTGTTAAACTTTATGATGTTTGCACAGTCTCACCTCTCAAGCCTGTCAAGATACCATTGGATGGGATCCCTTCCCTTCAGTGTGTAAACTGCACCTCACAGCTTGCTGTCATTGGCAACTTGCTGAGGTTGAATTTAATCCCACTGTCCAAATTTCTGGCAAAGATGTTGGAAAGATCTGGTCCCAATACTGACCACTGGAGAATGATACATGACACTGGTCTCCACTTGGACAGTGAGCTGTTGATTGCAACTCTTTGCCTGTGACCATCCACCCAATTTTTCATCCATCCACCAAAATCTATGTTTCTCCAGTTTAAAGGCAATGATGTTATGCAGAACAGTGTCAAATGCTTTCTCAAGTCCAGGTAGATGACATTTGTTGCACTTCTCTTATCCCTGGCCGCTGTAACCCCATCACAATAAGCCAATTTTGTCAGGCAGATTTGCCTTCAGTTGAATCATGTTGGTTGTCACCAGCCACCTCATTATTTCCCATGCGCTTTAGTGTAGTTCCCAGAAAGATCTGCTCCTAGATCCTGCCAGGCACTGAGGTGAGACTGGCTGGCCTATAGTTCCCTGTGGTCTTCCTTATCTCCCCTTTCAAATACGGGGATTATGTTTCCCCTTTTCCAGTCAATGGGAATTTCACCAAGCTGCCATGACTTAAATGCGACAGAGGGTGGCTTCAGAGCCACTTCAGCCAGCTCCCTCAGGATTTAGAGATGTATCTCCTTGCACTTTTTTACTTTCAGGTTCCTTACACGTTCTTCATTCTCCCAGTCCCTACTTTCAACTTCTGCAACTTGAGCAGTGTGGCTGGAATATTTGCTGGTAAAACACAGAGGCAAAAAATCATGACTACCTTGGCATTCTCCATGTCTGCGTACCTGGGTCTCCTATATCCTTCCTGAAAGGAACACATTTTCCCTAGCGTTTCTTTTATCAATTGATACACCCAAAGAAGCTTTTTTAGTTACTCTTGATATTTTGGCCAGGTTTACTTCTGCCATTGCTTTATCTATCCTAACAATCTTCTGGATATTTGGGCTATTTTTCTGTACTCCTTCCAGGATACCTGTCCCTTCTTTCAGCATCCTGTTTGTCCAGGAGTTCCTTGTTCATCCACGCAAGCTTCCTGGACTTCCCTGATTTCTTCTTTGTATCTTTGTAGAGATGCATTGTTTCTGATCCTGGAGGAGAAAATCATCAATCCTGAATATCATCCAGCTCTCTTGGGCTCCTATTTATTCCAGGACACTATCCCATGACATTCTACCAGGGAGACCCTTGAAGAGACCAAAGTCTGCTCTCCTTGGAGTCCAGGGTAATGAGCTTGCTGTGTGCCCTCCTCACTGCCCTAAGGATCTCAAACTCCACCATTTCATGGCCACCACAGTCCAGGCCTGAGCTTCACATTCCCCACCAGCCTCTCCTGGTTGGTTACAAAAAGGTCCAGCCCAATGCCTCTCCTCATTGGCTCCTCTATCACTTGGGCATAGGAAGTTGTTACCAGTGTGTTCCAGGAACCCTCTAGGTTGTCTATGCTCGCTGTATTGTCCCTCCAACAGATATTGGGGTGGCTGAAGTTCCCCATGAGAACCAAGATATGTGAATATGAGGCCACTCCTCTCTGTGTGTAGAAGATCTCATCAGCTTGATCTTTCTGTTCAGGCAGCCTCAGATTTATTATAGAATTGCTCGTCCCTGCGCTCCTTTTAATCCCGATCCATAAACTCTCATTCAGCTCATCATCTATCCCCAGCTGGAGTTCTATGTACTCTGTTATCATGGAGGGCATCACCACCTTCTCATCTCCCCTGCCTGTCCCTCCTAAAGAGCTCCTGTCTTTCCGTCCTGACGCTCCATGAGTTTTTGTGAAGCCAGTAGGATCAGAGCCCTGCAGGCAAGTGCAAATCTCTAGTTCCACCTGGGAATCCCAAGATGAGTGCATTATGACTCTGTCTGGAGTGTCTGGAATTCCTTGGTGCTGTGCTTCATTTGTTTTCCTCTGGACCTGTGTAACCCCTACAGACTGTGAGCATCTCTTGCTGTCTCTGGCTCACTGGTATGAATGGATGGCCTGTCATCCCATGCCTTATCACTGTTTTAAACCTGGTGGTATCCACCTCTCCCATCACAACTCATTTAAAGCCACAGAAAAAAATCTTGGCCAAAGATGATTTTTCCCTTCTGAGAGAGGTGAATCCTTTCTGAACTCAGCAAGTCTGGTGCCGTGTAGGCCATCCCATTATCAAAGATTACCAAATTTTGGTGGTCACAAGGTCATTTATTTGTAGACTGAGTCCACCTGCTTTCTGTCTATGCTGTCACTTGCACCTGGAAGACAAGAAATAAGAATAATCTGAGGTTCTGATTCCCTCAAAAACTGTCCAAGTGCCTTAAAGTCTCTTTTGATCACATTTCTACTATGTCTTGCATTTTTATGGTGGTGCGTAAGGAGGACCAGGAACAAGTAATTGCTGAAAAAAGGAAAAGGAATATTCCTGAAATCTGAATGTTAGTTTCCAGTCTGCGTTTTGGTGGAAGAGTGTCTGAGAAGGATGCAGAACTAGAAAAAGCACAGATAATGCTTCCCCTTAATGTTCTTCTAACTTGCAACACACTCCAAGATGTCCCTGTGCTGAAATAGATGTAGAATTTCCTGAATCAGACATGTTTTTTGTTTGGATCTGAATCTTACAGATAATTTTTCATGTGAAAACACATCTGTAACAAGCTTTGTCTTACCCACCTCCTTCTGTAAGCGGACCTTCCACTAGTAATGAGTGAGAAATTAAATTTAATATTGGATTGTTTTAAAAGAAACGTTTTGCCTCTTTCCTGTTCTTCTAGAATATGCTGTGTTTGTTCAAATCCACCAGAAAATAAACTAAATGCCTATTTTTAGCACTTTATTTTTCTTTTTAAGATTGAATTTTATGTTGTGTGGAAATAGAAAAGAAAATCTTCAGTAAAGAAAATCTTAGTTATCTGCTATCCTGCTCTTGAAAACACTCCCAAAAAAGAGAGAGTAGTGATTTTTCAGTAACCAGTTCTGAGTTTCAAATAATAAATCAATAATCCTTGAGCAAGATTGAAGTAATTTTGTTCTTTGTTATGCTGGTTTGTCACAACTTGTTAGGAGGATTTATTTCCCTTTGGGACCATGACACTGCTGCCATGACAACAGTAATTCACAAAGCCAGATTCATCCCATGATATATAAAATTATGGAAACTGTCTAGTATGTTGCTAAGTATTATATATTTTCTTTTGTTAGTAATTTAACTTGGTGGGTGGATAATAGCACCACCAAGTTTGGAAGCTTTCAGATGCCTATTTGCCTATTTCATTCTATATGGAAGTTTTCTTGCAGGAAGCTCCAAATCTAGTACAAAATCTGTTTTGCACATGATGAGCCTTCAATAAGATGCAACAGCATTAGCAGAAGTCCAGGTAATTCAACCAGATAGGTTTAAGTGTGTGATCTTCATAGCTATTTTTTATGACTCAAGGTCATTTTCTATTACATTTTGGGCAGAAAGGGAATATTAGCACAATTTATTCACTACCATATGCTTGTTCTCAGGCTATATTACAAATAGAGTCTATTTCCTAGGCATTACAAGGGGCTTTCAGCAGTAGAAAAGTCTGTTTTGAGCTCAGGAAGCATCAAAACAGTTCTCATCCAAGTTTTCTTTCTGTGGGAAAAATACTGCAATTTCCAGTGCAAGTCTGATATCAGCTTGATAAGTAATGGTGATTTTCTCAAGCCCTTTCCATCACATCTCTAATTTGTCAAAGCAGAATAAGCATGATTTCCTTGCATTTCATCTGTTCTCATTTTCCACTTAATGATTTTTTTTCCCCAAAAAAGTGTTAAGTGACACTTGGCAGTGCTGGCACTGTTTCCTGAGTCATTTAAAAAGTAAAACAAAGGAAAAATGTCCCTTCCCATTTCTAAAGTTTTTAATAAAGATTAATTTCACCTTCCAGTGTCTTGTGCAGGACTGACAAGTGAAAGAAATGGAGTCACCGGTTTTCTACTCTCCAGTTTCCACATATTGCCTGCCACAGTGATATGGGGAATCTTTTAACTTTCTCCTTCCATGACGTTGTTCAGGCTGTTTGGTTTCAGAGCAGATAGCCATGTGGAGGTTCAGGATTGGTTAAGTGGCTGGTGGTAACACATGTGAGCGAGCATCAGTTCTTCTTACTGATCAAAGACTGAGCTGAATGATACTTTTTCAGCCAGGTGGGTTGGCCCATGTGCTGTCAGTCAGACCATGTTAAAATTAAAACAGAGTTTGTGCTGTCTTGCAGTTCTGCTCAAAATCTCCCTGTGGTACTTTGAGAGGCTGCTATTAGGCCTGCGAGCTGCATGCCTGGAGTGTTAAACTCCCTTGGGTTTTGGATCAGCCCCGTAGCTATGAAATCCACGGAGACCACTTTAACCTTGTCCTCTGAGTGGAGTCTGTTACATCCCTTCCTGGATTGGGACCAGTGGCAGTGAGCATTGTGTTGTTCCTGAAATATTCCTCTATGAGGATAGGTGATCCCACTGAGATTGTTCTGGTTTGTGTTTTTCAGGAACAGTAGACAGTTAAATGAAATAAAATCTTTGCACTTAAGTAGAGTGACACATTTAAAATATTTTAGATTCATTTTAGACTGACAAAATGGCATGAATGTCTGCCATTTTTATAGCTATTAGGTTCAAATTTCTGTGTGCCCTTTGGACTTTGAATTAGGATCCTTTCAAATTTTCAGGTCTTTCATGATGTGTGGAACAGTTCTAAAACATAACTTTCTTCTTTGACCTCCTCAGTCTCTGGAATTTCCTTTTTTCCCCCCTCCATATTCCTGCATCAATTTTCTATTTTTTTCTGTGAATAGACCTCAGTCCCTTTAAGAAAATTATACTGCACTCCTCTTTCTGTCCCTCTCTGTCCTTACAGACAGAAGCTGTAGGAACAGAACAAACTTGGTTTCATAGATCATAGGTTTTTGGCTTTTCTGTGTTGTGGCCATCCCAGGAGCCATTAGGAATGAGTATCCCATGTCTCCATCTTATAGAAGTTTTGCAGTCTTTGCTTTCTAACCATATAGCAAAAGATAGAAAAATTGTATATATGCTGTGATTGGTATTCAGTATTGCAATAACTTCCTTAAATCAACCAGAATTAATAGACTTTCATGAGATAAATTTCACAATAATTCTGGAGGTACTGTAGAAATCAAAAGTAGAATACTTTGGATTTCATATCCATGCTTAGAACATATGATTACTTCAATTTTCTCTTAACTATTTACTGCTTACTTACTTTTGCATCTAAGTATTCTTCTCTGTGTGGGGTCATGCTGACAGTAAGTTAATATGGCATCTTCCATAATGCAGGGCTAGGGGTGCTCAAAGTGAGATTCCCTGGACACAAATCTGTGGCTATTTCCTGTGGATGTCTTTGAAAACCTTTCTCAAATCTGAGCTACAATTCTTTAAGTATTTTTGTTAACTGTTACCTACTTGTCTATCACTTCAGCCCCTCACCCATTTTCTTGGATACCTGTGCTGCTTTCTTAAATTTGGTTTTGATCTAATCTCTATGTAACCTGCCTGTGGATAGCACAGCAATCAATCTTTCCTCTCATCCTTTACAAAGCTGGTACAACAGTGGCAGCAGCAAAGGTTACTGTTGAGACTCGCCTACTGAAAAGGAAAAAGTTGGACTTCCTGGTGAGAATATAATTAATATTAAATAAAATGTCTCCCTACCCCCTTATAATGTGGGTTTATATGATAGTGCCTTCTTCCCTTGCTCTTTCTTGTAATTTTCCCCTTTTATTTTTCAGGGAAAGAGAAAAAAAAAAAGCTTGCATTTAATTTGAATAAAAATTATTTTGCTATATTAGAAACATTGAGAATAGTCCCATTTTCAACCCATTCTAGGCATAGCTTTATTCTTTGCTTGTTTGATTAACATGATGACTTAGAACATTTTTTTCTCAAATTCTTTACCTACAATTTCTGCTGTAGGCAGAAGCTGTTTTCTGGCACTTTTGAATGGCTCAGTGAGCTGAGACTCTCTGGAAGCTGGAAGTTGAGTTTAGGACTCCAGAGGCAGTGCATATTTAGAACTCTTGTTTACTGTAACACATACGGTAATATGACAGTCTCCACTTGTTTGCATCTCTTCTAGGGAATCTTATTTAAATTCATTAATTTGCATTCAACAGTGAATACTGAGCATTGCCACTTCTTAATACATGACATGCTGCCTTGCATAGCCTCCATTGCTATATTAGTTAACTTTCAGCTAATTATTTTTTGACTGCAGTGTCATCTATGACAATTGTCTTCACACTATTAACATGCAAAGACAGAGACCTGCTGGTTCTTCCTTTTTTAAACTTTGTGAAAGAAGGAACTATTGTAAGAATTGTTGTTGATGGAAGAGAAAGTGGATAAAAATCAATCAATAATATATATTAAAAAAGAGTTTTTCCAAAGGAATCCTAGAGACAAAAGTTATTTTAAAACCTGTATCTGTCTCCTTTCTTCCTACCTCCTGTCTGGATATATCACTGTGATGATTTTTTAGCAAGGAGAATAGATTATTTGTAAAACTCAGGAAGAATTCAGAGTAATAAAAATTTCACTCACACATTTTTGCTGGATTATTCATGAATCCTATGTGCTACACACAACTGCTTGAACTGAAGTTAACATTCAACATGTACTACTTAGGATTAAGACATTTGCCCACTGAAGAACCATTTGGGCTGAGTATCAAAATCCTGTGCCATTTTTTTGAATATTAAGTATCAGCAATTTGATATGGCAATTACTGTTCAGTTCAATGCAAGTACGGGAAGGATAAAAGTTTGTGGTATCTCTTTCCAAGGTAAAGTTCTCTTGTGGTAAACTTTGTAAAGTGGAGCCTGAAAGACGCTTCAGAATACAACTTCATTAGAGATCTGAAACTTAAAGAATTTAATTTATAAATTGAAAACTTCATTCATTAAGAATGTTGAATCAGAAGAGTGAAATAATATTCAGATTAATTAGTTTTAAAAATATAGAAGAAATCATAGAACAGTGAAAGCACAGCTGTACTCGCTTGCCACGGCACATCAACCAGTGAGTACTTGTGCTGTACTCACTGGTTGATGTGCCATGGCTTTGATATATATATATTCAGAAAATGTACAGAATCCTCTTTACTATTGGATTTAGCTTGGTAAGGACTGCATTTTTATCTGTATATCTGGTAGTTGTTTTCCTTCAGGAGACCAAAATGTGTTTCTTGGTAAAATCACTGTGAGGCCTGAAGAGCACCATGAAATACGTCAACATGTACATGGGTGGATTTTTACTGTGCTTCATGAACAGTCTTTAGTTGCTGCCTTTCACTGAGAACGTTTATCACTTAAGGCATGTTAAAAGATTGCAAGTTAGCTCTTTTGAATACATCCCATTGCCTATTGCTGGCAATTAAAAAAAAATTATTTAGTATTTTATTTTATTTACAAGGTAAAACTATTCTGACACTTTTCTATAATTGGGCTTTCTTTTAAATGTAAAAACTGCTGAAAATTTTGCTGGAAAGATGGATTTATTAATCTCTAGTCATTTTATTAAAAATATTTTAGTTGG
This sequence comes from Cardinalis cardinalis, assembly GCA_014549065.1. NCBI lineage: Eukaryota > Metazoa > Chordata > Aves > Passeriformes > Cardinalidae > Cardinalis > Cardinalis cardinalis. Next base: position 5,226,991 of record JACDOX010000043.1, on the reverse strand, counting down.
ATGGATGATTTTAAACTGTACTACTTTCATTACGCTCTTCATAGGAATGGTTATCAGTATCAGTTCACACTGAAAAGTAGGTGCAAAAGGGATATCTTAACCAGATCGTGTGTGTGGGGAAGGCATGTGTGTTTTCTATAACAGAAGATAAAAGTTGTTGAACTCCCAGAGAAATGAACCTATTTATTTCCCTGAAGTCTCAGCTCAGATTTCATTAAATATTTGAGCTTCTAAGGTGCTGGTGTGTATTGGATTTTGAGAGAAGAATGTGGAAGGTAGTCTGGGGCAAGTCTGTCCCACACAGGTTATCTTCAGCTGCTCAACTTGACAGAATCAGGCACAGATTCAGAGTCATTAAAGTAAAAAGTTTAAATTAATTAAAAAAAAATCTTAATAGAACAACTGTTAGTATTGGGTTTCTAGCTGTCATCTCTACATTACATTGAAGTTACTAACCAGCACCTGTCAGCACAGGATTCTGCTACATTTCATGCTGAACTCTTGGTGGAATTGATTTGAATTCTCATTCTTAAGATTACTAGACAACCATGAAATTTTTTTTTTTTTTCCTGATGCTGAATTATCAATTTATTCCAAATTCAGTTCAACTGAAGAAGTTGTGGAGGTAGCTTTTCTACTACTCTCTTTTCATACATGTAATCTTGCTTTCGTGGAACAGTTTGTTCCTGTTACTTATTCTTCCTTCAAAAACATTGTTTTGCTTTGGAACATTAGAGTGATAATAGGTCCAGGGAACTCTGTTTAAGAAGTAGAGGAGAAATTAGCTAAAAGGTCGTTAGTCAACCGACAATTAGCAGGTTGAGTACAAAACATGTAGGCAAAGGACTCTCTCAGTTGGGGCAGCTGCCTTCTTGTGTTTTCTTTACTTCAGGCTTGACATAAGCATGGTGCAACACCGAATGGCCCCTGAACTACTTGCCCAGCATTTGATTTTCTTCTATTTGTCAGCCTTGTCTCAATGCTCCTGTGGTTCCCATTCTTCCTGGCACAGTCCTGAAGGTCAATGGTCAGAGGAACATGAGTACCTAGGACATGTGAAAATGCTCTATTAGGTGCTTCTCAGTCTTTAAATACTACATCAAATACTTCTGTTTTAGTGTGAATGGTTGTGAAGGATCAAAGTTTAAATGTGAGAGCCACAAGATATGCACATATGGATAAAAGCACTGTGGGATAATGTAGGTAAATCCAACTATTCCTAGATGTGTCTGCACTTGAACATGCATTTTTTGGACTTCTCTTTCATCATTCTTCTGTTTGATGACATTGACTTGTGCAATGACATTTGACAGCATAATTTCATGGCTGACAAAGGAGTGAGTGAGGAAGCAAACTTAATTCTATATAAGATACTTAGTTTGCTGATGAGTGAATGTAATATAAGGGAAGCTATTCTACATAAGGATAGTGAAGTTATATTATGAAACTATCCATTGATCCTCTTAGTTTGGATAGAATTTATTTTTGACAGAGTGAGAAAACTTTGGCTTTAAATTTGTAGTATTTTATGAAGTTTCACCTAGGTAATGATAATGTCAACTTCTGGAGGAGGAAAAATCTTAGATGTTGTTCAGTTTTAGTGGCGCAAGTGTATGTTCAGTTTTGAGTAGGTCAACAGATTATTAAAGGTGATTTTGTGGAATGCATTAAAAACTCCAGGAATAAAAATAATCAATATTGATTTATTTTCCAGGTGTTTCCTTCTTATATTGCTTTTTACTCATTTGTCCTTTCCCCCTTTTCTCCTGTGTCAGTGGTGCTACCTATTAACCATAACAGTCAGTTTACCCTAAAACTCTGCCGACTGCTGTATCCTGACAGTGGCCTGAAGTGGATGTTTACAGAGGAGTACAAGAGGGCATGTACAGAACAATGTTTTCTCTGACATTGCCTCCCAGCTTCTAACTTAGAGATATGCATTGCAAATTAAGCTAGGAATTTGTATTCCAAATAAATGATTTGTTTTGGGTTGATTCCAGAAAAGCCCAAACAAGGGAAATCATAAATCATAAATGAGTAGATTTTTCCAATTCTAAATATAAAACTGTCCCCACCTTTTGTTGAATAAAGGACTGTTGCTTTGCAGGCACTATTAACTAGTTCTTAATACGTTGTGATTATCCTTTCACTTCATATTCTGTTTCAGTAAGATACTATCTTCAGGAGAATATATATATATATGAATAAAAAATATATATTTAAATACAGGATACGTATATACATATAAAATATTTTTATGTATAGTTTTTTTAAGAATAAAATGTGTTTTAGTGCTTTATGGGTTGCAGAATAACTTCCCAGTTGCTTCATGTAATTAGAATTTTGAATGCAGTATGAACAATAGGGTCTTTATTTCTGATGGATGAAAGTAATGTGATTTGCTATACTATACTTATTAAAATATAGAATTTCATGCGACTTATTATCTGATCGGGATGCTCATGCTACTTTTTTTCTGCACTTGTATTTAGAATATGATTGAACATGTACAGTTTTGAGAGTTATCATGCATATTTCTTCCCAAAATGTGCAAGAAAACAGCTAAGATACACTTGGCCTAACGGCTTGAAGAAAACATCTGTGTTTCAAACAGGTATAATAGCAGCAATTGCTGAGATATGCTGCCATAGCAGTATGCTTGCAGCCTATCATTGGTGGAGTTATGTAGTTGTTTTCCATGTGTCCTAAAATAGTTCTTGTAGTATCAGCTTTGTGGGCATATTTACTTGAAAATCAATAAAATTCTTGCTAAGAGTAAAATTCCTTGTAATGAATACCTACAGGTCTATTTTTTTCCTTGAATTGTTAGTAGATAGCTTAAAAATTGGTTTCAAAATCCATGCGTGTAGTAACCTGTGTATGCCCTCATATTTCATATAACCTTCTTTATTTTTGTAGCCTCTAGGTTTGTCTGGACAAGTAGCATGGAATATCTAAGCTTTGGGGATTTTGATTATCACCTTTAGCTCAAAGAATTTAGATGGCTAAACTCATAAGGAAATGTAAACTTCAGTTACTATTTTCCGAGTTCTCCTTTTTTTAATATCACTTCTACATCTCACCACACACATACACACACAAAAGCACCCTGTCTCCACCCTCCGTTCTCAGTGTTTGACTAAGAACAGATTTTAAAGAGATTTATAATTCTGCACAGTCCTTTGCCTTCAGTGGTCTTGAATGAAAACCAGCTGGCCTTTCTTCCTGCTAGCTAATTTATGTCAACTATAAAACCAGAGGATGATGAACTGGATTAAGGTATTCCACACATTTCCCAGAGGCCACCAAACAACTTTTATTTCATAGCATGAGAGATGTGAAAAACAATGAAGAATTAGACCCTAAAGCCAAGCAACATATAACAAAATGTTATTATTATGTGACCATTTATCCACCTAGTTCTGCAAAACCCCTAACACTCCGCTTCCCAAAACAGAATGATAATATAATAGCATGAGGAAGAAAGATGTAGAAGTGCAACTAGTTGATTTATACATAGTAACATTTAAAATTGATTTGGTTTTAGCTGTCTTGCTATCACTTTTTATGTCTAAACTGTTTTAGCATTTATGATATTTACACACTTTTACTAAATTATTATTTAAAGGAGGTATTTTCTATTGTACTTCTGAAGGATGGTTAAGCTAAATGAAAATAATTGCTTTTTGTCTTGTTTAATTTCTCCTGCATATGAATATGACAACCTTATTCAGGCGGTTGGTAGCTAATGGTAAAGCAGCCCTGAATTTTCAGTCCAGTCCTCAGCACTGGAGGGTTAAGTCTACTGATGTTCCTCTTATCTAACCTGACATATGTCAAACAAGTCAGCTCTAGAGCATAGATTTCCTGGGGGACAGGATGGGGAATAAGAAGCTTGCATGTGGCTGTGGTTTGTGATGATGACTTTCTGCTGCAGATGTAGGTTCTGTCCCAGTTTGCTCCTGCCTGGTGTAAGGGTTTCTGTGCCAGTAGGCTCAGTAACTGCTGAAACTAGGAGGAAACCTCCCAAATGACTAGCAAGCTTATTTGTGTGAGAACCATTCAAATAGAAGAAGACAAATTTAAAGCATGTATTTCTAAGGTAAAGTAGTAGTATTTCTGTACTATAAAACACCACTTTGGAAGTAGCATCAAATTCTTTTCTTCTAAAGTGGTGACAATAATTACTGTTGTTTACTGACTTTTTTTTATAACCGTATGTATGCTTTGCTTTAGAGAAGCTACTTAAATGAAGTCACTTTCTTATCATACACTCTAAGTCCACATTCATGTGATTTTGTGCTGGTAAACTGGCCTGGGTGCAGTCATGACTATACTTTTGTTTTTCCTTAGCAATTGGTAGCAGAGGAGAAAGAAGTCCTCTTATGGTTTGTAGTGCCTGGAGATTCTTCTTGTTTTTCTACCTCTAGAGAAGGAAAAAGTCTTCTCAGCAAAAGGAGGAGAACATATGATTGTTCAAGTTTCTCTTCATGTACTTTCGGTTTTGACTGAATGCTCTAACCAAGGGTTAAGAAGGAAATTCCAGTAGTCTATTAATCTGCTGAATCACTTAGCCTGAGACTGAGATCAAGGGTATGAAGTTCAACAGGCCAAGTGTTGGGTCCTTCACTTCAGTCACAACAGCCCCAGGCAGTGCCATAAGGTGGATAGAGTGGCAGGAAAGCTGCCCAGTGGAAAAGGACCTGGGGGTGCTGGTGACAGCAGCTGAACATGAGCCAGGCTGTGCCCAGGTGCCCAGGAAGGCCAATGGCATCCTGGCCTGGATCAGCAATGCTGTGGCCAGCAGGGCCAGGCAGGGATTGTCCCCCTGGGCTGGGCACTGCTGAGGCCACACCTCCAGTGCTGTGTCCAGGGCTGGGCCCTCACTGCAGGAAAGGCACTGAGGGGCTGSAGRGAGKCCAKAGAAGGGCAATGGAGCTGGGGCAGGGTCTGGAGCACAAGTGCTGTGAGGAGCAGCTGAGGGAGCTGGGGGTGTTTGTCCTGGGAAAAGGAGGCTCCGGAGGCTCCTACAACTGCCTGAAAGGAGGTCGTAGCCAGGTGGGGTTGTTCTTTTCTCCTGGGCAGTCTGTGACAGGATGAGAGGAAATGGCTTCAAGCTGCACAGGGAGAGGTGCAGGTTGGACATGAAGAAGAATTTTTTCACAGAAAGAGTTTTTAAGCATTGGAAGGGTCTGCCCAGGGAGGTGATGGAGTCTCCATCCATGGAGGTGGGAGGTGTTCATGAAATGACTGGATGTGGCACTTAGTGCGATGGTTTAATTGACATGGTGGTGACCGGTCGAAGTTTAGACTTGACTGTGTCTTTTCCAACCTAAATGATTCTGTGATACTGTGAAAACTCTGAGGGATACTGCTTAAGTAATATAATCAAAAGTTCATCATGTAGGGCCTTCAATGTGGTGCACGTTCTTTTAACAGCCAACCTGTAATAAATGAAAGCAATTAGACTTTCCAGGGTGTCGAAATAGTGGCTCTTGGACTTCTAAACATTAGACCGTAAGGCACATGAGGTAAAACCAAGGTAAGTGAGGTAGTAAAGTGCTGGTAGTAGATAACATTGATATATATTTAATGTAATGATATTTATACAACAATGTATTATAGTCAGTCTGGTAAGGTGGGAAAAAAGGGCTGGCATTTCTCCTTTCATTGAGATCCCTGCAAAGCAGCAAAATTAGCATTTTTAATGTAAAATAACAGATGCAGGTTAATGCCCCTTTTATTCCTAAAAGATTTTGCAGCTTATACGAAACTTTCTTCTGTCTCTCTAGTTTAGTTTACATGTATTTCTAATGATTTTGTGTAAATTTTGAGTTTTCTGTTGTATTATAAAATGACTTACATAAAATTAATTGATTCAGCATACCCCGGACTTATCTGGAACACTGCTTATGTGTGTTTAGTACTATCGAGATGGCTTTCAACACTTGTTTAAAATCTACGTATCTATCTTTTCTGGCATCCTTTTTTTACCCTGTCTCTTCATTAATTTTTTCATGCTTCAAATGCGGACTTGCTAGCCTGGTGATTGCAGGCCTTATTTTCTTGCTCAGTGGGCCTGAAGCACTGTAATCTTTCTGTATCTGTTAGATCAAGAATATTAAATATTTCCTACGAATACTGATTGAAAATGTGCTGTTTCAAGTGCTCTCTTGACTTCTAGAAAATCAGCACTATTGTTCCTGAATATTCACTGTGATAAAAATAACAGCCACTGGTTTTTGCTTTTGCTTAACTTGTATATTTCAATACATTCAAAGTAAGCATTCTGTGTTGATATCTACATTAGAATTGTGCATTTTCAAAGTATGTTTGTTTGTTTGTGAATTTAAAAAATTAAAAGAAGGATAACACCTTTTTATAACTTTACTGTAGTGCACAATCATTTGGTTATAAATACTTTGAACTATTTATAAATCAGGATAAAAAAAATTGCAAAGTGTGCCCTCCTTTAAAAAACTTATATAGCAGGACAGTAAGAAGAATGAAACTAACTTTTTATTGACCATAATAACTCTGGAAATGACCTGTCACATCTGAAAAAGGTAGCTATTTTCAAAGGTACTGGTGTAGGGGAGGGAGAGAAGCAGGTTACCTCAGGAATGGGGAGGGGGCAAAAATCACATTGCTTTCCAGGCAGCTAACATTTGAAGAAGTCACATATTTAGCAGAATAAACATTATTTTTGTAGACAAGAAATATATCATATGGACTTCAGAAAATTAGCTCTAGCAATTTAGCCTTCTTGTGAAATGATTTTAAGTAAGTCAAGGTGAAGTATCTCAATTTTTGAAAAAGCGGTGAAGGAGAGGATGGCACCAATTCAGACTCATTTCTCCTCAGTGAAAGGAAGTAATCATTCAGCCAGTCTTTGCAAAGAAAATGGAGGAAGCACTAAGCTGTCTGAAATCAGAAAACATGGCAACTTTGAAAAGAATTGCTATTGATCTGAAAAATACAGCTACAGTTATATAGGTTACTATTAAAGTGCATTCTTTCTTGTTACCTTGTCCTACACTATTTCCAAGCTATTTTCACACTGATTTGTTGGCTGCAGAGTGAGATTTTTCCATGGTGTGGCTGCAGAAAAAATACCTGCGTTAGAAAACATCTTGCAAAAGAATGAAAAGTTTTGGAATTGAAAAAAAAAAAAAAAAAAGAACTGTTGCCTGTCTCCTGACCAAGACGGCAAGAAAAGTATTTTTATGGATTCTCTTGATCACCATAATTGAAACAAATCAGTATTTTAAGACGGACATTATTAAATACTGCAAAATTAGTTGAAAATGAGACAGAACTACTCAGGTGCACTGTGCTTTTTTGTCTTAATTATTCTCATGGTTTTATAAGCATGTTGTTCTTTATAACTTTAAAGACATTAAGGCATGGAGATGAGTAATAGTTTCCTAAAAGATTGAAATTGAGAAACTATCCCAAGCTAGCCACAAGCAACAGTTGAAAAACTGCATACTTGTAATCTTTGATAATTTTTAATGGTGGCAGTTGAGCATCTTGTGAGGAAAATAATTAGCATGGATCTTTTGCATCCTGGTGCCCAGCATTTGAATTTCTCCTCTTTGGTGAAACAGATGTTACCTCTTCTTAAATGATTCCTTCAAGAAGAGTCTTAATTGGAATAAAGTACTGAATATAGTCTGTACTGAACCAGATAGAAAGTTATTTGTGATTTCTCCCTCTCTCTCCACCTCTCTCTCTTCCTCTTCTTCCCTTCCTGCTCAGGAAGATTTGAAAAATAAAGATTCTTCTTATCTTTATTTTCTGGCATATTTTTTCTCCTTCTTTTTTGTCCCTTGTCTTTTCCATGCCAAGCTAGGGAAAGAAAAAAAAAAGGGTGGGGAGAAAGAGAGAGTTGAAGGAAACATAAAAACACAGAATCCATTTTTCTGGATTATTTCCAACCTTGAAAATACTGAAAAGACCCATAATTGTTTCTGTGATGTAGTATGGCAGAGTCCACAAAGAATATTAAAGCTCTTCATGCAACCTCCTGTCCTGTCAAAGTTGGGCTTCCAGTGACTACTTTGTCTGTAGTCTAAGAGGTTTCTGGAATACAAATGTAGGCCTTCAGATCCACCTGAAGACAATCCTGCTGTGTTACTCATCATCTTGTTTCCTGTACTGATCAACAAGTCTGCCTCTGCATGAAAGGATTGTAAAACTGCTTCTTATATTCCTTCAGGCAGTCATTTGGGCAAGATTAAACACCTGCTGAAGATGCTCTGAGCTACCCCACTTGGCCTGAATGATGAGTGCCCCACAACCCATCCCTTCCACTGGCAAAACCATTGAGAGGTTTGGGAAGGTTTAGAGGATGGTAAAAAGGTTTACATGGATGGTAATACCGACTCAGGGACAGGTAGTACCTGAAGTTATGACGTGTATTTGCTAAGTTGGGTGTTGATACATCATTAAATTTTTAGCAGTTCTTCAGACTGGTTAATAGCGTTTCAACCAGTCCCATGCTCACATCCAGAGGCTGCAGTGTGTAATTTATGCTAGCAAGTGCCACTCGTGGTGTCTGCTTCAAGGTCCACTTTAAATTGTACAAAAATAATAAATACACCCAACAAATTCAAAAAACAGGCAATAATAGCACACAGTCCTTAATTTTTACCATATTGTTTTACACAAATTTCACTTTGTGTTCATGCTTATCAACTCTCCATCTGATTGTGGTTTTGCTTTTAAAAAATATGTTCTTTTATTTTGCTGCTATTCTATTGGTCCTGTTCTTATTATTAAACATTGTAACTAGGATATTGACACTTCCAATTAGTTTTTCTTTTGAATTCAGACATGTTCATGTCTCTTTACAACATGAACACCTCAACACCTTTCATACCAGTCCTACTGTGTTAGGTTTTTCAAACAGCAGCCTATTTTAGGAGACTGGTCTACTGCTCCTGATCATAGAATCATAAAATGGCTTGGATTGAGAAAGGCTTTAAAGATCATGTCCAATTTTCCTAAGATGCACAGGGACTTCTTAATCTGGTTAAAATTTCTTTGAGCCCCTTTCAGCCTAACCTTGAATGAGCCTTGACTTTGAATTCCCTAACCCAGGAGTGGGGCATCTCCCATCTTTCTGAGCAATCTGTGCCACATTTCCCTGCTCTCACCATAAAAATTTCTTCCATATATTTATACTGAATCTATCTTCTTTTAGTTTAAATCCAACACTCCTTGTCATATCACAACAGACCCCATTAAAAAGTCTGTCCCCATGTCCCTGTCATTCCTATTGGCCCATCCAATGCATATGGATGGATCAGGTCCAGTTTTTCATCCCTGAGACGATTTTGGCAAGGCTGCTGTTGACCAGTTAATCCCTCAACCTTCTGTGTTGATAACAAGAGTTGCTCTGACTCAGGTGCAGCCGCTTGCACCTGGCCTTATTGAATCTCCTGAGGTTCACATGGGCCTCCTTTTTGAGCTTGTCCAGATTCTTCTGGATAGCACCTTGTCCTTCAGGGGTATCAGCAGCACCATTCAGCTCGGGGTCATCTGAAAACTTGCAGAAGTTTTCTTCTCTCAACCCCTCTATGTCATCAGTGAAGAAATTAAATAACACTGGTCCCAACCCCTGGTACAAACCCCGGATAGCACCCCTTGTCACTGATATCCACCCAGACCCTGAGCTGGTGACCACTGTTCTCTGGATGACCATCCAGCCCCTAGTCCATTCCATCCACTAGTCCAATGGGTAGTCCATTCATTAAGACCATCTCCTCCCCAATTTAGAGAGAAGGATCATGTCCAAGACTTAGCAGAAGTCCAGATAAATGACATCTGTAGCCCTTCCCTTGTCTCATGTGGACACTGCATCACAGTAGGCCACTGGCTGGGTCAGGACTTGCCCTTGGTGAAGCCATCCTGGGTGTCCCAAATCACCTCCCAGTCCTCCTTAGAGCAGCTTCTGGGAGGGTCTGATCCGTGATCTACCGAGCACAGAGGGGAGGCTGACAGGGCAGTAGTTCCCAGGATACTGCTTTCTAAAGATGGATACACTCTTTCCATTTCCCCAGTTTCTGGGGACTTCACCTGACTGCTGTGATTTGTCAAATATCATGGAAAGCGCTTGGCAGCTACATCAGCCAATTCCCTCTGGAATCTGGGATGCAGTGTTGTTCGTTACTGCTCAGCAGTGCCTTTCAGACTCAGTCAAGCGGCTTTTGTAGAGCTGTCTTTGACTGTTTCATCTTTGCCTTAGAAATGTGATGGAGACTTGTGAAGTAAGAGTTTGAGAAGGAGAAATGATTTTAAGAAAGGCTTTTACTACCTAAAATGTACCTCAGCACAGTGCCTTTCACCAGACTGTTTGGGGTATATGCTTTGTCTGCTAATGATCTACCTTATTAGTACGTACTTTCTGGGAGAGTCTGAAAATACTAACAACTTGTAGTAAACCTTGTAAAAAAACAATTTTTACAAGGTTTTTGAGACATATTTGCAAGCACTTGATGCTGCCTAAATTACTAGTTAACCACATTTCCTCCCTTGCGAAGCGACAAGTAAAAAAAAAAGACGGTGCTCGAGGGGACCCATTTCTGACAATCACGGCCAGCATGAGTCAGTGTCTTAACACCAGATGGAGCTGCGGTTATGCAACCCCGTGTGTCCATAGGTGAGTTAAGGAGCTACCAGAACTCCTTCCCCCCAGGCCTCAAGTCAGGTGCCAACTTGTCTGATGCACTTGGTAGTCCCCTGGAAATGCTCTATATAAGAGCCATTTGCGTAGTACAGAAGTGGCAGTATTTAAATTTAAAAAAAAAAAACCCTCTAAATTGTTTTAAATGGCACCATAAGAACTTGAAAAAGAATGAAATCATATTTTGAGGAGAAGGGAGAACCACTTTTGTCCTTCACCTTTCTCTCCTTTAAGAGAAAGTATCTAGAAAACTCTGGCTGGTCATTCTCTGTGCTTTTAGTACAGGGTGGGGGTGGAAGTAAACACAGATTTTCTGCAGGGTAGAAAGGAAAGGCCTAGCTATCTGAAGTTGATGACTGAAGTGACAAAGCATTATAATAGTGCTGCAGCTGTTATCTTGTCATGAAGACAAAAAATCCCGTTATGAACTCAGTATTTTGTGTTTGGATAGGAAAGCTAGCTCTGCTTCTGTATGTCTCCAGGAAGCAGGAAGGAGAAATTACACTTCTAGTTAAAGTAGCACCCTTCCCTTTTTATTGGCTCAAAGTCTCATTTGGTGGTACTTTTGAAAGTACTTTTTGCAAACTACTTAAACTTGAGTTTTTAAATACCAGTTTTAAAAACAACAATTAACAGGGTAGTTGGACCATTTAAAAAAAGGTAAAGAAAATAAAGGCAAATAGCTGCTATCTGAACTGATTTGAATGCCCCAGACTATAGTATGCATTGTATAGATGGCCATGCCCCGATAAGTCCTGGTTGCTCTTGATGGGCTGCAGCTGTGATGTCCTTCAGTGGGCTGCAGCTGTGGCTAGTCAAGATAACTGGGATAAAAGGGGGTGGGTTGGCCAGAGTCAGGGGGAGACTAGAAGGAGTTTTGATTAAGAAGGGATGAGCTGTTGTGGAAGAAGTCAGTGCTGTAAAGGACTGCCCCCAAGAGAACACTGAGAAGGTATGGGACTCTTGAAATATGATAACAACACCAGACTAAAATTTTGTTTTACTTACGTGCAATCTTGGTGTAAGTAGATAATGATGCAGTTACATTTTGTCAGAAATCATGTTCTAATGAGTATGTTTCAAGGTGGATGTGAATGAAGAAGTATCAGCAAGTAGGCAGTGTTTAATGTCTGAGGAGACTGGCAGCTGGCAACTAGACCTGCTTCATCCTCTCTGTGGTCACAGCAAGGTGAGATGGCTAACACCAGGGTGCCTCTGTCTTAGAATGTCCTTAAGCCTTCAGCATTAAGGAAATACATTGCACATAATGATTCCTGTCTAGTCCCTGAAAAACTCATTATCTGAGGAGCTGAAGCAGTGGTAGTGATTAATTTTTTTAAAAAAAAAATTAACAGGTGGTTGTAGTCTATTAAAATGCTCTGGGACCTTCATCTTACCACTAAAATCCATGTCTCTCCACTGAAATCCATGTCTCTGATAGCATCAAAGAATATCTCCTATTTCTTTAACCTGAATGACTGCATTTGATGTGAATTCACGGATAATACTGATCCTACTGAAATTCTTGATGTTCACTGAAACTTTGTGTTTACTGAAAGATTTTTCCTCATCATGGTAGTGCGGGCCATGAATCTTAACCTCAGTGGCCTGAAGATTTGAAGTGTTTCTATAAATGGACTTGCTTGCTCCTTCTAGTTCTCTTTTGCCTAGATTTTTTTCTCTTTGGCTGTCACTGTGTTACTCAGATTTGAAAGTATTCAAAGTCAGGAATTAGACTGCCATTGAAAGTGTTTGCTGTTTTGCACTGACATTTCCTTCAGAGTTTAACCAAATCTTCAAAATGTTCAGGCATCTTTTACCACACTGATATGACTTTCTGCTTTCCATCCATGACATACATTAGTCTTGGGTTTTGTTGTGGTGTATGTGTCACTTCGCTACTCCTCGACTGGTAGATTCAAGAAAAAGTTAAAAGTAGAGATGTGTTAAAAGGGCAGTCTCTCACATTTTCTATGTAAAGTGTGTATAATTTTCATGTCTGACAGATAGTATTGTATTATCTGGATGAATTGAAAGGGAATATTGTTAAAAATACTTTCAGGTTGTGTCTACGTACCTTGCCTTGTCAAGTAATTTTTTATATACTTGTTCAATTGTAGAGCTATTGAACCTGTGTTGGAATTCTTTGCTTATTTTATTCAAAACCCACTGATTTTTTGCTATAAAAATATTCAAAACCAATCCATTCCCTCAATGAGTTTTAGATCTTTTCACTAGAATCTACAGCATTCGGTTCATTTTTTTTTCTCACGGCTAGTGGAGCAATCCACAAGAAAATGTTTTTCCTTGAGTCATTCAACCTTGTATCTTGGCAGAATAGGATATAAAACCTTTACTATGATGATGATTCAGCTCAGAAGATGCACATTTGACAGAAAAGACGCCTCTCATGTGAACTGAGAGTGTGCTTGTAAGATCGTGGATTATTTCCAATATATTCACTTTAACTTCATGCAGCAGGAGTGAAAGTGTGTAGTCTGTTGTCTTCTCTATTTGCACTTTTAAAATGTATTGAAACGGTAGCAATTGAATAAAAGATTACAGATTTCAGTGTTTTCATTTACTGGGAAGCTTTAAACGCTGCAGAAATTATCTCTGCAGGATTTGTGTCCCTTTACATATAAACCTTCATTTCTGCTAGGTGGAAATTGGACTAAATTCCAATCTTTAACTACTCTATACTTTTCACTTGTCTATTTTCAAGTTATCTTTTCCTTTTGGCCACCCATGAGGTCTCTCTGGTGATTTTTCTCTGGCAGCTCCCTGCTGCTCCAAGGCACTCCAGGCTGTTATGTAGCAGACAGATTCTGGCAGAGCGTGGGTGTAGAGCAGCAAGTGTGCTAATCAGCTGTGTGGCCTTCATTATGTCTGAAGTGACCATGAGCACACATCCTCTACCATCTAATCCAAAAAGAATATAGAACACTTTCTTGAAGGACAAGGATGAAGGGTAAATCTGGAAACACTTTAATGAGCAATGTGCTTTGCTAAAATTGATTGCAATCACTAAGACCCCATCAAGAGCCTCCACCAAAAAACCCCAAAACCATGTCTAAGTAGAGTGTTCTGTGATCTTGCAGACTCTTCTTCCAGGGCTTTCCCTTGCACCAGGCAGCCTAAATGTACAGAAAGCAAATGTGGGTTATATTAGCATATTGTGGTTTCTTAAGTGTGAAAGAATAATTGTTATCAGATAATCAGACAATTCTCTTAGCACAGATTTAATGAAGCTGGTGTGATCTGCATTATACTGAACATGTGTGGTTAAAATTCTATTCTTATAAACACTTATACTAGAGGATAGAAGTACATATGTGAGTCCTCAAAGTCCAGGACAAAGCATCAGAAATGTACTGGATGTGTTTCATAACTGAAGTGTCTGTTCCTTTTTGCTCCCCTTAAAGGTGTTGCTTTTTGGTTCACCACATCTGGGTATCTAATCTTCTACATATTTTCCTGTTGCATAGAAATAGAAAAAGGGATTACAGAAATTTCAGAGAAATTTCTTGTCAGTGCAACAGCTCAGGAAAAGATGATGCAATATACTGTTGCATAAAAATGTCTTAGTTACTTTACTGTGACACAACCCAATAGTTGCAAAATAGAATTGCCAACAGAGGACTACTTTCAGGACATTTTGAAATGAATTGATAGTTTTACATTTCTGCTTTGCAGGTCTCAGTACTGAAAGCAAGTCTAACAAATGTCTTTCTTTGGGTTTTTTGTAGCTATTTAATGAAAAACTAAGGAGTGCTGCTCCTCTGTGTGCAAAAATGCACCTTTCCTTTTCATTGATTTTGTATCTGGGGCAATACAACAGTCAATCTGAATCTTTGATGTCATGTTTTGCATAGACTCTGAGCAGGACCTTAGACAGGACAAACATCTCTTAGGTACGGTTGGAATTCTGAGAACAAGAAAACTAATCTTGCTTTACAATTTTTGGCAAAAGAGCTTCTGGAGACACGTCAAAGAATCAAAAAGATTTGTAAATAAACAAGACTGGATACTCCGGAAAAGCATGGGGTATGCTTTTTGCCAAAGAAATCTGGAGTTTACCTGCCAGAAAAAAGGAAGCCTGCCTTCCTTCAGATGAAATAAATACAAATGGGACTGTTGTCAGCTCCATCCTCTGCTAAAAACTATGGAGCCTTTCCCTCACTAAAAAAGCTCTTTAAGCATTCTAGACTTATCTGCAGTCAAATTTAGCAGCATGTATCATCAAAGGGGACAGTGTGGTGAGTGTTTCAGAAAGCTGCTAACAGCTGAACTGCGGCTCTTCCCCAAATGTCACACCACAGATAAATCAGAGCAGCCAAGCACATACATCATAAAAAACGAACCAACCAATGAAATCAATAAAACAAAAACCCCAAACCAACAACAGCCACAACAGCAACACATCTCCACAAAATACCCTACACCTCCTTTTCAAAACATTTAGCAGGAGAACTACATAATGCAGGTTTCCAGGAGCAAAGCTTCAGATGTAGGAACTGTAATTGATTGGTGCAGCAGAGCCACAAAGACTGTGTGGAGAGTGACAGATTGTACTGACCTAGGTACTTCATAGTAAACATTTATTTTTATCCTTAAAATGAAGGAAAAACCAAATTTCACAACAAGCAGCACCCTACAAAATTGTAATTCTTGGAGGGTGCTGCTCCAAATTCTTCCCATACTTCTTGCTAGGTTTTTTTTTTGTAATAGAAATTAAAGATGATTGCTCCTCCTTAGCTATGTCTCTTGTAACACTGGAACAACAGTATTTGCCTGTGGTATAAGTGATTCTTCAGATTTAGCCTTGAATAGATTTTTGGATTCTGAATGCAAGATTCCTCTTAGCCTATCCATCCAGGGCACTATGGTGTGTCTGGGATACTTTGTGTACTCCGATCTAGGTGTAATTTATTTATCTATTCTGTTGCTGTTTCAGTCCCAAGTGTTTCAAAGCATAAAACCACAAAGTTCCTGCTGAGAAAATAATGGTGAAATGAAAGGTCAAACCTTTTAGTACAGTGGCATGAAAGCAGGGAGTTTTCGCTGCCACCTTCAAAATTGTGGTAGATGTTATTTATGCTCTTAGATACTCTGCTTCATCACCACTTGCACTCTTTTCTGAGACAGTTTTAGACTGGTTTAGAAGGTGTTTAAGGTATTTTAGTTATAACTGCTCCTTCTTGCTCTGCTCTCCTCTGTTGCATGGCCAGACAGATCAGGCTCTTGGATTTTGTGCTGAAATGGAAGAGATGCAGTAACTAGCTGGGTCAGAGCTTGGTCTCAGTGATTAAATGTCAGATGATGTGAATCACCATCCAAAGAACAGCATATACAGGGCGTTCAGCCTCCCAAAGGACGGCTGACTCACTTCTATGTCCTGCTCATCAGAGGGCTGGAATGAGAGCCAAGGCTGTTTGAACAGTCTGTGAGTTGTGGATAACGCTTGGACTGGACAAGGAGGCTCTAACTAAGCGTGCAAACCCAGCCTGTTCCTGTGCAGCTCTGCTCAGCTGGCAGCCTGCATGGCAGGCCTTTGCTGTGAGTATTGCAGTGAGATGTTTGAAAAAAGGAAAAGGAATGCTGCATGGAATAAAGGGTTTAAGTGCTGGTTGCATGTGAACTAGAAAGTGCCTTCAGGTGTAGGCAACAGAGTGGGAAGTGAGTAAAGATGAGCAGTGGAATATGCAATGCACAGAAATTATGGAATTGTACCAGATCATTATGTCAGCATAATTCAATTCCATCTTCACTCAATTAACACACTTATCTGCCTCTTCACCAAAAGGCAGATCATATGGAGCTTATATAAAGTATGGACTTTAAATTCTATTTACACTTGTATTTCCATTTATACAAAGAACAATTTTATTTCTATTTATGCACTTTAATTTCTATATATATGCACTTTAATTTCTATTTACACAAAGAACATATACAATATATGTATGATTAGAATCCAAGAGTTAAAGACTATTGCTGACATCAGTGGATGTCAGCAGAGGATCAGTTTGAACTTTGAAAATAACACCTACCAGGGTCAAGAAAACTCCTTCTTACCTCTGCAAATTGTGCAACAAGGATGCCTGTGCTCAGCTGAGCAGTAGGGATGCAGTCACCTGGTAGTGACATCTTGTGGGGGGAGAGGGCAGTGGTTTCCTCCCATCCCCTTGTCCACCTTCTCTAAGAACAGATTAAAGGACTGGGATGGGGTTATGCAAGTTGTATGCATACACCTCAGCTTGAGTGCTGGGGGCAGTTTTGGACAATGTAAGAAAGATCTGAAAGTGTTAGAGAGCATCCAAAGGAGGACAACAATGATAGTGGAGGGTCTGTAAGGGAAGTGAAGTTTTAGGAGGAGCAGCTGAGGTCATTTGGTTTGCTCGGCCTGGAGGAGACCAAGAGGATACCTCATTGTTGTTCCTCAAGGGGAAGCAGAGGGGCAGACACTGATCTCTTCTCGGGTGAGCTGTGACAGGACCCAAGGGAATGACCTGAAGTTGTTCCAGGGGAAGTTTAGGTTTGATATCAGGAAAATGTTCTTCCCCCAGAGGGTGGCTGGGCACTGAAGTAGGCTCTCCAGAGAACTGGCCACAGCACCAAGCCTGACAGAGTTCAAGAAGTGTTTGGGCATTGCTCGTGGGTGCAAGATGTGATTCTTGGGGTGTCCTGTGTAGTGTAGGGTCAGGAGTTGAAGCAGGGATGATCCTTTCGGGCTCCTTCCAACTCCGCATATTCTATGGTACTGTGACTTTCTCATATCTCATTATCTTGTAGATGCTAAAAACATTTAGTTTATATTGCATTTTTTTTACAGTTACTTTTACATGTACTTTTTTACAGTTATGTTGTGAAACAGGGAAAGACAGGATAAACTTCAATGTATTGTCCTTGATTTTTTTGGTACTCTTGGAAGCAGACCTTTTCCTGCCATAACTGAGTCCTTGCACTATTTTCTTGAGAGGCTCTGCAATTGCATGTGACTGGAAGGTGAAAATAAAGCTCCTATGTGTTAAGGCTGAATACTGTTAATTTTGCTGTCTGCATTTGTTGGGCTGTACTTAATGTGTAGGGAACTTCCACTGCACTGGGCATTTATCCACCCAGGGTTTCACTAGCTCACAGAAATATGCTATAGTCACTGGGTTGGAAGATAATTTGTTTTCTTCTGCTGCTGTCCCACAGTACAGGCAGATGTACCTATATTTCCACTTGAAAGAGGTTTTCCAGGAGCTTTCAGAAGAGGAAGGCCATGGTGTTTTCACTTAGTGTATTCTATTACATTGCCTTCTGTGCTGTCAAAGTTGCCCCAGCTCTTTATCTTTCTAACTAAAATAGATGGATTCAATTCTGTTTGCCATAACTGGCTGCAGTTTTGAGATGTTCAGCTATTTATATTCCATTTATTTGAAAAATTATTTATTTATGTTAAATATTGAGGCAGTAGACTTGAAGACACAAGTGGACCATTCACTGTTGTGGCTGGCGATTTCTTTGCAAGTCTGAATTATGCAAAACTAAAAATGACTTTTTGCTTATGTCTATCAAATTTTGATGTTTATATATTTCTAATTCATAAATCAGTCTTGGGAGTTTCACTCTCTGTAATGGGAATTTAGGGTCCAGATAAGCCATGAGAAAAAATTTGTGAATAAAAGGCACTCTTGTGATTCCTGGTGCATAGAGATAAATGCCCCAAATACTGTAGGTTATTTAGATGATCATGGTAATGTCAGTGCACTTGTTGTGGAATTCAATTTTCTCTTTCCTATTCTTTTCCTGATGCCATATTTGTGAATCAATTCACTAAATCCAGAGAAAATTCACTCACATTTAAGTATACTCAATTTACTTAGGAGTCACAGTTATGCACAAAAAATGGTATTTTGCCAGTGGTTGTATTCAAGAACTGTGAAAAGTCCTCAGATATTAATTATTTAATTAATTAATTTAAAAATTTATTCTAAATTACGTGGATTTGAAACTTGAAGCCATGTATTCAGGATTTGATTTACTACAAAATATTGTTAAGGTCTTTGAATCGTTTAGTAGTTATTTGATAGAATTATTAACCAAAACTTTTGAGGTTTTTGATCTGCAAGTTTGTAAGGTAAACTATTGAAAAAAGAATTAACATGCCAGCTAAAGGGAAAAATTTGTCTCAGTTTTCCCTACAGAATTTTTGTGTTTTGTGGTTTTCTGTCCTTTTTTTAGTTTGTTTTTGTTTTGTCTTTTGTTTCTTTGTTTCCTTGTTTGCTTTTTGTTGGCAAATTGTGCACTTTCCATGAAAATTGCCTCATGTCCTCCGATATATTATACTACAGTTGTATTACATCCTTTTTCCTTCTTGCACCCATTGCATTTTAAGAAAAATGGGGTAAGTACTTTTCCTTTGAGGCAGGTACAAAGCACAAAATCAAGTACAAATTTAATAATAATACTAAGTTGCTGGCATTTTCAGCTTTGCATGTTACAACATAAGGAAGCATTACTTTTGACATGTTTTTCATTTTCTAGTCTTACAGTACCTGTTGTACAGGTACATGTCTCTGCTGATGTTCATTCTAACTCTTTGTAGATGAAAGCTGCAGAAGGAACATCATTGGCACATCTGCATTTCATTATGTTTTAAACACTGAAGTGGCTCATTAAGAGCAAATATTGCATTGCCTTTACTCGACTGTGTAAACAAGAAGTATTGAAAACCATCATTCATTTTTAGTCTGTCAGCAGATTAAATGTTAGATCATTAAACCAGTGCTACCATGTCTATAGCTTATCATGTTACCATTTAAAAGAAAAATTTTTATTTAACTCAGGTAAATCAGAAAACAAAGTTAAAGTAAAACCAAAACATGTTTTCTAGATAACTCTCCAATTTATAGTATGTTTTATTAAGTGTTTTCTGCTTCTGGTTATTGCATGCAAGAAATTTAATCTTTCTTCAAGTAAACCAGACATAGAAAAGAAAAGTAACTCCAAAAAGCATATATAGGTCCATTTCCCCAAGCATGGTCTACAAAATTTTTATACAAGTGCTTCTTTGAAAACATTGGACTTTTTTCACAATGTAGTTCAAGTAAGTTGTCCTGTACATTCTGTTTTTTAGTAAGGCATAGATCTTAATTTAAAAGGAAATGTTCCTCTTAGAGGTCTTCTTTATCCCTTTGTCAAATGGAAAAAGTGGAGCAGCATTTTTGAACACTAAAATAAGTGTTCATTGCCAGTCTGTTTTTATTTTTGATACATAGAAAAGCTAAAGCAATAAATAGCTCAATAAATGATCTGTGATATTCAATGAATACTGAGTTATACTATAAAAGTCTGAATCTCATCTGGACATTTGCTTCAAAACTCTGAAAATACCCTATGCCCATTTTTTAGAAGTAACTACTTCCCCAGGAGACAAGTTTCTTTATCAAAAGTTCCACAGAGATCTACAGGCTGAGCTGGGCAATTCCTGAAACTTCAAAAAGTACATATTCCTGCAAAACCCATGGAAACCAATGAAATACAGATGCCTTGAAGTTTTCAAAGCTCTCACTGGGTAATTTTTGCAACTAGCAATTCTTTGAATATCTTTGATGCTAAAGTTCAGTCTTTTATCCTGATCTGTGCTAACAACACTCATGGTCCAATGAAGTCTTCAGTTAATAGACAGATAAATTGGAATTTCAAGGTAACACATTTTTTAAAGGGAAACTTAAGAGATGTAATAACATTAAATGATATTATGATTTTAGTATAAAAAAGCAATCAGAAAATCTGTCTTTTGTAAATGTTTATTACAACTGTTTAAAAATACTTTCCAAAATGTCTGTGTTCTTTAAGGTCACTGCAGTAACTTCCAAGTGTGGTGTCATGATTCATAGCCTCTTGAATGTAGCATTTTGAATAATGGTGTGTGAAAACAGACTTTGTTTACATAAATGGAGGTAAGTTATAAAATATAGTTCTTGCTTCTGGACCAGCAAGTACCTGGGATATAGTTGGATTTTAAAATTGTCAGAAGATACAACTTTTCAGCTTTATTTTTACCTCACACTGACCAAAGGGAATAAATAGTATTTGATCTTTATTTTATGGGGCAGAGAATAGGCAGGGCATAGAGCAAAATTTTGATTCAATTTTATTGGAAACTCATCAAAATCTTTGTCAAACTATATTCAGTTTTAAGGGACCAGTGTTGCAAGGGAGAGGTTGGTTAGACCTCTTTTTTAAATATAACTCAGGTTTTCTGTCTGTAAGTATAACGAAATGAATAGTCAAAAATCGTAATGTCTTTTAAATGTCTGATTCTGAAGCCCAGGTTAGGCATCCAGTCATCCTATGCAGTTGGAAAAGGTTAAGATGATAATCTCATCCACAATTACTTAATGCTGGCAGCAGCAGTAAAGTGAGTTGAGGGCAAGATCCCACCTCAGCCAGCTTTTCCCTAGGCAGAAATTTGCTGTCTTGTCAGCTGCATTAGGAGACCAGGCTGCAAGCCACTGCACTGCACTGGCAGTGGCTGGAATAAAGCAGCCCCCTACAAAACACATGTGGGGTGAGTAAGGCGCCTTTATTCATTTCAGTGATCTGGTTTGAAGAACGATGGTGTGGACACCCTCTGTGCTGTTTTTAAATTACAAGTGTTAACTATACATGTTAAATAGGGAATGAGGAATTTGTAATGTATAATTATTGTCCATTAATTCCTATCCCTTGTGAGGAATATTATTGGACACCTTAGAAATGAAATAGTTCATTCCATGGAAATAATAGTGATGTGTGTTTTTGTTTTTCTCCAGTTTAAACATTAAAAGGTTGTTGCTTTCTTTTCTTTGGTTTTTTTTTTATCCCTATTTTGTTGTAGTTGTGTTAACTGTAAAATGAAAGATTTTGAAAAAGTCAGATATTTTGGAAACCTAAAATGAGGGGTTACAAATACTGTCAACAGCAAATAAGTTCAGTCAGATCTGCTAATAAAAGGGAATAATTTTGTCAACCAAAAGCCTTCTCTTTCTTCAGCTCTTCCAATGCTTATCTCAGCCTAGCCCTGCTCATGTTTTTTCAAGTCACCCTCATAATAAGACATATCTTAGGCATGATTATGCTCAACCTCTTCTGCTCACAGATTCTTGTCCTTGCTGAAAAGCATAAATGAAGAATTAAATGGAAGGCTTCTGTAATCATAGCATGAATTGTTGTGAAAAATTAATGTTATCACCTGTCTTCATATTTAAATTTTCCCCATTTTTTAAAAAAGAAAAAAGGGTTCTAGCATGAATTAGCAATCTTCTTACAAACTTGGAATGAATTTAAATTATTGAGATTCTGTAAAAAATGACACAAACCTGGAGATAAACGTTCAATAATAGATGAGTCCTATTCTTTCCAGGTGTCATTGTAACATACTGTAGCAGAAATCTCTGCTCT
This sequence comes from Cardinalis cardinalis, assembly GCA_014549065.1. Taxonomy (NCBI): domain Eukaryota; kingdom Metazoa; phylum Chordata; class Aves; order Passeriformes; family Cardinalidae; genus Cardinalis; species Cardinalis cardinalis. Next base: position 5,204,865 of record JACDOX010000043.1, on the reverse strand, counting down.
TGCTAGCACAAACAGATCTAGATTTCTATCTTCCTCTGTAATTGCTTGTTAAGGAATTCCTTTTATTCACTTTAGAAATGTAATAGGGAATACAAAGAATTGGGAAGATAATGTTATTTTTTCCAATCCCACCTTTTTTCCTTTGAGCTGTGAATGGGTTCTGATATCTGAACAGTGTATTTGCATTTGGCTTTATTCACTACTGGTTTACCATGCTGTTTGTGAAGGCAATGAAAATAATTACAAATTCAATTGAAACTCAAATCTTTTCACTCCTGGCTGAACTTGGCTTTGCCTTTTGTTCATGACTAGCAGTTGTAGCTGCGTTGTCTAGACTTAATTTACATTTTAATTGAGTTTTAAAACTTCTTTACAGATGATAATATACCAAGAGATTACACAACCATTTCAATAATGGATAGAAAAGCACTTTTTATGATTTCTTTTAAATATGGAAGACTCAGCCATAAGGAAAAATACGTTGCCAATAGAACAGAAATTAAAATTTGATAGTAATTTGACGGGAAACAAATTACACCAGAGGAATCATGGGACCCAGATTGTAAAATTGATATTTCCCATAACTGTCAGCATTAGAAATTTTACCACTAGTACCAGCTGTATATCTACAGGCCATACTTATTACATAGTCAGCTGAATTAAAAATGGAAAGGTAGTTGAAGTAGTTTCCTTTTAAGATTAAAATTTCATTTACATTATTCTTTATGACATTTTAATGTCATAACTGCCATAGATACAAAATAGCAACCCTTAAGCTACATAAAGAGAACTTTTTCCTCTCTTTCCTTCATGGCACTCTGGTAGGTAGCTGAAAACCAAGGTTTTAATATTGAATTTATAGTTCTACAGAAGTTTGTTTTGTTGGAAGAACATAATGAAATCTTTGATTATCTTGTTTGTGCTGATAACCAGTTTGTATTTGATACCTTTTGATTAAGAACTGATGTATAAGTCAGTTAAAAAAATAATATAAAGCAAGATATTTTAGAGAGAAATAGTATTTTCTTTTCCTAGGATTCATGAGAGAAGGAATGCTGAATGAGTTTGTAAGTAAAGAGCTTCTAGTTGCATTCTGACAATGTTTCCATTTAAATTATCTGTACTTTTCTTTACATGTGAAGACAAAATTATTTGATCATAAACAGTTGAGTCAGAAATAGTTCAAGGAACTTTTGACATCAATTGTAGGTTTTCCCCACCTATTGAACAGATAAAATAAAGGGATATAAGGAGGTAGAGAAGGGAAGCAGGAAACATAGTTAGTTAGTTAGTTTGTTAATTAATACCTTGTGTGCGTAAACCCCTGTAATGTATCTCCTGTATGCTTAATTGTGTTGTTCTGTTGCATCCCTTCCATTGCAACTTCTGAAACTTTGGTTTAGTAATTCCAAACAAATGAGAAGCCTTAAAATCTACTGTAATTTGGAAAATTAGCCCAGCTGATTATCATAGTTCTACTAATGTAATTTAGCAGAGAAATATATACAACTAATTATTGTACAATGTGCTGTATTGTTATATTTTAGAGAAGGACCAACAATTCTGAAAAGAAAAACTAAAGCAGCTTGCATCAAAATAATTTAATGATTTACAAATGTACCAAGATAGTAAATTTTTTATGCTTGTGCTACACACTTATAAACTGAAGTACAGAGAAAAATCTGACTTGCTGTTGCACTCCATCTGAAACAGAGAAATATCAGGAATCTAATTCAGTTTTCTAAAATCCAGCTGCAACAAAACAAGCTTCCTTCTAATTTTACAGTTATAGCAGTTGCTAAGCCATCCTAAACTCATGGGCAAGGTCTGATTCAGTTCTGTTGTTTTAATGGGATACTGCTCGTAGTTGGGCATATAAGGAAAACCAGCACTAACATGATAAGCATTTTGTAACTTCCTCACTCGTTAATCTTCTAAAGCAGCGTAATTGCATTAGAAAGGTACAATTAAGAAGAGTACTTCCTTTCACTGCGTTCCTTCCTATGTCAGCTAACTCGCCTGCATAGATGTTATTTCTTTGCATGACCTGAATCAGACCTCACTCAATATCTAGATTATGGACTGAAAGGTCAAGATACACTTTAGTAAAGGAAGTGAACCTGGGACCATAAGTAAAAGTGCTGATATTCTAGTGAACTGCTTGACTGGACTATTCCAGATGGAATTGTTTGAAGTGTCTCTCCAGTCTGTTTGAAAGTTGCATGTTTTCTTCCAGTACTGCCTTCTGTTGTCCTAGAATTTTACCTGATGCAAGCCTTAGCCTTCTGTCTCACCAAGAGAACCCCTTCAGCTGTTAGGTGGTAGCTGGTTCCTCTATTTCCACTGTTTTGCACATAAGAACATGTCCTTGGCAGTATGTATAGCTTACCAGAGGAATGTTTTAGTTAATTCCTGTTGGTTTCCTAATAGAAAGTTAGAGTTTTGCTCAGAGCTCTTAGTGAGTGGATTTCAAAACAGTTGTTTCAAAACTTACAAAGCTTACTACTTTTTTAAGCATGTTTACTGGACTAATGAGCCTACAGAAGAAAAGCTTATTTATTGCAAAAGTCAGTCTAGAATTGATTATTTGCATTTATTGATAAACTGCTGCAGTCATACAATGATTAGAAGCTTGTAGCCAATGGCCTGTACATGATATATTTGCAATAATGTTGTGTGTTACAGCCTTCTTTTAAAGGCTAGAAGGCACCTTGAGGACTCACCATTCCACCCTTCATAACACAAGCTCTAGTAGTCCACAGTAAGTCTTGCACTGGACCCAGTCATCCAGCCTGAAATAAAAACTTCAACAAAGATTAACCAAATGTGTCCCTTAATAAATATCCCAATGGTTATTCAACTTTATTGTATTTTTCACTTGTAGGTTGAACCTACAAGTCAGTGGGATCCTTCCAGTGGTTAGATTCCTCAACACATTTCTAAACATGGATTCAACAACCTGATATTATTCAAGTGTGATGAGCAGATGGCAGTAAGGTTAAAATATAAGTAAGGAACAAAGGAGGAAATTAGTAGTCAGCTCAGGTATACTTCATCACATCAGTGCTTTGCACTTAAGTGGTCTGCTTAAATTTAAACACATTTTTCTGCCTAAAAAGGGTGCTGACTTGCTGATGAGTACTTATTTAGATTCAGGGAGTGACTTCTTTCCAATTCTCCCTAATATGAGAAGATTGCTTCAAGGACCACTTAGGTCTCCCAACAGATACTACAGCAGAGGATTGCAAATTTGGTTTGGAATATTGAGAGTACATTTAAATTATATAGTCTATGCACAGCTAACCTGAATAAACCTTCTTTTCACCTTTTTTGGTGTTGAAATTGACACTCAAGATAGTGGATGCTTCAGCTAGTGCTTTTGGAAAGCATTGATTAAGCAGGTCTGTTCAAACTCTCATACAAGATAGGAGTGAAATGGCTCTGAATGATCTGTTGTATTGCTGCTGGTCCAATCTGAGGCTCTCTTGAACAGAAAGTACAAGCTGTGCTAATTTGTACAAATTTGTGTCTCAAACTGTGTGGTGGTTTCTTCATATGCCCAAATATTAATTGATGTTTAGGTTTAGTGATCTCACGTGCCTTCCCGTGGGTCTGGTGACTTTTGTATTCCATACTGTGAAGAATCTGAGCTATTACCAACTAGAATAGAGTTTGCTGACTCACATTTAAGCATGATGCGCTTGCCAGCTTGTGTAGCACACCAAAAATAAAGAGGGCATTTACCATAATTCTGCACCTCTCACCTCCAAATGCAAGCTCCAGCAACTGTAAAAATGTTTTTTAGGCAAAACAGAAGAAGGTTTTTGCAGTGAGGACAGTGAAACTGTAACACGTTGTCCAAGGCGGCGGTGAATACCCTATCCCTGGGCTCCTTCATGATCAGGTTGGACTGGGCTCTGAGCAACTTGATCTAATTGAAGATATCCCTGCCCATGGCAGGGGGATTGAGCTTGATGACCTTTAAAGGTCTCTTCTGACACAAACCAATCTATGCTTCTATGACAACTGTTCCTAGAAATTCCTTTAAAAGTTATGAAAATATTTAAATGACACATACTGACTTAGAAAGTGGAGGCTGAGCTTTATTTCCTTTATTGTTTCACATGAATGGGTCAGTTTTAAAAATTTTCATTTTCCTTTTCATAGAGTTGGTGGTAATTTAGTGGTAACTGCTTCAGCCTCATACAAATGTGCTTTAATAGAAAAAAAGTGAGGCATTTAGCTATTCCTAATTCATAAACAAATGTTAAATAACTCGTGGTATTTTTCTTTTGAAATCAATCAAAGTATGGGTAATCACAGATAAGGATATTTCAGATAGAAAAGCTTGTTACTTTACTTTTAGCTTCTCTTTCAGAATTGTTATAAAATACGGCCTGGGAAGAATAGTCTAATCTATATTAGATTAGAGGCTTTCTATCCTCCACCTTCCTCTTTTGCATATTGCTGGTTTAGGTCTTCTTTTCAATTCTTTGAAGTATTATTTTTTATTGGGAAAAATTTTGCTAAAGTAGCAGAAACATTAGACATAAAAAGACACTCATTTTGTGTATAACAAATAGTTTTACTATTTGTTATACACAAAATGAGTGTCTTTTTATGTCTCTGTAGGTTATTTGACTAATCTCTTTTTTGGAATGCCATGCTGTCCATGAATCTTGGTTTAAAATGGGACATTTTTGTAAATGAAGGGAAGACAAATGAAATGACAGAAACTTTCTGGATTTTTTTTTGCTTGCAGATGCTCTCTCACTCTTTTGTTTCCCACAGCTACTAGCTTTTTTTTTTCTTTTTTCTTTTTTTTTCCCTTACTCTGAGTTTCCCTGAAAAAGCATGAATTCACTGTGTTAGTAATTCCACTCAAAATCCAACATGGTATATGGATTACTGTTTTGCTTGCTTGTTTCTCTGAGCTGAAAGTACCATTAATTTTACAATATGAAGCACAATTGGCTTCTTTATCAAGGAATTGCTTGCTGAATAACCATATTATCAGTGATAGCACTTACAATAATGAGTAAAGGTGTGGGCACAGATTTGTGCTTGAAGCGAGTAAAATTAGACATTAGGGAGGCCGAGGAATTTCCTCAAATTATTTTTCAAAAATTAATAAAACTGTAGCTGTGTATGCTTCCCATCTATAGGTTGTTCTCTAGAATGAAGAGCAGCTAATGCTAACTACGTTCTGTCTGTGCCGTTATTTGTATACTAAATATACTAAGATATATAGATGAAAATTACTGGTGTTGATTTTTTATAGTTATTTATTTTTTAAATTCAGAATCTCTCAAATATTATTTCTTTCTCAGACTTTAGTGGTACTAATAAAAGTGGTATCTTTCTAGTCTCAAGAATTCATGGTAATGCACAGGGGAGTTTATTAATTAACCTAATAATTTATCTTCTTTGAGGGACCCTCCATGATTTCAGGAAGAATTTCTGATTTATTTGAATAATGTGAGAGTTTTCTTAATCTATGCAGTGAACATTCTCATTTTAATTATTATTTTAATAATCTTTAAAGAAAGGAAGAAAATACACACATTTCGTAACTGTGAGATATAGCTTGTATAAAGGACAACACCACTATCTTAAATAGTTGTGTAGCTCTTAGGTGGTGTCTAAGTGATTTGGCTATGTCTGGTTAACTGCATATGCATTGTTTTAGAGTAGTGTGGCAAGTGATAATCATATAATTTTAGAACCTGTATTAATCTGAAAAATGTTGCAGGCCTTTATTTGTCAACCTCTCAGGAGAGAGACTTAAAGGGAAGACAGAGAATGAGCACCTACACAGCTGCTATTACATGTTCATTTCCAAAAATACTTTGAAAAATCTGTCAATGCCTTAACTCACGTTCTGTTTAAGTTTAAGCTGTTCTTTACTGATGCTTTGTCAATACACTCATTCTTAGTTTTCTCAGCTGGAAACTCAATAGCCTCTTAGACAATTTTGTAGTTGGCATTCAATGTTTCTTGAAGCAGAGGAACAAAAATTAATGCAAACGTTACATTCTTTAAAGGATGCAATGGCAGTCGATGCAGTGGTCTGAGGCTTTAAAAATAATATGCAGCTAATCTCTTTGTGACCACACCATTGTTCTCTGAGATTCCCAGTGAGACTCTTCATGACATACTCTGACATATGTCTTGTAGGTTTACAAAGTGGGACAATTAGTGATCTATTTCTATATGTACACTTGTCTGTCCTGTTCTTAGTGCTGAAAGTGGCTCTAAAAATGCCAGGAAGACTGGGAGAAGCAGTGCAGTGGAGCACTCACTGTGGGCCTGCACAGAAAGATCGGAACACAGAAGGGTGAAGGACAGGATCTTCTGCAATCCTTCCTTTATTATTTATATTCTACTAAATATGTCGCATTTTGGGGCAGAAAGGACATAAACAGAAGATTAACAGGCTTGCAATGATGAATATAACGTACTTCGTTGTTATTTTTTAAATAGTCCTTTTGTTTTAAGCTACTCTACAATTACATGTCAAGTCAGAATTAATTAGTTTCACAGAAACAGTGTCAACCTTTTTTTTTCCCTCTAAAAAGTCAGTTTCTTGCCTTTTTTCCCCCTGTTTATTGTGACAGTGTATTGAAGAAAAATTAGAAAAATATGATAACAGTTGAGCAGGGCACCTTCCAAAAATAATGTAATCATGAAAATGAGTGTCAGTCTTCAAAAAAATAGAAGGATCTATGAAGGATATAAAGGCTTGCTACTTAAAACCTTCCAATAAACAGCATTTATCATGCTAGAGATGAATCAGGCAGTTTTTGGTTTCCTTGTTTGCTTCATTTTTTTGCTTGTTTATTTGTTTGTTTTCCTTGTGAGGTCATGCTTTTGCACAGTTTGAGTATTTCAGTTTGAGCCCGTCAAAGCTAAATTTAATCACAGAACTGCTGAAATACATTTTTCTTATGATTCTCCTATAGATCATTTGCAATCCTGGCTTGAGTGTGTTTTTATTGAAAACCATATCTATGAGAGAAGAAGCAACACTCCCAACAAGAAGAATAACTGCTCCTGCATTTGGCTCACAGACTCTGAGGCTTAATTCTACTTGGTCTGTGATGGGAACTCTACAGCCAAAGGCCACCTATTCAGAAGTACTGATGGAGGAAGTCCCTGTCACTTTCTCCTCATTCTAATTTATAAAGCCTGTGCTGTTTCTTTTCACTTGAGCTTCTGCATCTTTCCAGATGCGTGTACTGATGAGTGATCTCACCAGCAAACCCTGTTCAACTTTTCTGCTGGTAGGAAAAATATTGCTGCACATTCCTTTTGCTGCACAAACATTTTACTACTTACAATATCAATCAGACAATGTGAACTTACATAGCAGCTACATAATCAGGCAAAATGGGAGACGAGATTAGAAGACTAAGGTTTTTGTGCTTAGCCAAAGATCCATAATACCATTTCTGAACTCTATGCATTTTTAAGGAAATACTGACTTGTGTAGGGAATCTAACTGCATTTCAAGTAGAGCCTTTAATCCTGTAAAGTACAAGAACATGGAGCTTTCATTGCATTGACAAAAGTATTGCTTTTAGATGACAGGAGTGTGAAACTGAGGTCCTGTTCACTTTTTATCACATTCAAAATGCCATAGGTCTGTTGAAATAAAACAAGGATATTTGTGTTTGGACATGGATTCTGAAACAAGTATTTATAACAAATAGTTAATCATTTCGGGCTCTGTCTTATGAAATATCATAAGGATTTATTTTGCTTAAACTGAATGCATTATATAACCTCATATAGTCTGGTTCACAGAAGCAAGGAGACCTAAGGTCTTGGATTAGGTGCCTTGCATTTATCTCTGCTCCAAAATGGAAAATACTTGCTTTCCAGGCCTCATATAATACATGGCTACTTTGTGTGAAAGTACTTGAAGTATGATCTAGATGGAGACCATATTATATTCTTCTAAGATTGGATTTGTAACAAGGCCAATCTTCCTACTCAATTTATCTTTCAATTTGCAAGTGAGTTAGTGGAGTGCTGTTTTGAATTATGGAGACTTAAGTTCAAGGATAATGAAAAATTAGAAAGTGCTTGGGCAAAATGACCTGACATGACAAGACTCAAGGAGTTCAATCAAATGAATTAGAGAAGACTGAACTCGGCACAGCATTATAGACGCAAACACTGAAGCAAAACAAAATCTGAATGTTTGAGAATCATAAGGTTTTTTTTATAGAATTTGAGTGCTGTCAATCACAATATTAGTTTAAGATTGTCATGGACTCTTCAATGTGGCAACATTTTAATAAAAAAAATTGGTATTTTAAGAGTGAGTCTTGACATTTAAATGGCAATTAAATCTTTGGATTATGCAGGTAATTGAGTTTGATCAAAATAACAACTTTAAATTTAGTAGTGATGTAACTTGTTTTAAATTGGAAATAGAGAAAGGAAGAATATGTAGAGATGCTTTTAGAAAATTTTATGTGTATAAAATTTTCATAGTTTTCAAAGACTTTCCAATTAAGTGCATAGAGCTGAAATGGAATAAATTTTGAAATTTTTTAATACATTCCACTGAATTGTCTTTTAATAAAAGAACATCTAAGGGTTGTGTAATGAGCTAAGGATGTCTAAAGATTTCTAATGTGCAGTATTTTCTTTCTTTGAGGTACAGAAAAAGCTGTTTGCTTCAGAAGTTCTTGTTTGCTTGCTGACATTTAGTAAGGTTGGGAGAAGTTCAGCTAATAACATATTGAGCCATATGTGACACTACTATTAGCTTTTTTCTTCTGTGGGGTGAGTGGTCGCATCTTATATTAACACTTAGACACTGCTTGTTATTTTGTTTTAAATAAAATGTGATTTTGTCATTTGTTATCCAAACCAAGTATTCCTCCTACTGCCTTATACTTAAATTCACCAGCAGAACAAGTAGAGCAGAATGAAGACTGTGTGACCTGCTACTTTAGAAAGATTATCTTCTGCTCTTCTTCAGTTACAGTGCTTTGTGTGGTTTGGGTTTTTTCTTTTGTCTGCTGTCTTAATTGGATCACAATGTGCTCAACACTTTACAGACCTGCACTACAGTGTTGGTCTTCTAAGACATTAATACATGTTTTAATTTGTATATTTTTTGAGGTGTGTTTTGCCTGTTTCTGTCAGCATTATAGTTTCATTTCAACTTGTTAACTCAGTATAGCTATATTTTATTTTCTGGCCTTGACTGACTGTTTTTACAGTTACAAAAAAAAAATATTTAAAAGTGTGAGTATTGATTCCTGAAGTTTTGACTTATTTTGGTCATGATCACTTGAAATTCACCAAGCTGAGAGATAGGCTTTCCTATTTCTTATTGTTAGACTCCAGAGTTTGTTAGACGTCTGGTTAAGACTTTTACAGTAAATGAGTGTGGCTCTTTTGCTATTCTCAAGGTGGAATATTGTTGATTTTATAGTTTCAAAGAGAAAATCTCTTTTTGTTTTCATGAGAAAATTCTTGCAAAGAGAGAAGATCAAAGACAGAAGCAGTCTCATGAGGAATAATAAAAAGTTTCTTCAAAGACAAATATTAAATCCTCAGTGCCTTCTCTTTTTCACTCTTCATTGAGCAAGTAGACATCTTTTTCTAGGGAGAAAAAGACATGATGTATTCAAAAAGTCTTTCAGCTGGTCAAATGTAATGGCTCACCATTGTCAGTATTTTATACCTCTCTTACTACCTCTACTATATTACTCAGACTGTCTTACCAATAGTCTAAGAAAGAACATTTTTACAGTTCAGTCTCTTTAGATTTAAATAGCTTACAATTTAGCATGATATTTATTTACCTAAATTCTATAGAAGAGAGTAGTGATTATTTGAATCTGTAGAAAAATATCATGTAACAGTTACTTTCCCACACATTTTTTCTTTTTAAGCAATATATTCAATTGCTCTTCTTCTCCTAATTTCATTTTAGCCCCTAAGAAGAAATAGAAGTTCTGCTCCAAGAAATAACTTTTTGATGAGGGTGATATAGGCTTACATGTTTATCCTTACACTTTTTTCCTAGGCAGTTTTTCTAGGCAGTTTGTGATATAAGTGGAAAATAGACTGTAACAATAGCCAATATATTGCTATATTAAAATAAACCCAGGATAATTTTGTTTTCTTCCTTCAACACCAACAAAGAATTTGCAGATGAAATATAGCACTTTATAATCTAGAAATTGAAATGGATGTCATTTCTGTTTTGTTCTTCTGTGCATACTAAAGTTATATACACTGTAGGAAAAAAACCATTTAGAATGTAAAAAGAGATCTAATCTATTACCTGTGCTTATTGTTTCTTTGAATTGAAAATGTATTTATTTGAAAAGCATGAATATATCTGTAGTTTTCTATGTGATACAATTTATTCAAACTTCAGGTGAGTTAATTTATGATAAATGTATCAGAGGCTTTTTGAATACCAGGACATTACTCTGGTTTATGTTGCCCTGACCTGGAAGTTGCTGGAGTCTTGGAGATTGTGCTAGGATAACATCATCTATTCTCTTGCTCCTGCATGGGCATCTGTTGAAAAAAAAGACAGATTGTGTTAAATGGGCTCTTAATCTGATAATTTGGACCAGTTTTTCTGCTTGTTTAGTTATAGTCATGATTTGAAAAAAAAAAAGAGAAAATGGTGGGTAAGTAACCTTGCATAAAAATTTTCACGCCAACTCTATTTCTAACTGTCATTTTTAGACTCTTCCTTTACTCTAACACGCAGGATACAGTTAGAGTCAGATTCTGGATTCCAGTGAGGTAGCATAAAAGGTTACCAGTCTTATGGCTACCACATTAACTGGAGTAAGTAATATCACAGTAAGAGCACCTTCCTCCTCTCAAGGCAAAATGAAACAACTGGCACAGCTTTCACAGTGCTCATGGACATTTGTTTTACTTTATCCAAGATTAGTTAAGTATAGATAGCCATGACTTCCTTTCCTAGGGTTTTGTGAGTTCTTCCTGTCTTCCGCACTAAAAGCTGTGGTTTGCAAAGCAGTCTCCATGCACTCCAGGAGTGTATGTCTGTCCCTGCCATAAACACCCTTCCCAGAGCTTGGCTTTCTCTTCTCGTGGTCCTTTAACGCCACAAATCTTTAACCCCATCTCACATGCAGGCTGGGATGGCTGGCTGTCCAGCCTCATGATGGGGGTAATCAGTATAACCTCTGAGAAGGTAATTTTGGCTGACATTTCCTCCATGTTGTAACAGATAATGTGCTAGATAAAGGCCTTGTGTGCAAACAGACATGAATTAATTTAATTAAAGCAAGTTGGACATTTTGAGCAACTTCTGTATTGATGTTCTCGATTCCTTAGCTTAGCTAAGCTCCTTTTCAAAATAACCTTTCTAAATCCTCATTTAAAATGTTTGTTATTATCAATCATTTGAAAATAGATGAACTACCAGTATTTAAATACTTCTATTTAAATTAATGACTTAAATCTTCTTTAAAGAGTCAATGCGAGGACCAAAGCTGGCTGTAGATTGGACATGACCCATATTTTTCTCAATTAGGATAAAAACAGACTAGTGATGGTCAGACTCGACTCTACAGTGAGCCATTAAGTAGTCTAGGAAGATATACATTTACATGGTTTGGAAAATTAAGTAAGGCCAAACATTTCAGTTGCATTTCATTTTTAAAGAAGCATCTGTGTAGGCCCTGGGCTCATTGCTTATTTTGGGAGGAGGGGTGTGTATAGTCTGTTTTGGGCTTTTGGATTGTGTTTGTAGGGGGGTTTTTTGGATTTTCAGACTTATAAATCTGATATTTAATTTTACTTCCAAATCATGTGTATCATGCATCTTTCTAATATTTTCAGATTTGTTATCATGCTCAGATGTTTAAAGAGTAGGATATGGACTTGGAAAAATGAAATATAATCTCAACTTTAACAAAAACATCTTGGGGAAGGAACTCATCTGCACCCATTCTGTGTGACAGAAGAAACAAACAATGAATAAAATATTTGGAGATGCCTGAAAACACAAAGAAGAGATCTAAGTCATCTCCATTAGGATTTCTGTGCTGAACAGTAACTGGTTAGTGCCCTGGGTATAGCAGCTACCTTTATATTCAGTGAGGGGACAGAGAACCACCTTTTCTTCTGTAGGCACTTAATCAGTGGAGGCCACTGCCCTTAAATTCTGCCTGCAGAATGGACTAAGCAAAAGATGGGGTGGGGAAGCTGTCAAATTACTTTCACTGCTAGATAAGTAAAGGGCAGGTGCTTTTAAGGATCGGCAGGACAAAGCAACAAAGCACAGGGTTAGAAAAAGATATGGGCATAGCAAATAATTTTATAGTTGGGAGTTAGAGCTCTAAGGAAAGGTACTGAATTGTACTTTTTTCTCATGTGCTAAATGAAAGGGATCTCTCTTCTTACCCACCTGCAAGAATAGTTGGGACTGCATCAGAGATGAAAAAACCCTGATGTTATTATGAAGTTTTTCTTTTTCTTCAATTATATAATTTCTGGATTTTTGGCTATATCTTCCTTGCAAATTCCATAGTCAAAATTTTAAAATAGAAAATTAGATATTTAGAAAAATAGTTTGCTACATTTTTGTCATTAAATTTATCATCAAATCCCCTATTAACATTCTTACCATTTCAGAGAATGGGCATATTACATAAGCGTATTAGTATGTATTCCAGAGGTTGTAATAATTTTTGTGAGAGAAAAAGGAAAAGAATAATTTTTCCTGCTTTTCCCTGATGTTTTAAATCATAAGCTATTTTTCTAATTTTTCACCACCTTGTGTTCTACCTGTAGTAGCATTTGCTGCACTTTATATCTGATATTTCTAACTCCTACGCTACAAAATCCCTGAAGATCCACTAAGAGAGGACATTGACAAAGTAATAAAAATGTTTTTTGCTTTGTTTTCTTTGTTAATCATGTAGTGTACACAGCAGAGCTATCTTGGAATTGTTTGTATATTTTTGGCTCATTTAACCACAGTAGAGAATTGCTATGGCTAAATGACTCCAACCTGTGGATCATAGTGAAGGTGCAAAAACCCTCCTCTTTATTTATTTCTGATTTCCCAAAAATAGTTCATTCATCTATAGTGCTTTTCATAGCACAGACTGAACAAAGGTGCAAGGATAGATGTTTCTAGGGTCATTTAGGTGTGCTTATACAAGAGCAGCGAAGAAACTTGGTTTTGAACGACAGCTGTAAGGTCTCCTTAAAATTTAGCAGTTCTAGGAGCTTATCCTGTTACACAGATGTAAGTGAACTGTGAAAAAGAAGTTTTGAAAGGTCTCAGACAGATGTTTACTATGGAGCAAAGTGAAATCGAACAAGTTGGTGGATAAAAGTATTAAAAATATTCATTCTTTGAAGGAAAATTTGTGAAATTTTTGCCATTAAGGTGCTTGTTCAGACATGCTATTATTAATAAGCACTCTTTGCTTATTATCCAGGCTGATTTAAAAAAAAAAAAGCTAATACAGAAAGACTGAGAAACAAGGAAGAAGGCACAAAATAATAATGCACAATTAACATTATAACGTACTTGAAATAACAGAGATTTTTGGGATAACTTGACAGGAATAATACTATGAAAGAAGGAACATGCAAAAAGGAAGATTTCTGCTGCTCTATTATTCACATATTTATGCTTGGATTGGAATTCAGAATACAGAAGGAATGGAATTTGCTGAAATTCCATGGACAATAACAGAAGGAAAAACAATTATTGTGTTGATGCTGCATGGCATACCCTCAGATTTGTAAGGATAGGTAGACAGTGCTTTCCATGAGCAGCTACAGACTAAATCAAAGCAGTGAATACTGTAGTAGGAAATATTTCCCATATATCTTGCGGGAGGTGTACAATAAGATGCTAATGGCCTACCAGATTTTTGATAATTTCGTTACAGCTTCCTTGTGTAGAAAGCTAAAATACAGCTCAGATGAACACCAAGCAATGGGACTTAGTTGAGAATATGGAAATGGAGGACAACTACTTGAAGTTAATGAAGAGAAAGTCAGAGAACAAAACAAAACCAATGTACTAAGAAGACAGACCCCAGACTTCAGTGCAGTTAGGAAGCTAATAGATGAAATTTCTTGCATTGCAAATTTAGGAAAAGTTGAGCTGGGGCAAACTAACAAAGTGAGAACAGCAGCAAAGACACAAGCTAATAGTATATTTAGTGAATGGCAACATGAAAATAAATGAAGCTATTTTTGTCCCCCAAATGTCAAACATCACATAGGTATGCTGCAGCGTAAAGTCATGCAATAGAGACAAAGAAAACAGAGCATCGGGTAGGAATGGACGCATGATATTTATATATGGGAGAAGTTATCCTCTGTGTTTTAAACACACAGGAAAATGTTGAAATCAATTTACTGTGAGCTTTTCCCTGCAATTTGGCTGTTTCCATACCAATATATACATATTCTTATACTCAAAATATTTATGATATTTTTAAGGAATACTTTTCTTGAATTTAAGAATGCTCATATTTTAAAATCTGGCCATAAATTACAGCATTTAGAGAGTGTTTCCCTTTAGTTGCAATCTCTAATCTGTATGACTGTCAAGGGTTTTTTTTTTTCCATTTATTCCATATAATAGAGTTAAATTAAAGTGCATCCCAGTTCTTGTTTAACATCTCATATACTGGAGAAGTGCCATTTTGATAATTTTTATACCTTTGAGCTGGGAAGAAATTGATATTTTATGATTTTTTTATCTCATTTTTTTTTTTAATTGTGTATGCCATATGCAAAATTATCCATTCAGAAGTTCTGATCAATGCAGATTCTCTTATTCTAGTTGGGAAAACATTTTCTTCTGGATGAGATGGTATCAGATGCTTTCTCACCTTCGTGTGTTTTGCTTGAGCTGTGAATTAAATCCCTCCTTTATGTAAGTATTGTTGATTTTTATGGCCTCTCTTTAAGTGCTCCATGAAGTCATAGTCACACAAATTATCTTAGTCATAGTCTAATTAAATAGAATGAAAGCTGTGTTTGCATTTCAGAATTCTATCTCCCACTCATCATAAATATAGCAAAATGTTTTTTTTTTTGCACAGGCAAATATATGTGTGTATCCCTATATATGAAAACATGTAAAAATATAACAGGCCTCACAGATTTGTTCCCAGACTGAGATCTCAAAATAGAAAGCAGTAGGACTGAAAGCTAATTTTGATTTAAACTACAGGTTCTAGTGGTTAACTTTGCAATCCAGTTGGGTATAAAACAACCGCAGATATTTGCTACACTGCCTGGACTAGCAATTTAATGCTAGATAATGAATAAAATAGGCATACAGAATTAGTTTAGTAAGATGGTGATGTATATATTGCTGGACATGAAGACAGTTCAGAAAAGCAGAATTCTTGTGCATTGTTCATATACTGATTACTGTAACAGTGGTTTTTTCACACAATCTTTGAAGAAAAGCTTGATGTTTAAGGAGAGATTTAAAGAAAGAAAAAAACAACTTATTATTTTGATTGGTGGAAGAACAAAAAACATCTCACCAAGTCCCAAAATACTATTCCTTGAACAGTAAAGGATATTGTAGAAATTAATACAAGAACCTAAACTTACAGATTTGAAGTTCAGTTTTGCAATTGTAACAGGATAGTTTCATCCAGGATTGAGCATATTACATCTAATGAAGAATGTCAAATGTGTACAATTATACTTTACTTTCTAAAGATCCACTTAGTTTACTAGAATGGAAAAACAAGCGTGGGTCTGTGCCTGATGTAGACTTGGTGATGTAATTTCCTATTATTTCATTATTCAGACATAAAATGATGTAGTGTTGGAAACTATGACCACACATTTGTTTGCATTTCTTATGTACAGTTCTGCAGTGTTTCAGATTTGTCCTAATCCTAATGAATTTATGAATATAAACTCATACAATTTCTCTAATCTGGTAAACAGCCATGCTTCTGAAGTGCCAATGGGCCAATAGATGGCCAATTATTTGTTTGACAGACCTTCAGTGCTGCAGGTTCGACCAGCTTACAGACTATAAGTTGCAGTCTGTATGGGATGGTCAAGGTTATTGCTGTAGCCACTGTTTTGACAGGAACACATTCAATTCAAAAGAATAAACTTACAGAAATATTGACAGCTCCTCGATGTGCACATAAAAGTAATTTTGCTGAATTTGTTGTGACTACATTCTGCTATTTATTTATGTTTTGTTTAATTTTTCCTAATATTTTCTTTATCTTTACACTGAAACAATTTAGCAGTATGTCTACTGAGTAAGAACTTTAAGTCTCCAACTTGTAAGTCCCCTGGAAATGCCAGGTCTTGCTGCTTGTGTAACAGGGTCCATATGAAGGCCCAAAGTGTGGGTCCTCATCTTTAGTTCCCTGTTACTTTCTACGGAGTACTTGCATTTCACAAGCCTCCCTCTCTGTAAAATTGCTACTGGTGCATTTTGCCATAAACAGACACCAGTGAAGAATTTGGCAGCTAGTGCTTTTCATGTCTAAACTTCTGTAAGGAAGATCTAACTGGTATCATGCCCATGGGCATTAGTGTAGTAATCATTCTATGACTATGGATTAGTGAACATGTTCTTGTGCAGTTAGGCAGGGGATGTACACATTCTGCATGACAGTTTCTTTCTAAAAATTAAAAATCATGTTCTCAAAATCATTGAATTATAGAACATGCTGAGTTGGAAGGCACCCATCAGGATCATCAATCCCAACTCTTGGCTATGTGCAAGTCACTGCAGCAATCACACTGTGTGCCCGAGAGCATTGTCCAAACACTTTCTAAACTCAGACAAGCTGGGTGCTGTGAGCACTCCACTGGGGAGCCTGTTCCAGTGCTCAGCCACCTTCTGGGAGAAGAACATTTACCTGAGATCAAACTTAAATCTCCCCTGCCTCAGTTTCATGCAATTTCCTCGAGTCCTGCCACTGGTCATGGGAATGAAGAGATCAGTACCCCTCTCCTTTTGCTTGTGAGGATATTGAAGAACACAGTGAGGTCTCCCCTCAGTCTCCTCTTGTTCAGGCTCAACTGACCAAGTGACCTCAGCTGCTCCTCATAAATCTTCACTTCCAGACCTTCACCATCCTTGTTGCCCTCCTTTGGACACTCTCTAGCAGTTTAACTAGTTTCTTGTACTTGAGTGTCCAAAACAACACACAGGACTCAAGGTGAGGTGATGCTATGCCTGATGCCAGGCAAGGATCCTGATCCCAGGACATGTATGTCCCTCCTGGCTGCCAGGGCACTGCTGACTCACGTTCAACTTGCCATTTACCAGGACCCCCAGGACCCTTTTTGCAGTGTTGTTTTCCAGGCTTTTACTTCCCACTCTGTCCATACACGAGGGTTCCCATTGCAGGGGCAGAATCCCGCACCTGCCCCTTTTAAACTTCATATGATTCCTGATGGCTCAGCTCTCTAATTTTTTGAGGTTTCTCTGCAGAGCCTCTTTGCCCTTTAGGGAGTCAACAGCTCCTCTCAACTTAGTGTCATCATCAAACTTAGTATTCTTCCAGGTGTCAAAGTTGTATATGAAAATGTTCAAGTGGGCCTAACATGGAGCCCTGTGAAATCCCACTGGTGACAGGCCCCCAGTCTGATGTCACCCCATTCACTGTAACTCTTTGTGCCCCACATAGGAACCAGTTGCTTGCCCATTGCATAACCCCATCCAGCTGTGGGCTGGGTATTTTGTGAAGGAAGACACTGTGAGAGATTGTATCAAAAACTTTATTGAAGTCCAAAAAGTTCACACCTACTGGTTCTGTTGATTGGCTGGGTGAGCTACCCTGTCTTAGGTCCAACAAGCAGGCCTTTCCTCTCATGAAGCTGTGCTGTTACCAGCGACTGCATTGCCCTTCAGGTCTTTTTCAATACTTCCCAGAATAATTTTTTCTATTAATTTTCCAGGCACTGAATTGACACTGACAGACCTGTAGTTCCCGGGGTCCTCCTTCCTGCCTTTCTTGAAAATTGGGACACTGTGCGCTGGCTTCCAGTCAGTTGGGACCTCTCAGGAGTCCCAAGACCGCTCAAAAGCCGTTGAGAGTGGCAATGCAAACACATCATCCAGGTCTTTGAGGATTCTCAGATGAATCCCATCAGGCCCCATAGATTTGCAGGGATCCAGCTGGAGCAGCCAATACTGCGCAGTTTCAGGGTCAGCTGGGAGCTGATCATTCTCACAGTCATGGTCTGCCAGCTCAGGGCACTGAGACCCCCTTGGTCTGCCATCAGTGTTGAAAACAGAGGCAAATAACACCTCTGCCTTGTCCACGCCCCTGTTTGCAAGGTGACCATCCTCATCTTGTTGATGTTATTTTTACACTGCCTTTTGCCATATACTGCAATATTGCGATATATGTTTAAAAAAAGCCCCTTTTTAGTGTTTCCCGCATATCTAGCAGGTTCAATTCCAGCTAAGCTTTGGCTCATGAATTTTCTCTCTACAGTGGTGAGCAGCATCTCTGTATTATTCCCATGTCACCAGATCTTGCTTCCACTGGGCAGAAGCCTTCCTTTATTGCCTTATTTCCAGGAGAACATTCCTGTTCAGCCAAGGTGGACTTCTGCCTCACCCACTTGACTTCTGACATTTGGGAATTTCCTGCTCCTGTGCACTAAGGAGGTGATGTTTAAAAAGTGGTCAGCACTGACAGAGACCTGCACCTGCAGAAACGTCTTCCCAGGAGGACTTTACTTATTAATGCCCCGAGCAGCTGAAGTCTATTTTCCTCATGTCCAGAGTTCAGGTTTTGCTGGCACTTTTCCTTCTGTCAACATAGATTTTAAAATCAATCTTTTTGCTGTGGCTAAGATGGCCCCAGTCTCTGCTTTGTTCATGAGATCCACTCTGTTGACAAGCAACAGGTCGAGGACAGTGTCTTTCCAAGTCAGTTTCTTAGGATTTGTTCCATAAAGTTGTCATCCAGATCTTTAAGGAATCAACTGGCTGAGGCTGCACCAGCTGTGTGATGCTCCCAGTTAAATTCTGGAAAGCTGAAGTCCCCCATAAGGACAAGGGCAGTTCACCTGGAAGGCTCCCTTAACCTCCCTGAGAATAATTCATCAGTGCCATTGTCTTGGCCAGGAGGTCTATAGTAGACTCCCACCATGACATCCAGATTAATTTTTTGCCCCTTCATTCTTATCCAGAGGCTCTCACTCGTGCCCTTGACAACTGTGCCAGAAATTCTAACCCTTCCATTACATATAACGCCACCCCTCCACTGCTTCCACACTGCCTATGCCTCCTGAAGAGCTTGTAAGAAAACCAGCAAACCTGAGTCCTCTCTTCTTGAGGACTTATTTTTGGAGTTTCTCAGTCACTCTATTTTTTTTATGCCAGAAGAGGGAGAAAAATTTGATCAAATAAAAGTATTTTTAGCCTTTCCTGAGTGTGTGGAGATAAAGTTTTAGATTTATCTTTGTTGTATCTAAAATCAAATTCTTGTCTTGAAGTTGATGTGATTTAAAAGAGACCTTATCTACACTGCTGGGATGATAAAAGTTATGACATCATGAAACTAGTGCCAGATATAGTTGTGAAAGCTGCTGTCCAGCTGGAGATAAAAAGCTAGGAAAATAAAAAATGCTAGACTACATCTTGGACATAGAGGAAACTGGGATTTCTCATTTGCAGTTGTTTGAGGTTTTTGTTTTTAAATGGTCTTTCCCTTTCTTTTGTACTTCATCCAAATACTTTAAATCTGAATGCTTAAAGTTTTTTTGGCAACGGCAGATTAATTGCTTATATATTCAGAAAGCTGTATTTTAGCTACCTTGTGAAGATTCTTCTGTTACTGTTTTTGACCACATTAGCTCCTCTTCTACAGGGAAGTTGCCTTCCATTGACAGAGACTAAATAAGATAAGCAGAAAATTAAACTGCTTTTATAATAAAAATCTGGTACTTCTATTAAAAGAATATATATTTTTAAAGTATTGAACAGCAGGTAAAACAAAGTGATTTTGGGCTTCAATCTCCTTCAATTCCAGCCAAAGAAAGAATGACATAAACTTGTATTTTATATGCCTTCTCAGTCTACTGTCATATAATAATAACCTTTAAAATTCAGGTTTGTCAAAAATAAGGACAGCTCAATTTCAGTCACCTGAATTGAACTAATTTCAGAGTAATTTAATTTTCATTTTTGTCATAATTTAAGTAAATTATTTAAGGTCATCAAAAGATAGATGTGCGTCTTATTTTATGAAAATTAAGATCCTTGCTATTAATATATTTGTGTTTTGGGTTTAAGAACAAGAACAATTTGACCTTGACAGCCACTGGTATGTGACAGGAATATAAAGCAGGAGGTTTATTTGGAGCAAACATGTCCGAGATTTTTCTAGTCTACAAAATCTCCTATGTAATTCACTATTAGACAAAACAGTATTAAAGTAATGGCTGATACAGTTGTTCCCTCAACTTAGATTTGCCAGCCCTGATTTTACTCCACCCCTTCTGTAGCAAAGTTGTATCCAAATACGAGATAGAAAATTATCACATGTAAAAGTTTTACTTCCAGCTTTTAAGAAATCTCTTCATCTGTTCCCAGCCCTCACCTGCACGAAGAATCTTACTCGCAAACATCTGTCTTAAATGGCACAACTGTTAGCCTTGCATAGCAAGTTTCAAGGATTTGTCACTTGGATCACACACCTCTCTTTAAGCAGTCATTTGTATGCAGTGTGTTATATGTTTTGATACAAAGCCAAATTCAGAGTTCCATTGCCTTGCTACCACTTCAGCCTGGACCAGTTTCTCTGAAAATGCCCTGAGAATATAATAGCATGAATTTGAGCAGCTTGGGGCAAAGGGACTATTTTTTAATAAACTCGAGCCATGAAAAATAGGAAATATATGCAGTAGCAAATGTGAACAGAAGGAGGAAAATTATGATGGGTTTTAGAAAAGCACAAAGTGTGAAGAAATTATAGTGCTTTGAGGCACAGGTGAAAGTTAGTGCTGCCCATAAAAGAAACGAACCCAATTCATTACACAACCACTGAGTTGCTCTGTAAGATCATAATGTGAGTGCATGTCATAGGATGAAGGTAGAAAGCAATTACTGATGTCTTATAATGAAAACATTTTTAAACTGGATAGCATATGTTGATTTTAAAATATACTTGTTTTTAAGGTAAGCTAAAATATGAATTTATCATATATGAATTTTGTGTGCTAGAACTGCATCAGTACATTTTATGAGTTGTAGTTATAGAAAGAAAAGGTGGTTGTGTTATTCTGAAATGGTGTTATTGCTATCCTTTATTCAAATGAGTATAAGTAGAGATTGGGAAAGCGTGAACACTTCCAGAAAAAGATTTCAAAACTTGTATAAGTAATATTCCATCTCTGCAGTGGTATTCTCTCAAGTGCTTTCCATATTGCATGCAAAAATGCAAGACAAAACAGAGGGACAGCATTTCATCTTGTGGATGAGAAAATCAAGAACAAGGGATTTATGCCTTTAGAACAGACCAATTCTATTTAGAGGGATAGGCTTTATCTGAACCTCAAAGGAAGTAGGCAACATATCAAATCAAGAGATTGTACAAAGATTTTAAACCCTTTGAGGTGGAGTTTTATCTGAGGTTTTAAATTCAAGATTTTGGGAAGGGAGATAATTCTGAAACAGCACATTTCAAAATGATGCATTCCCCTAGGTAATTTTTGTATCTCTAAAGAAAAGTAGAGGTAGAAAATTTTTATCAAGTAGCAATTTGGAAAGGACAGAAAACAGTGACAGGATTATTAGACACAGTGACGGAGAAAAATGATGTGATTCTATAATTTTTTTTTGTGTGTGAGTGTAAAACTTGTAGAAGCCCAAGAAAAACAAATTAGAGGATATGAATATATAGTTTGCAATTTTTTGGGAAGTGAAAGAAACCTGTCATGGGGAAAAAAATAGGATAAAGACAGTTCTTGCAAAGACATCCTTCAAAAATGTGAAGTTTTTCCCAAATCAGGAAAATACAAAAGGTTATAAAATTTGAAATACTACATATAAAAATCTAATGTGAAAGACCAAAAAAGGGCAATAGAAACAAAGGCATAAAGACATAGCAATCTTTTAAGAAACCTCCTCCAGATCATGAAGTTAGCTAGAGAGGTTGGAAGGACATAAGTAAAATAAAAGGAAAATCTAATGAAGGTCTACTACAGAAGACTTCTCTTGCAAACTCTCTTATGGTAGGATTTTTTCTTGCAAGATAACATCAAAACCTGCCCCAGATTTAGGCAATAGTAGAAGAAATTGTTAAACAAACAGGTAAAATGGGCAAGGACTATCAACAGAACACTTCTATAGAAGCCCACAAATTATACAGAATAATTACTAACTCTGAAATACGAGCTTGCCAGGAAGCAGAGCTTTGTGCTGTTTTATATGCCAAAAAGGTTTTGGGGAAAAAAAAAAAGAATTTGGTAATACCAAACTATCAATGACTTTAAA
The DNA here is from genome assembly GCA_014549065.1 of Cardinalis cardinalis. Lineage (NCBI taxonomy): Eukaryota > Metazoa > Chordata > Aves > Passeriformes > Cardinalidae > Cardinalis > Cardinalis cardinalis. Next base: position 5,182,370 of record JACDOX010000043.1, on the reverse strand, counting down.
GACAACTATTCAGAATTGCAAAACTGCAGAATCTGATAAAATAGTAGATGAAATCTAAAATTAAAAGAAATGTGAAGTGATGAGCACAACAGTGGGAGCACAGGAAGTTTGCATGATGGTCTTGGAATGAGCAGCACTGTGTGGAAAATGGTCTGTGAGCAAAAGCAAGCGGTTGTATGAATATGCTAGCTTGATGCTCAGAGGTCAAGGAAGAAGCTGAAATATTAGGAAGTATGTGGAAACCAGCAGAATGTGAAGCAGAGGTTGTTATGCAGGCAAATATGTACCAAGACTGCCTACATGTTCAACAGTGTAGGAGGTTCTGGTCAGTTTTGTTGAAGGGTATGCATTTTTGTTACATAAATGTATCCTCCGTTCACTGCTAGAGAATAGGCACATCGGAGGACTTGCAGACTATTACAGCTATTTTAAGCCAGTTCCTCCATTAAAAAGAGTTCAATCTTGGAACAGTCATTACCCAACAGGCATAGACCTGGGACTAGCAGTGCCTGACCTCGTCAGTGCTGTTGTGTGGTGTGTTGCATGAGGACACACACAGTGTTCTCTTGCATGTGTCACAGTCAGAATGTTTGTGAGAGAAGTTAACCTTGTACATAGAATAGGACTGCATGTACTTTGGGGAAAGCCTGTGTTGTTTTGTTCAGTCTTGATACAGTCCCTAGGACAGAATCAGACCAATCCAACAGCTGAGTCCTCAGTACTAACACAGAAGTGATTAATAAAATACTAGCAATTGGTCTATAAGCTTATGAACAAAGTTATCAGATATCCAGTCATAAGGAAAATATATTTAGTGGGAATACTCTTACCTCAAGCTGCTTTTTCATGTCCCGTCCCTAGATTCAAAACCTGACTATTTCCCCAGCTAACGTGTCTCTATCTGTTCTAAGGCATTTCTTGGGGTAAGCGCTGGACGCTTATCCTGGGATGAATGGAAGTTACTTGAAAAAAAAAGGTAAGAAAATGCACTGAGTGGACTTAAGTGTCTCTCTAGAGGTCATGCTGAATTCTGCTAAAATCATATTCCCTGTCTCCAAAAATGAGGTTTTATGATTTTATTGAAGGAGAGGAATAAAAAATATAGCAATATTTTTACATTCCTCAGTGCTTTATAACCTGCTACAGCAATTTTACTCCATCTTTTTTATTAAAAAATCCAGCATCCTGCTGGGCTGTAAATTATCTAATACATACTTGTGATTAATGATCTTCTAGTAACAAGTCCTCCAATTGTCTAGCATTGATACTTGTGTTGTATCCGTACAGCAATATGTCTTCCAAAAACTTATGAAAATATACTCTCCTTCTTGTGTAGGCTGCTAGTGCTTCCTGAAAAGTGGTTCTTATAACCTGTATTTCATGATATTCAAATGTAGGAGAAACCTTATGGCAAAGTAATTCTACAGTGTTAACTTAATTTTTTTCAATAATGTCTTGGGAATTTACATCGTATCACCAAAAGAGTACAGTACCCAATAATCAAGGGCTGACAGTAAAATTATTTGGTGTTATTGTTAAAAAAGACAATGGTAAATATTATTTGGCTTTGAAAAATTAAAGAAAAATGCTCCTGCAAGTGTGATGAGAGTTTACGTCTATTCTGCTGAATTTAAATGTTGATGTTATTGGAATCAATGTCAAAATTACCATGCCTATCATTCATGCCTACAAAAGAGATTATTGTAGAACAAGAAATTTAAAAAAACCCCACTAAAATACTAAACAGTTATGATTTAATTCAGACTAGTCGACAAGTTTAAAGGCCAATTTTATGCACTCTTCAGAGATGTTAATATTGTATATAGTATATATCTCCACGTAGCTTCCATACAGTTTTGAAACACTGGCTTTTATAGTAGTGTTTTTAAATTTGGAGAATATAAAGAAAGTAGAATTGATACAAACAAGGTTTTTATATATATATTTTTAAACTCATTTAGCAATGACTTTTTTGGTGGGACATTCATAGTCTTGCTTGCTCTGCATTTAGCCAAGTGTAAAGTGAAATGTTCACACTCATACCAATTATAATTTTTTTAAAGCAGAGTTAATGCTTTTAGAATATTGAATTGCTTTGAAAAATACCTACAATGAGAAGCAAATTATATTGAAAACATATCATTGAACTAAAGGAGGCAAAAAGCTAGTCTAACTAGGCAAGTTGGACTGATTTCTGGGTTATGCTTTAGAAGATATTTAAAGAAATTAGAGACCAGTAGCATGATAACAGGAATATATTTGGCTCTGAATATTGAAGTGTTTATTTACACAGTTCTCTCTTAATAAGAGAGAATAATAATAATAATAATAGTAATAAGAGATTTCTCATGTCTCAGCCTATCTATAGAAAGTTGTTTTTTCCTATCCAGTCATGACTAGGAAAATACAGTAGCTTGCTTAGCATAGGAGACAGAGTGTACTGGTGAAGCTTTTGCCTTCTTTCACGTCTATTCCAGTTGTCTAGGTCTTTCAGAGCCTGTTGCTTTGGAAAATTTCTTCAATGGAGCTTAGCAGATTCATTGGAGTGTCTCTGCTCTTTTGTATTGGCTTTTTTAAATTCCTTTTATTTTTTTTTTTTTTTTGTATGTGCTTGTGCTAGGGAAACTAGTCCAACTAAAAACATATTAAAGTGTTCCAGAAGTGGTCCTGGACACTGAATGAGTCATACACTGCAGATATAAGCTCAGGCCTTTTGGATCTTTATCTTCAGTTGTAAAGTGAGCATGCTTTTCTTGGCTCTGAGATTAAAATCTGTAAACAACACATTTTTTCAGAGAAATGACAGTTTTCTTACAGCAGATTGGAGAGACAGAAGATCATCCAAGAGCTCTCTGTCCTGTATGATAATGTGCTTTTTTCCCTATCAATTTAACAGAAGGAAATTTGGCTACCTTACCAGAACTGCTCAGAAATAGAGATATGTCGGAGATAATCAGTATGAGCTCTTCATCTCACTCATCTAAATGGATGTTGGGTGGCAACAGTGACTAAGCTCTATCTCAAATCTTTGTTGCAACTTTTATAGAAAGACTTTAGTCAGTGATTGGCAACCCAAATCACTGTTGAAAATCTTTCTAGATCATGAATATTTCCAAAAGATTAAGTATAACATTTGCATGGTTGTCAATCAGAAAGGGGGAGAAAATGTTTATGGCTAGTGTTGTATTTTGCTAAACACAGCTCTGATGCAGACACAGGTGACCCTAGAGTCAGACTTAGTATAACTAGCCATAATCTTGCCAGCTTCCAGCAGTCTGCTCCCCAAAATATCTTCATTCTACATCGATACATCGAAACCCCTTCGCTCAGGTTTTAGATAGGTGCCTTAGATAAACCAACTTAAACATCATATTAGCAAAAAGCAAGAGGAAGCAAACACAACATTTAGCATGCAGAGTGTCAGTTCCTGACAGAAGAAAATGTCTAAGTCTTGGTTTCTGTTAAATTCCTGTTGCAGGCATGGACAGCTGTTGCACACAAGAGAGATTGTTCAAGGTCAAGTCAAATGCTATAAAATGGCATGAGAATTTCCCAGCTACTTTGATGCATTCCTGTGCAAATTTCAGGGAGATTTAAAAAAAAAACCCAAACACTATTAAAGAAATGTGAGGTTGTCTAAAAAGTAGGAAAAGCGTAAGTCTGTTGAATTGTGCAGCAGCTCCAATTTTGCAGTGTTCTATAACTCTCTTGAAATAAAATATGCTTTTTCTATAAAGAGACAGACATGCATGCAAACAAATAAACAACAATATCCCAGATGTCACAAGAATATAAATCTCCTGATTTACCCTGCAAACTGCTCAAGCAGTCTGTCAGAATTTTTTGTTGTTTTTTATTCCTCCTATTATGATATTTCTCCAGTATTTTTTTTATAAACTTCTTACAACCTGAAGTGGTAATATTCTGCTCTGTATGAACATGCCACTTTCCTCAATGGAACTTCACACCCTGAAAATATCTTGAAAGAGTAGTGAAAATTAGAGGTAGAAATAGATCACCTAGGCAAGTTGTTTTATTGATTTTGCCATCTCTTAATCACCTGTTCAGAAATAAAAAACTGCAATTGAGCTGAAATGCTTCAGTAGAAGCATTTACATTTTCATTGTCCTCTATAATTTAGAAAATAAGCAATATCAGAAAAATCTTCAATTTGAAGTCAGTAGCTATTTTGTTAGTCTTTGTTGTGCTTACATTTTTAATATAAATTGTTATTGTTTAGGCTTAATGAGGAAGGTGAGGAAATAAAAGTTTTATATATTCTGCTTATAGTCCAGAATGAATATCTTCTGTTTGAACTATTTTTTTGGCTAATCTTTTGGACATATCATGTTCAACAGGAATAAAAACCATAATACTTAATGAAAAGTTGGAAAGCTTGTAAGGTCTGGAAGAAGGGCATCTGTCTATATGACTCATGCCCCTGTTAAAATAAATGGCACCAGTCTGGTGCTGGAAGTACCTCTGGGCTAGTTCACTGAGGTTTTTTCTTGTGGTGTTATGTGCAAATTCTAGGTATTGTTCTCACAGAAAAATGGAGATTAGGGCATGTTCCTCAGTCTCTTCAATCAAATGTACACAGGGCAAAAGATTACCTCTCCAGACTCCACCCTAGTACTGAATAGCCTGCATTTTTCTTCTTTATTTTAAGAGCTCTACTATCCTGCTTTCTGGCTGTGACACAGAGTGTTCATAGAAACATGCCTGAAACTGTCTACAACAGAATGTCATGTAATATGTAAAAAAAAATTTTTGACCCTCATTTAATGTGCTAGTACAGCTTTCTTTAGTTAAATCCATAGACTTGTACCTTGATTTCAGACATAGATCTAGATATTTTATTAGACTTCAATGAATTTTGTTAATGCATTAACTAGTTTAATTAGCTAAGTGTATTTCTCTCTTGTGTGTATTGCTGGAATAGATTGAGCAATGATTTCTTTGCTTTTGTGTCCATTGAAAAAGTAATGTGGGGATACTCTTGTGGGTACTGATTTTTGCTGACATAATTGATGTTATATTAAGATGTTTTACTGTAGCATCTCTGTTGGTCAGAAATTATACTTTCTCTCGTCTGTGGCTGAGCTAAAGAAAAAAATTGTGCAGAGATGTATCTGGCTGAAATGAGAATATCAATCTTTTTACTGCCTGATCTCAAAGCATCTGAATTTCCCTTTAATTCCACTCTTCCATGGTTATTGCAATGCATGTAGCCAGAGGCTGACAAATGCTGCTTTTCAAAGCTGTGATGCCATGCCATCATCAGTTGCTAGGGGTTTTTGCTTAGTTATTGTTTTAATACAATGACAGATTTGTCAAATTCTGACAACTATATGAAAGTACCCCACTGCTGGTTTAAGCATTCTTAGGCTCCTGGGTTTGAAAATTCCTCAAGATGACCTTCTTCCTCTGATTTTTTAGCCTAAGTCATGGTCTGAATAGCATATAAGTTTAAAAATGCCATTAGACTGAGAAACTGGACAAAAATATCCAATAAGCCTTATTTTGTTATTACAAACAACACTGGCAATGTCTAGTTAAATATAATTGTGGTAAAAAGCCTGTAATCAGAAGCCTGTAATCTTTTGCAATTTTTTGAGTTGGTATGCATTTGTTATTGACTGGAAAGCATGATCTATTCACGGATATTCTTGCTGTATGGTTCAGGACAACTATGTGTTGAATGATGCAATGATGCATTAAACATTTGATCTGGTGGATCTTAGAATGTGTGCAACTTTTATACACTGATAAAGTGTCTAATACCTGAATGTAGAACTTGAAAGGTCTTCGTTTTAATTATATAAATTTATTTCTTTCAGTAGAGAAGCTATTTGGATGATCGAGGGATAAAACCTCACCTTTGACTTGCAAAACACTCCCGATTTAGTCCCAGTTACCATGAATAAGAACACCTGTAGTCTACATGGGAAGAGCAAGAGTGTAAGTAGAAGGTTTTCTTTTTCTTGCTTTTTTATTTAATATCAGCATTCTTCCACACTACTTCTGTGTTGTTTTAGCCTCTCAAATGCCACTTTCTGAGATGGAATGATAAAATCATTGTAATTTGTTCTCTATTATATTTGTAACCTAAATAAATATGTGTGCGTCTTTGACATGTATGATGAACTTCAACCCAGAGATAAGATTATTCAATAGTAGTATGGTTTCAGTGACATTTTTCTTTTATTTTTATAATTTAAACATTCATTTCCCACAATTTATTTTTCAAAAAGTTAGTATTTTCTTGAGCATCCATTGAAATATAAGATTATATAATGTTCACACTGTACTCAGTTGCAAAGGTATCCCCTGCACTGATGTCAAGAACTGTATTTGATTTGATAAAAAATGTTGACTGTGAAATATTCCAGGAGATCATGAGAAAATAAACTAATTACATAAGCACAGGTTAGGATATGGTTTAATTTTGCCAATTTTCTGGTCTTTTTCATGTGTTTTGTCCTTTATATATATGTCTTTCTGTATCCAAGAGTACTTCTGAAACAGAGAGGTTTGGACAGTTCAGACTCTGAAAGATATTTTTTAACCTGCAAAATAAACTTCCTTATTTTGGTGTTAAATCCTAGCATATCTTGCTCTGTAAGCTTATATAGAACCATCTGGAACTATTTCTTCTTTGAACTGGTTACATAGAATATTTCCTACTCTTTGTTGCTTTGAAATGGTAAAATAAATAGTCTCTGAGAAATTATTTTAAGCTATGTGGTGTCATGCTTCATAAATAATTTTTTGACTACTGCTTGTAGGAGAATAGTGAAACTATTTGAACTTTTTCAACAAAAGTGACTTTGGAGAAGCCTCATTAGACTTGTTGAACACAGCCAAAGATTTCATATGACATATCAAATCTTCCACTGTTCCACATGCCTGTCAATTTGAATTTTCATTGTCAAAGTCATCCCTGATCTGCCAGACCAGTCATTTTATGAAAAGACCAACTGGTGAATAAGTAAAAATGCCATCAGCTGAATAATCTTAAAAAGAAAGATAGAATATGACTTCTATTTTCATTTAATGGAATGTTGTCACATACGTTCCAAGAAAGTTTTTGTCCTTTTAGGAAGCATAGGAATCAAGGTATTGGTTCAGTGGTTTCAGATGTCAGTGAACATAATTTACTTAATATAGAAGATTAACCTGCAGATATGTGTGAACATTTGGGTATTTTCACCAAATTTGGAACTCAGAGTGCATCTTGAACTAACCAAGGCTAAGTTTAACAGTGTAGCATAATAGAAACTGCTGGTAGAAAATACTTAAACATTTCAATTTCTTTTCTGACAATACAATTTGTATAGTATTATTAAAATAATTTGCAAGTGATCTTATAATTAAAAATTTGTGTATTTGTGATTAATATTTATTAACTGTACTTCTAATAGATTTTAAAATTCTATTACTTAACTATCCTCAGATGGCACAATATGTCTAATCCTACTAGACCTTCTCTCTCTCCCTGATGGTTTGCACAGTATTACCATTCATTCTTTCATTGGAGGCCTATGGAGTTGCATTTAACTGCATTTGTGAAAAGGGCTTATATAATAGTAATTTCTTTCTTTCAGTGCCGCTCACAGCATTCAGTGAGGATGTCAGCATCCATGTCCTTTCAGTCTGTGTGTACTATTTGTCTAATACTTTTTCTTATGTACCCTTAGGTAGCTCTTTATTTCTTTTACAACTTTTCTTCTAAAATAATTTCCTCCTTTCCTTTTTTTTGTTCCTCTTTTTCCAGCATTTTCAAGTTACAATATTCTAGGTGGTCCAATGCTTCTAATTCCATGACTTAACCATCTGGTACCTCTGAAAACACAGCTACATCTTTGTCTCCCTGTCTCCTTCCCTCTCTCCCTCCCTGTAATTTGTTTTCCTCCTCCATTTACATTCCCTCCCCACCACAAAGTTCTAGTAAATAATGCAGTTTTAGTTAGTACTTATCAACCATAGAATGAGATATTTTTTAATAATTTTTATAACAAAACAGTGAACTTGATTTTTTCTGTGTTTCAGGAGGGCTTAATATTATTTTCATAACTGCATAAGCAAGGCAAAGTATTTCCACACACTATTTCTACAGCTTTGCATATGTGCATATAATTTGTTCTTTATCAAAAAGCATGACGAAGTATATTTATTGGTACTTTCAAATTCAGACTTCCAGCCTATCTTCAATGAAAGTAGCATAGCTTTACTGACAGTTAGTACACCATCTATAATAAATAACTTTTCAACAAAGTATGGTAATAATTAGATTTCTTTGGGAGTATATTGGAGCATATTTGGTCAGCTAAAGGAAATAAGTACTTTCAGGTGATGAGCATGCTAGTATCAAGAATGAAGTCTGAATATCACACTGTGTGGGATTTTATCTTGGAACATTGTGTCAGAAGTGAGTCAATCCTTGTGAAATGTGAAAGTAGCTATATTGCAAGAAAATGAACCAAGAAAGAGAATATATTTAGCAACTGGGTCTGCTTAAACTGTGGCATTTTAACAGCTTCAACAACAACAAAAGAAAAGGAGTGGGGGGCAGGAAGCAAAATTAGAATTTTAAGGGTAGTTTTTCTGCCTTTTAATTTATTATTACCTGTAAAAGCCTAGAAGTGCAAGACTTTTGAATTCATAAATATAAAGAATATATTTTCAACAATTATAGGTTTGGGATAAACTACAGATCACTAATAGACAAAGTGGCTCATATTTTATGATCAAAGCTGTAAAAGCAAAGTTTTGACCGCTGGGGTCAAAAAATGGTGGACCTCAAAATGGAATGCTCTCCAAATAGAAGTTGCAGGAAAGATTCTGAGCCGCATGCAGAAGTTGTGATGGGGGGAGGTGATGGCGGCGGTGGTGGCAAATCTTGCAAATGCAAAGCAGGCATAGAAAAGTGCAAAGAAGGGCAGAGAGCTATTTGCAAACAGCTGACTCACTGAGATGTTTTCATCCAAAGTTCTTAGGGCTAGATTGTCACAACCTTTGCTTGTGATGTGGGGGAGTGAAGAGAAGTTACACGCTTCTTTTGTTCCTATGTTCATTTCCCCTTAGATGATGAGTCTCAGAGAAGACAAGGGCCACTCCTCCTGAAGGGAGAGGGAATGCCATCCTGTCTACCCCAGACAAATGCACTGCACTCCTCTGCTCACCAGCTAGAATAGTTAGCCAACATCAGTGTAAGACACTCAATACCAAAAGATAGAGTGATGTAGTTCTCCACTGAGAGTGTGAAGGAATTGCAAAGAAGTTCAGTTCCAGCCCCTTTTCTGGCACAGCACAGTTCTGTCAGACAGAAATTCTTGCTTTAGGTCAATAGTTCTAAGTAAGCAATTTGTCAACAGACAAACTTGCAGTTCTCCAGAAGTATTTTTCATAATAAAATTGCATTAGTTACAAGTAAATTGATTTTTCTCTCATCACCAATGGTTAGGTCCATTTGTTATCTGATAGAAGGATACTTAGAGGGAGATTGCTTGGACTAACCATTCTAAATTAATGGGAAGCAATTATATTGCATATTCTTTGCCTTCTTCCACCTCTCTCTCTGTAATACAATCTTTCCAAATGAAACAAGGGATAGAAAAGGCAAAGGTGGGACATTGCTAAAGGGCAAATAGAAATTCATACAGTGGTGCTATTTTTCCCTTAATGTCACTGGTTGACTGGCAAAATGGACATTTTAGGCATCATGCTTCCTTATGTAAAGCAGCAGCTTATGTAAGAAATGCCTGGCAGAGCTTTCATCCTTTTATTTGAACATTCCTTTTAGAGGGCTAGTAATTAATGCCTATTGTGAGAGTCCAGTCTGAGAAACAATAGTTAGATTTGGATCCTATTAAATTAATTATTTTATGTTCATTTACTATATTCACATAATATCCTTTTAGTTGTGGGATTACATTTTGAAAACAGAGGAAAGGTACTATAGCTGGAATACACTAGTTTATTCCTGACAAAGATATTGCACATGTTCATTTCTTCCTACTCATTCTGGATTTCTTCATTTTAGTTGTCTTCTCTCCAGTGGTGGAAGTTTTCTTCATGGAAGTTCTGACTAATGTTTCCAGCTACCCTGTTCTGTATAGATCCCAAAATCTATCCTCCATACTTTTTTTCCTTCTGGCTCTGGCATTTCTTTAATTAATAGATATGTTTTTGTCATAGATCTCTTTTCTTCTCTTGACTCTTCTCCTAGCTCAGCTCCTGCTTATATTCCTAATTAAGTTCCAGCCTTTATGGAGGAAGTCTTACCTCCTTATCTAGGTCCTGGGCAGTACTTCCAATGTTGAGACATAACTGCAGCATCTTGGAACATGAAAATACTCCCACTCATGTGCTAACAGACATAAAAATCCTAATCTGTAACTCAAATGTCATCCACTATTATGCAGACTTAAATAATAATCTGTGGGACAGTGGTATTTATTTAGTCCAGATTACATCAACAGGAAAAAAATCCCTTAATGGTTTGGGTGGGTCTGACAGAGAGTTTTATAGCTCAGTTATGCTAGCAAACCCCTGAATTACACCTAGGTCTCTATTTTTTGGAGTTCTTGAACATTTGTGTCATTGGCATCCCTTGTCCCAATTCTTCCTATCTGCAACAATGATTGTCTGCTGGGAGGTTACATCTTCTCAGCAAGGCATTTATGCTCCCAATTCTCCCACCCAGTGCTTGATTTCAGGCTGTCTTGCAGAGGCACAGTGTATGGTTCAGGCCCCCTTTCATGGGAAGGACTGGGAGGTGTCAACCATTTGCATCAGAATTACACCTACTTTTGTGTTTTACTCAGAGTAATTATCCCAAATCTGACACCAGATCCAGCCCTTTTTTTCCAGCCCAGTTTTTACTGTTTGATGGAAACTGCTCCGACCTTTGGAATACTTTACTACAGTGGTGAAAATAACATTAAAAACCCCTGAAGATCTCACTCTATGACTATAAAGGAAATATGCTTAACCTAAAGAGCATAAACTTAAACGAAATAGATGTAAAAGGTTGGAAAAGGAAAACATGGGTAGATTACTGAGTGTTGGAATTGGATAATTAGGAGTAAAGACAATAAAAATTAGGACTTTATACATTGCACTTCACACTGAGGACAGCTAGTGGTCTGGGAGGAGTAAAGGAAAGGAAAGAACATGGTGGATAATGTAATTAAAACAAAGTCATATTAAAGATTTATTGATCTCCCTACTTTTGCTTCCCACTTACTTATTACAGTATATTTCTAATCTATGACTGAGTTTCTAGATGCTCTTCTCTCTTTAAATAGGAAGATAGTCTTTCTGGCTCTTCAGTTTGCAAACACTGCATCTTTTGATTCCCTCTTTGAGACTAAATTTTGAAACGGTGCCTAGGAGAAGAAGGCTGACTGATGCTGACAGAGTGAGGGATATAGGAGAATGAGCATGTAACTGATGCACACTCTATATGGATGGAAATGCCATATTGCGTAATTCCTTTTTTTAATGTAAATTCTGTTCTTATTTGTCTTTCACTTGTCTTCTTAAATTGCAGATAGTTATTGTCAATATCTATGCATCTATCAGAGTACAATGGATATTGCATCTTCAGGTTCTCCTGCATGACAAGGGCCTTGAGATATTTATAATAGAAATATGAAATATTTTCAATGGAAATCTAAAATTTTAAAATTTTGGGAGTATGATAGATCAGTAGAGTACTAAAGAATGGTAAGTAGCAGTCACATGGAAAACGTTTTTAGAGGAAAAAATACTGTAGTAATGGCAGAACAATTTGTTAGATGTTTTTGTTGAAAATGGAACTGGCTTCATTCTAGTTATTATGTCAAAACAGATAATTCCTTGGCAAGGATTACTGCTCTTTGGCCACTGACAGCAAAAGGAGACATGAAGAAGTAAAAGCAATGAACAGCTGAGTAGTACTAAAACTTGAGTAGGTTGACAAGAGCAGTATATTCCACAATTAAGACTGCCCTTCAACTCCTAGATGGTGGTCTTGCTATTGGAGATTTGCATTTTCTATTTTGTTTCTTCAGCAATGCCTTCAGAAACAGCTGTGACTGTATGTAAAAAATGAGATTTTTTTTCTTAATGCTGTACAGTTTTTCCCTTGTGACACAGGCAGTATATCTTGTCTTTTACCTATCTATGCATATGTGTCTGTACACATAAATATAGAGCCTAGAAAGGCAGAAAGCATATGCTGTGTATGTGCATTAGGAGGCCCTTAATGAAGAAAGAACAGGATCAGATTTCCGTAAATGAATAAGAAGTTCCATTAAAAAATCAAATCTAGTTCTGAAGAGAGTAATATCAAACTTGCCTTTCTATGAAATATGAGGCTTCTCTTGCTGAAATTGAAGCCTGTTACCTTACACAGGAGCCCAGCAGGAACACTGCAAACTGCATATGAACAGTGAAACTGCATAATCTGTAGCCCCTCAGCAGATGCATCTTGTGGCTTGAGGCTGAAAAAGTTAATATTATCCATGAAAGGGCTGGTTAAATCTTCAGATTCTCACCTATTTCTTTCAGCACTGGGAATTTCAGTTTTGTCTGTTTATTTTCTTTCTCTCTCCTTTTAAAACTTTATTATAATTTGGACCAAAACTCATCTACAGAAAGGAAAGAATATGTTAAAGATCTGGAGAATTTCTGCTTTTCATTGTAGCCTTTGATTCTATGATTCAATACAGTTTGAGAAACAGACAATCAACAGATTGTCAATACAGTCAACAGAAACAGAAATTTTTGGTCAGTTGCAGCTGAATATTTGCAGATAGATCTAAAATGTTCTTAAAAGACCAAATGAGGCCTATTAGGTGTTTGTTTCATGTCTCTGTAAAGAGAGGGGACAAAGGAAACAAATTTTGCAGTGTTTCCTTCCATGTTCCACTTCTGCTGTTTGCAATTTTCACATTTAAATATGCAAAATAACTAGAAATTACCCAGCTCTTCCCTGATAGAACCATATAGAACCAACAAGTCCCTCACTTTCTGACAGTCCTAACAAAGATGAATTTTTATTTTGAAACCTCCAAAAGGCTGTGATTTACTGCCTCTGCCCTGTTAGTACAAAGCTGGAAAAAATAAAGGAGGTTCAAACTTGCTCTAGGGCTAGTACTTATATCTCAGATCATGCATTCTAGAAAATGGTCTGATTTTGATTTTTCAAATCTATCTGTTTTTTTTTTCTGCTGCTGTGTTCTGCTCTCATTCCCCCTCCCCCATCCCTGCCTTTTTTTTTTTTTTTAAGTCAGGATAACTTGCCTAGAGACTAAATTACTTATCATCTCACCTTTTCTTTATAAGTATATAACACAATGGAAGCCTTTGAATCTGATGGATTTCCACTGTGATTTGTGGCCCTCCTGAAAACAAGGCATTCTCTGGTATAACTTCTAAGCTTTTCTCTTGCTTTGGGTTCCCAGCTGTTAGCTTTCACCTATGCTTTTGACACATGCTTATAGATTTTTCATGGTCCCATCTGCTTTTTTGGAGCATTTTCTAGGTCTCTGTTAGGATGTTAGACCATGCATCTTCCTTTCCTATTTAAGACCCAGAAAGTAATGAAGGCAATGGTGCAATGTCCAAAATAATTAGTCTGTTACTATGTACAAATTAAGCAAAATTCTGTTAGCTCTTCTGTCAGATATTACAGATTAGAATAACACAACAACTCACCTGGACATTTTGCTGTAATAATATAATATAATAAAAAAAAACAGAGTTAAGAAAATTAGGGCTCATCTGAAAAAGCTAGTGCCACAATATCAAAGAAACACTTAATTTGGTATGAAAGAAAAGCAGGTAATTTGCATGATCTTAAGTAAAAATAAGACAAGTACAAACTACAACTCATTGCAGGATGATTTTAAAAAACTAATTAGCATACATAATATTTTTGGCTAAAGAACTGAAAAAAATCACCAAATTTTGTATAAGATGGGGGTTATTTTTTATTATACATGTTATGCTTTTTATGCATTTTAAATTGCCATGTCTTGAGAAAATAGATTTCAAAACGTAAGTGAACATCTGAAAATACTGAAAGACAATCATGTCCAATTCCTCCATTAGGTAAATGAACTACAGATCTCTACCTACATAATTTGAAACTTAGACAAAGGCTATGACACTCTTATCTACATCCTTTTCTCTGCATGTTCTTCATAACTAGTGGAAATTAATTGCAAACTTTCATCTCTTTCTGGAGCAGAACATTGTGTATCATTGATTTTTTTTTACCAGGGATCGATATCCGAATAGCATGGCTCGTGTCAAAACCTAGATTTTGCTTAGTAACAACAGTATCTGAATAATAAAGTAAAAACAAATGAATTAGGATGGGAAGGGAAATTTAGACAGATAGTGAGGAAAAATTTAGATTAAATTGTTGTATATTTACAAGTATCTACTTCTGGCTTGTTTTTGCTATCTTTGCTTCAGAGATAAGATGCTAGATTTTTTCTTGATGCCTTTGAAAATTTCTCTAGAAATAATTTTCACTCATTATTCTCTTCACGAGAAACCAGCCCAGTGTCACAATTCAGAGAGTAGAAGATCAAATCTCAATGGTTTTGCTACACTCTTTTCAAAATAAAACAATTGTCTCAGAGCAAATATTCTTACTTAATTATCTTCTCTTGAGAGAGCAAATTAGGATTTCTCTGTTCCTCTTTTGAAACAGCAGCTCCTCTGTTACAGGAAGGGGTTGTTTTAAAAAAGAAAAACAAGAAACTACATTGGAAGATGAGATTAGGTAAAGCATTGAAAAATAATATTTTTGGAGAATGTGAGGTTTTCTGTTAGAAAACCTGTGAGAGGAGATGTGTGATCACAAAAACCAGCATGGTTTTATAGCAGTACCCAGACCTTAATCCACGTTGCTTTGCAGGCTGTTCTGGCATCTCTCTCTGTTATACAGCATTTTTTGCTTTCTTGCATCTTCAATTGCATCTTAGGAAAAGGAAACTTATATAAAGGAGAGACAACAAAGATACCTGTCACTTATCCGTGTAACTACTTTTATAGCTCTTTTCCATCCTGTGCCTTTGGGGTCACTTCAGAGTGAAAAATCTCAGTTCATAAAATATATATAAAAATAGCAGTCTTTTATATTCTTTTTGCATTTTATCTTGATCAAATAAAAATTACTATGTTACTACCTAGACTGGTACATAATAGTAGCAAATAAAAAAATAATTGGAACACTTTAAAATTTTTGAGCCTCATTATAGAAGCCATAAATATCTCTATCAGAAGTGATGCATGTTTTCCAAACTACACTCTGGTTTCTTTCATTGCACAGTGCTGTGTGTCGTGAAGCAGTCCCAGTTAACCATTTACATTTTCTTAATCAGGAATGCATCAGAAGTCTGATCAGAACTGTTGCTATTTTACAAGCATCTGCTATTTTCATGATTGTGTCTTCCTCTTCATCTGCAATTCGGTACAAAGATTTAATTAAAGTAGTTAAAATAACAGACAACAGATGTGATCTACTCAACTACAAGTAAGCAGTTTGAGATTCCTCTGTGGATGAACAGAAATTGAAACAATTAAAATTCTGTAATTTATTTCAATTACTTTGTCTACCAAGTTTAGCTAAACACTGTTGTCTTACAACATTGCTTTCCAATAGTTAATCATGTGAAATTCTTAAGAGCCGCCTACAGTTTTCACTAAATTTATTTTGGACATAGGAAATTCCAGCCTTTTTTCTGATTTCCTAATGAAAGTGTACATTATAATTCTTTAATTCCTGGGCTTTTTCTACATTAAGTAATTCACATCACTCTGCTCTTGTATGACTTACCAGCAGCAGAGGTAGAGATTGGAATCTCTAAATCTCACATATTGTCATAGCAATATAATCAGTCTCATCTGCTGCATCAATGTGGCTTGCATAATTCCTTGGGAAAGCCGTGTTTTGGTTGTTTCAATTGCAAGCTCAATTGTGAGTTCAATTGCAAGTTCAATTGTGGCTGGGTATGCCTCAAGCCTTCACTTGCTTTCTTTAGCTATAGGATTTTATATTTGTAGAAAATTGCTTGCATATAGAAACATGAAAGAAAAGCTTTTTTCCCCCCTCAATTAATGTCTAATTTGAATGAAATATATACAAATTAATTAGCTTGTGCTGACCATAATGTCCTAAGTTGTTGAGTTGCTGCCCAATGGACTTCATCACCCATCTGAGTAATCAAGATAAAACCGGATGCAAATTAGGAAGTATTTACTTATTGGATGTTTGTACCCTAATCATTTCCCTTCTTCCCCTCAGTGTTCACAAGTACTAGGTCTCTGTTCATTTTTTTCTGTAGTTAATCATATGTTCTTTTTCTGTTCCTCAATGCATAACAATTCCTTCTACTCTCTGAGTTTCTCTTTGTGATTCTGTTTTAAATTTTAATGTCTCTTCTGGCTGTGTTTCTCTATGAATAATCTCTCTAAATGGTAAATGCAAAGTAACTAAAAAAAATAATTCCACTATGTTGTTCTAGGGTTAAATCAATGAATAGAGATGTAATAGACAAACCACAGTAAGAGTAGTGAGTTTGGGAAAGAATATTATCCTCTCTATCAAAACATTGCAAACTTGCTGTGATGCATAAACTGAAAGAATTAATATAGTGGAATTTATGCCTCACTGAATCACTATGGAAAAAAAAAAAAGTGCAGTTAAGTATCATATGGTTAAGTAGACCAAAGTACTACTTTCACAGAGTTGAATGATATTCTTTCCCCTGGAACAAAACTATTCTCTCAAGGAAAATATCTATTGGCTTAGTAATATTGTTTGAAGCTTTGCGAAAGAATCCTCAGAGCTTGGTAGAGTGCAATTTGAAATATGTTTAAAATCAATTTATTAATTTTGCCATGGCTCTGGTAAGGTACCTTATGATACATGATACCTTAGGATATAACGATGGTGTCCCTTTCACACTTAGCTTTGGTTTTTCTAGCTTTTTCATTATGCTTTACCTATAATGAGATCTTGCATGCTGGCTTTCAGTCAAGAACAGTCTCAATGTGGTGGGACAGCATGCAATTACTAAAAGAAGATACAGAAGAGACAACCATGTATAAATGCTGTCCACACAATATTACATTTTCCCCTACCAGCCTCATCTATGTGGCAATAAGAAAGAGATAATGTTGGTGGAAGTTAAATTTTAAATTGGTGGTGTGAGAGCAGAGACATAAGTAAAACTTTCTCTCAGCTAGGCATCACAGATTTGTTAATGACACACTGACAATATTTTCATCAAATTGTTTGGAAAGAACCTTAAGTATCATCCAGTTTCAACCTCCTGCCATTAGCCAGAACAACTGCCACTAGAACAGGGCTCAAAACTCCATTCAGTCTGGCCTTGACCTGTGGATGGGGCATTCACACCTTCTCTGCATGCTGTGTTCTAGTGCCTCACCAGCCTCACAAGAAAAGTATTCCTTCTTATATCTACTCTAAATCTACCATGTTTCAGGTTAAAACCACCCCCCTTGTCCTGTTGCTGCCTTTGTAAGAAGTCTCTCTCCATCTTCCTTCTTGGTTCCCTTCAGGTACTGGAAGGTGGCAACTATGCTGCTCCAAAGCTTTCTCTTCTGCACTCTGAACAACCCTAATTCTCTCAGGCATTCCTTGTATGGAGGTGCTCTACCCCTTGATCATCTTTGTGTCCTTCCTCTGGACTTGCTCCAGCAGGCAGAGGACCTTCCTGTGGGGACCCCAGAGCTGGATGCAGCACTGCAGGTGGGGTTTTACATGACCATAGTTTGAAGACAATTGATGAAACAAAAAGAAAACTGTTGCTTTACACGGAGAATTTGCATCACAGTCTTTGGATCTTTTTCAGTCTGAAAAACCTACAGAAATAAAAGCTACAAAAATTGCTGTGGTTGTTTCAGTGTTCAATATTCTCTCCTTGCTTCCAGGAACAAGAACCAGGGAAAATAAAAGAAAGCTGGTACAGCAGTATAGCAACTCTTGAATCATCCTGTAGTGAACAACAGTTTGCTAAGAAACTCTTATTTTCAATACAATGCTGTACACTTCAGGGTGTGCGTCAAGGATACCGGCAACTTCTTCAAGCATTAGCTCTCCCTTCTGTCTTTTTCCATTCCTGACAGCACATGGTCCCCTGCCCCTAGTAGCTCTTTCTTTAGCTTTAAAATAAACACTCATGTTACAGAAGGGAGGGGAAATTATGAAGGGAAGGAAATGCTCAGTTTACCTTTGTTGGTGTGAAGGTGAAAAGTTTGGGGTTACAACTTGGGTGAAAATTTGGGTGTTAGAATTATATGTAATAAAATGCTCACAGAACTCTCATCAAAATTCTGTTGTGGTGTTCTTCCCTTACAACAATCTATCATGGATGTCCAGCATTAGTAAAATCAAAATCTATTTCTAATGCAAGAATCTATTGTTTTGGGTGGAAAAGTCCATTGATAACATCACCAAGGAACTCAGAATATCACTGTAAGTATGCTTTCTTTAGAGGTGTGATAACCTGAAATTGTGGAAATCACAGCAGTAGCAGCAGATGTATTTGAAGGCGCTTGTTCTTAAGTAGGTTCCTAGAGGGTACAGGGCTGCCCAGTAGCATGATTGTGTAGTGACTTTAAGTTGCTGGCTAGGTTAGTAAACAGGAGCAGTGGAAGACTCATACAAGAAACTGTATTTATAACCATTTCTCTCTCTTCATGAAGCACTAAAGAGTGCAAATTTTTCAAAGTACAGAAGAGAATGTAGGAATCTCTGTCTTCAGTGAAATCGGAAAAGGTAAGATACATGACCTAGTGTCAGCATTTGATAAGCAGAAGAGTGAGGAAAAGTGTTTGAAAGTCAGGATTTCTTACTGGAACATACATATGAAATAAACAGTGTAAATGTATGGAAAGAAAAATATAAATAATAAAAATTACTTTATAAGCTCAGGATTTCTGGAGCTATGGCTATTTGCTGTCATTCATCTCCTGGAAAAAAATATGGAATAATTTCTCTTGCTATGTAATTTTTTAGAGAACTGTGCCTCAATATTTTAACTGTACATAAATGGATACATAAGATTTTCTAAGAGATTAATTTTTGAAAGCTTGCATACTGTTGCTAGAGAGGTCTTAAATTTTGTAAAAGGATAATATTTTTAGTTATGTGACAGAGTTTGTATAATGTCAGTTTCAGAATAGGTGAAAATTTTGTCAATACATGGAGTGCTTGTATGGACTGAGATTAGCTATTTGTCTACCTTGAGCCCTGCAATATGGCACTACAAATTTTATCCAGATTTTGTACATTTTTATCTCTCACACCTATCCAAATGGTAAACCATCAAATTCCTCCTCCTCCTCCTCCTCTCCCCACAGTACATGGGGATTTTTTAATAATTTTTTTTTTAATAATGAATCCCTACAAAAAATAAATTTGTAATGCTATTATATGAAATGGCTGCAATGGGTGTAAAATAGATTATACTTGTAAGCACATTTATTTATTGTTTGTGAGAAATTGCACATTAGCTCTTAATTGCCAGATTCTCAGGTGAAAACATTCTTAAGAAATTTTCCTGCCCACATGTTGAGTTACAGCCACTCTTTATGCCTGTATGTAGTGCCAGAAATGTGCTACTCTGTGACCGCCCATGCTCTGGGAGACTTGGAGCTCAAGCAGTAAATCTGTGTTTTAAGAGCTGCAGAAAATTTTAGAAGTAGACACAAGGAGTGTGGATTTTATTGGTACTCAACAGCAGAAACTTCTGTACATATGCCTATATTTACAATATTTTTTTCATGCTGTTGAAGCTTATATTTTTAAAATATAACACTTCTGTGTTCAAAGATCTGTGAATGGCCAGAGAGATTGATGTCATAAAGAAGAATGGAAAGCAGTGAGGGAAACATCTAGGATTTGAAGTGATTCCACAATTTAGATGAGGTCTTATATTTTGTCATCAGAACACCATTTTTATGCTGGTTATTCAAGGGGAAAACAAATTAAATAAATCAGTCTGATTTTGTTGGCTTTTTTAAAAGGAAATACCTTATGGAAGTTTTGTTGAAGATGCTTAGAGTAAAAGCTCTTTACTGCTTAGACACGAAGGGATTTTCAGTTAAAAAGTATGCAAAATAGGTGGTTATGATGCCATAACTCATATCTCTTTTATTTTTATTTTTTATTTTTTACATTTTAAGCAGAGGAAGAATCTAGGATGACAGAGGCAATGCTATGGCCCCAGTTCTGTCCTCTTCAGAGCAAGTTTTCAATTTTTCAATTTTTAATATTTGCGGAAAGGAATCTATTGTGGAAGCCATTTGGAAATTTGGTTTTGGAACAGGCCTCCCTTGTGTCCTACACTTACTAAGACGTTAGGATAAATTGCTGATACGGCAGTGCCAAATTCAGCACATGGCAGCTCTTGCTGCCTGACCAGCTGTTATTAAACGTGACAGGTAACGCAGTCTGAAAATGATCAAAGCCTTATGTTGACATAGGAGGGCATTTCAACTGTCATGCAGGTGAGAGCTATTGACATTTACCTTTCCTTCATTATGTAGTTAATGTGAAGTTTGGAAGTGAAAGAAAATACTATTCATCAGTAGAGCGGTACATTTACAGTGGTCTGAGAAACTGCAGCAACAGTTAGATTTTTATGTACCCTACCCTCGACTGAGCAGATGGAACTATCAATTTCCCTCCTTTCACTGCTGGAATGAAAAGCATGAGGATGTTATTGCTTGTTTAAGAAATGGACAGTCTGTAACTCTTGAACCTCATGCAGCTTGAAAAAGGTTACTAAAGAGAGTAGTTTAATTTGTAGCTTGATTCTGACAATTTATTCACTGATGTTAAATCACGCATCAAATAGCATGGATTTAAGCCTGCTGCATGCACTGCATGTGCTGCAGTTGATTATATAATTTGGCTGTAATAATTTATTTAAACAAATACTGCTGTGAAACAGCATAATTTAATATAAGTATGCATTAGTTAACTCTTGAGTCTTACTTTTTGTTTTCATATAGGTGACTCTATGTCTAAAGGAGTAGGTCTAAAGAAGTGTTCTCTAGGAAATCTATTAATGGGATCACATTTTGAATTTAAAAGTCCACTGAAATACCTTTCAATCAAAAGTTTGCTTTGGAATAGTGGCCTTTCTCCAATTAAAATTGTGTATTAATCTCTAACTCAGTATAAGGCTCAGACTGGCCAGGGGAATTTAATTAAGTATCTCCCTCACAGCCGTCAGAAAGCCGTGCCCTTTTTATCCACCTGAAATCTAAGACTTGGTTTAAAACCTGACTACTTTAAATTTGTGGGGTAATATAATTGGTTCTTTTGGACTGCCTTCTCTAAAGCAAAATCAAGATCTTATAAAGCATTTGGAACACCTGTGAGTGAAAAAAATGGAAACTAAATATGTGTGATATTATAATTTAAATATGTGTGATATTATAATTTATAATTGTGTTTGAAACACAATTAGCTTTCAAGTTACCAACATATTGTTACATACCGTAACTTGAAAGCTAATTGTGTTTCAAACACAATTTATCCACATCAGAGAAGAAATTGACTGTTCTAGAGATATACCATGATCAAATTATACAGATAACATAAAACTTCCTACAAAGCAATTTCTAAATGGAATTTTCGTGGACTGTATTCATTACTAACTTGAGGTAAAATTCCTAAGGAGATATAGCTATGAATTCCTAGCATTGAGGTAAGCCTAAGAATTTCTGAGTTAACTGTGCATAAAAAATGTTCAAATGTGGAAATCTGTAGCATGCAAAGAATGCTATGATATACTTGAACCCATATGAAAAACATTGAAAAGGAGTATAAACATTTTAAACTAATTATGATCTAAAATTTTTGTATAGGTCATAAAATGTCTGAATCAGAAAAATGTGCTCTTATTAATGATTTTCTTTCAATAAAATTTTATTTCAGCTGAATCAAAAAATGTTAAATCATAAAGAATAGTGTTGAGTAGAAAAAACTACCATAAAAATATTTAAATTTTGAATGAAAATATTATTTTAGAATAAAGTCCCTACAGATTTATTTAAGATAGTTTGAAGTGTACAAAAATGCAGAATCATACCTCTAATTTTAAATCATGTTCTTCATTCTTGTCATGTCTGAGAAACAGTTCTGCCCAAAATGAACATATTTTTGCTTTTTTAAAAAAAGATATTTTTGCTTGGTGTACCTGAAATATTTTCCCCTTATGAATTATGGCTTTAAAAAATTTAGTACTTGCTTACTGTCATTTAGGGTGGGGGCGCTACAGTGTCCAGAAAAGTTAATTGAGCATGCTTTAAAGTATAATTTAAAAAATATGAGTTTTAAACCAGAATAATTTAAAAATGCATGACTATTTTGCAATAGGATGCTTTACGATAATTATTTTATTTCATTTTCTAGATAAGAAAATGCAACAACTTTATTTTAGTCAGACTCCATTGGTACATTGAATATGACATCCCAAATGTGCTGATTAGTTAGTGTGGAGAAGACAATGATCAGTATAAGAAACGAAGGTTGGACAAAGAATTATCTAAAGGATAGGCAGCAGGTTTTATTGAAGTGATATCTACAATGTTAGTGGGAGGTTACATAAATATTTCCTTTGTGGTTTGGTCAACTTGATTTATTTACAGTCATGAGGCATCATCTCTAAATGGAAGTCTGTGACTATCTCCTGTGAAGATGTTGCTGGCTTAGTGGTCTGGCTGAAATATAAAAAAGTTAATAACTTGAAAGAAAAGTCATGCACATAGAGGACATAATTACAAATATTCCTGCTATAAGTTGAAGGCTTACTAACTTCAAAATACAGAAGACAAGAGAGACCTCAGTCTCTTAGCAGAGTACAGATTGACTACATGCTAACAACGTGAAACTGCTGTGAAAAATGAATTGGGATTTTAGAACACATAAGGCAAGCTCTTTCTACCACTGAAATGAATACTGTTTTATTTTATAATGGAAAACATCCAGCTGGAATATATTACACATTTCTCATTGCTTGAGTTAGTGAAAGGTTTGAACATATTGGGAGAAATACGACGTGTACTAGTAATATGATGTCATGCTGCTGAATACTCTTAGTGAAGACATTAGCGGTGGTAGAAATGGTAAATAAAGTCTGGGAGCCAGGAAGAAATAAGATCTTGCTTAAACTGAAGGAAATATCAGTACCAAAAAAAAATAAAAAATTGAGTGGCTATAAAGAAATTTAGATATTCAGGTATAAGATATCAGGAAAGTGAGATTTCAAAGCAGATTTTGAACTAGGTGAATCAGAACATAATATTGATTGCTTTTTTAGAGGAATTACTTGGGTGCAGTGGTAGTAGAAGGCTTAATTTGATGACAGAATAAGATTAATAGAATTTTTAACTGCAAGGTAAAGTAAGGAACATTTTATAGTTTGTGATCAGTGGATCAGTGGATCCACAGTTAAGCCTTCCAGGTTTACAGAATATGAAGTTGATAGACTTCTTAGTTTCATTCGTCAGCCTGACAAGCTAGTTACAATTTCTGGTGAAGTAAATTTTCTAAATGACAGAAATTTTCTTGTGGCTTCAAGTCAAAGAGAACTTTCAGGTATCAAAAAAAGAGTTTTTGGGATATGAAGAGGGTAATTGTCAGTCATACCAGATATACTCTGCTCAGGTCTGAGCCTGGGAGCTGTGTTTTCCTCTGATTAGGAGACCTCCAGGACAATTCAGAATATCTAAAATGGGAGTGTGCTTCTTTCTCTGCTTATTAGGTAAAGAACCTCACTTCCAGACTGACGTTACATTTAATCATTCAGACAATGAATATCCACACCTATGTTAACCTGTCTTTCCTATCCATTTCCTCAGACTTAGATTCTTTCCACTTGGGCCTTTATTTTCAAGTGATTGAGAAGATACTGGGAGTGGAGCAAAGAGGAGGAAAATAAGTGAGATAAAGACAGGAAGGAGAGGAAAATAAGTGATATTTGGACAGCATCAGACTGGTTTTTTGCCTACTTGACCATTTGGTTTTCCAGCAAAGTCTGCACATGTAGATTGTAGCTGTGGAGAAAAATGTAGCAGCCCAATGTATTTGGTTTTCACAAGTCTGTGTAGCTGTTCTAATACAATCAAGTCTTAGGTGAGTAAATATCTTGAAACTAGAAAAACAATGTGATCTTGTGTCTGCATTCTGAAAGTAAAATCTTCGTAATCTAATAAATTTAAAATAAGAATTTAGTTTTTGAGACAGGTAAACATAAATAGACATGCTCTGGCTTTAAGGATAATTACTTCTGTTAGTGAAATTTGGTGATTTACTTTTGGAAATCTGGTAGTAATTCCTAATACATTATTTACTTCCTCTGCTGGGATTTGTGTTTGGTTTTTTATGACAATTTCTTTCAGTAGTGTTTGTTCTGAAATGATGTAATGCATAATGACTGATGGAAAGAAAGATTTTATGGAGCTCTTAGACTGCATTGTGTGAAGCATTCAAAGGTAGTTCAAATATCTTTGGTGGAATTAGAAGATATGTCTTTGTTTCAAAAGAGATATATTTGGCATTCCTTTCAGGTGAAAACAAGACAATGTAATAAAATCTTTCTCTTTAGGAAAAAGAATTTATTTTCTAATGTGTTTTTATCTCTGGCAGATTTTTCATATTTCTGGCTGCTGACTTATTCAACATTTTTCTGCCACTCAGGATAAAAATGAACATAAAAGCCCCCACCTCAGCCCCATTTCCCCAAAAAAACCTCAAACAAACCCACCAACCAATCAACCAACCAAAAAACCCTCACAAACAACAACAAACCCCTCCATAAAACAAACAAACAAACAAGCAAACAACTCCCCCAGAAAATAACAACAAACAAACTAACTCCCCCCCCAAGCCTCAGTGGTATTTTTCCATCTTTAAAGTAATTTTTGGTCTAGAAAATTTTAAAATTGCTTTAAGTTACAATAAAACATTATAAGAAGTTTGTTCACATCTGAATGTGAAATTCAAATAGGTTTTTATACTCATAATATTAAAAATGTCAACACCCAGCTCAGTAAATATAATCACTTTGGGTATTACTTTTCATTCATGGACTCTGCACAATATAGTGGTTTCTCTCCAGCTACAAATGCTCCTCCAGCATTGCCTTTCCCTGTGTGTGTGCTATTTTCTTGTTCAATATGTCACATTGGATGAGTTCTTGGGGATTTTTTGTCTAAAATATAATAACTATTAATGGCATTCTTCATAAAAGCAGACATGTCAGTTTTAAAAGAGCTATGGTACATTCATATTTTTGGTGTTTACTTTTGATAAAACATTTCAAGTTATAGCTTTTAACTTCAAGGTCTGTTTGTTTTTAGGAAGCCACACAAACAGCAAAATTTCTCTGGATGGATAATTATGTTCTTCAATTTTGACTTTTTTCCTCTGCTTTTGTATGAGAGGGTTTATCTTTTTCCCTCCCCCATTCCACACTGATGAACTTACACTCTGGAGTCTGTTGATATAACTCACAAAACAGGACATTTGGAACAATTTTTAATGATCAACAAAATATACTGAGGAGAAATTTAGTATCAAATGTATTTAGTGCTGTAGATAGTCAGTAAGTGCACTGGAAGAGGCACTTTGGGGAGATTTTAGGAGCACTTTGAATGTAACAAGTAGCATTAATCCCTAGTGTTCAAGAGCACTGAGATCTGTTTTCATATCAGCATGAGGTCTAGCACTCTTGAATAGGCTTCCTGCCCATCAGAACCATTATGTATAATGCCTCTTGAGACTTGATGTTTTTTTGACAAATCTTCACTTGACTGCAAGAGATGATGCTCTGCATCCTCAGCCAGCATAGGCAAGTTTTTCAGAGGTAGATTTTAGAATAATGATTTTTAAAACTATGAATAATTTTGTTTCGTATCCAATTGTGTAAATAAGTTCTGGGAGGGAGACAGGTTACCAGTGCATAGAGTTAATAAAGGGAAAAACTGATCTGAAAAATTGGAACCTACAGATTACCATCAACTGTGGTCATGCCTTACCAAAAACTGCTGGTTTAAAGCACATTGATGTAAGAATAGCTGTGTCAGGAGAGAACATGGGATCATTTATCCAGTATCATGTCTCCTAAACTTTTATTACTGCATTATCCTTCTGCAAGTGGATATTCTGGGTCTCTCCTTGAACACACATAAAAATTTACAGTCTGCAATAGTGTCAGCAGAGTTCCATGGTTCTGCCAACTGTGTGGAGACTTTTGTTCCTTTGTCTGCTTTGAACCTTACTCCTGCCATCTTCATTTGATGATTCCTTCCTATTTACTTTATATACAAAAGATATTGTCAAAGGTGATCTAATTCACTGGCTTTCACTCCCTATTTACTTTATATACCAAAGATATTGTCAAAGGTGATCCAATTCACTGGCTTTCACTGGCTTTGCCTGGGTATGAAGAAAAAATTTTCCATTAATTTACATTTACTTCTATTTCTTGAAGTCTGACAAATCAAGGAGTAATTGTAGATGAATACTTAAAATTCATCTGCAGTCCCCAGTTTACACAGTTCAGTAATGCAAAAGGGCTCTCTGTGCTAAGAACTGATAGACCTATGAAATTGTGTGATTATACAGTAAAAAGTAATACTTCCAGTACTCAGAACTAGTGCTACATTAAGAATGTAACTGGTACAATTTGCATGAAAATAGTGCCCTGCAAAAACATTTCTTTCATTCAATTTCTGTTTATTTTTAAAACAAGAACTTTAGTTCAGATTTAAAACTCTTTCCTCTAGCAATTTCAATAGATAATACTGTATATTCTGGAGACAAGATATTTCAGTACATGTGTTCAAGGGCCTTGTATTCAGCCTCACTCTGAGTGCCTCTGTAACCCTTTGCCTAATATAGCACCTAGTTCCTGATTTATACATGTTTTATTATTTTTGCAGTCAATCATGAGAGCACTAGAGACTTTTCACCAAGATAGATTTTCTGAGGCATAGAATTTGATTAGAGTAATGCAAGAAGAGCTGCTTGTAAATAAGAATCAACAACATAATCTCTGTTAGAAGAACTTTAACTGTTCTTTAAAAATAAACTTGTGGTTTTGATTTCCTTATCATAAATATAGCTCCAGATTTTTTTTATATAGACCACCAGGTTCCTATCATTATTCACACTCCTGCTAGTATGAATAAACACCCTTGCTTACCATTTAATGTTAATTCCTTAAATTATGTTAGTATAC
Organism: Cardinalis cardinalis; assembly: GCA_014549065.1. NCBI lineage: Eukaryota > Metazoa > Chordata > Aves > Passeriformes > Cardinalidae > Cardinalis > Cardinalis cardinalis. The sequence continues at coordinate 5,155,083 of JACDOX010000043.1, read as the reverse complement.
AGAATGCATCTGTAGAGAATTGTTTTGTCAAATTAAGTTTAGAATTGTTAATAAAATACGATTTTTCTACAGAGTGCTAAGAATACAAAACCTTTTCTTTTGAATAAAGAATTGGTAAGGATACTAAATAACAAGATCAATTTATAGTCTATTTAAAAGACATGCTCACTGGAAATGGATTTCTTCCTAATGAAGTAGAACTATCTGTCTTGAACATTATGAAATGAAAAAGAAAATTAAATTCCTTGCTAAAGTGCTTTCAGCAGGCTGAAATCCGTGTCTGGAATCTGTTGCACAGTAAATCCTCATAGCATAGAATATTATAGTGAAACTGCCCGAAATATTTCAATTATTCTTTCCAGTCAGTGTAGACAAAACCAAACAGAATTACTTCATAAGATGAAATAATTAATATGCATAGATTGTTTGTTGTACCTTTTTGTTTGGGAAATCCTTTTGTGATTGTGATGTCTCACGCAGAGAAGCCACATCCCATTCCTAATATTGGGAGATCCAATACTTACATCATTTATACTGCAGTGCATGGCTATAAACCAGAATTCATTAAAAAAATTTCCTGAACAGTGACTCTCTGTGTCATTTCCCTCCTTCCCATATTTGCCTTGTATGAACATATCCCTCATGTAAACCATTGCAGCAAGGTTTTTAAAGGACTTGCAAGTCAAATCCCTCATGTATACTGTTCTTCCTGAAAAAAAAAAAAGAAGGGAAATAAGGAATTTCCAATTGCTAGGAATTTGTTTCTCCTCTCTTTGTCCTTCTGTCTTCAAAATATTAAGTGAGTTTGGTTAATTTCTATTTTACAAAGATAAATAATTTATTTTGAGTATTGGGTTAAAAACATGACTAGGTTGAAAGGAGATGGAACCCCTTCCATTGGCCCCAATGGGGGGATATTAAATGACATTTTCTGTACTGCAACATATTGGGTTCTGGATCTCAGTACAGAGAACTGATAGATTTTTAATTTTCTTACTGGTCTTATTTTTTAGTTATTGATTTCAAATGGGTAAACTATTTATTTAAGACATAAGCAGCTCAGTTTTGGAGATCAGGTTTACCTGTGGCGCGGTAAATAATACTAGAATTTAGCAAAAAAAAAAAAAAGGTTAATGTAATCCCTTACTGAGTGGGAATCTTTCCTTCCCTGAGTCTGGAGAATGAAGAGAGAGGGAATACTGGGCAAGATCCAGGAAAGGCCAGACAAGCAAAGTTTGTCCAACAGCTCACCCACAGAGCCAGAAACATGCACAGGGTGTTAGCATCTGGAGACTCCTTGCTGAGAGATACACAGCAGGAAGTGGCCATTTGTCACCCCAACACTATCTCTAGAGGTTTGCTGCCTGCCAAGAGGTTGAATCCATGGGATAACAGAAAGGCTGCTGAACCTGCCAACTCCTTCTTTTCTTTCTAAGCAGGATTGAATAATGCTGGGACAAAGTGGCCCAGAGATATCAAGAGATAAGTCCCTTGGAAGAGTCCCTTGTCTATTGTCCTCCTCTACCCTCCCAACCAGAGAAGGGGATTTGAGAAAAAGGAGATGGATTGAACAGGTTGTCTTAAAAGCTTGTGGCATGCTCAAAGTCTTAGCCTCTGTGATTTTTGCATGCCTTTGAGAAGTTGGACCTGTTTACAGCTGATAGAGCTCAAGTGTCCAAGTGTGAGCAAGAATGTCCTGGGCAATAAACTGTTTGGATGGAGAATTAAATCATATTAAATCTGGAAAAATGGTGATGTTCTAAGAACTCAAGAAGAGCCAAAGGCTGTTGAGGCATTAGGAAGCAACAGGGAAGCCAGTGTGAACTCCCTTGAGGGAATTAGGGTAAGTTCCTCTAAAGAGGGCACGAAGCCAATACTCCAGCCAAATGCTTCTATACCAGGGTATGCAGCATGCAGCATGGGAAACAAACAGGAGGAGCTGGGAGATTCTGCTCAGGTGAAAAGCTGTGGGCTGATTACTACCACAGGAACTCAGTGGGATGAATTCTATGATTGCAGTCCTGTGGTAGATGGCAATAAAGTGTTCAGAAGCGACAGGCAAAGGAAAGGTGAATGCCTGGTTGTCCATGCTCAAATGGGGATTGCTTGAAGCTCTGTCTGAGGAGGAGAAATGCTCAGGTCAAGAGTTTATGGGCGAACAAAGCCAACAAAGAAAATTTTGTTTTCTATAAACAGATGTAAAAATGTTGTCAATGATGCCATTATATTGTAATTATTTTACTTCCATTTTATAGTTTATTTATCATAAATGTGAGATATATTCTTTTTTTTTTATTTGTTTTAACATTTTTCCCCCCTCAAACAGTCATTAACAGCTCTATACCAAGATATGTTACAGCGATCATGAAGCTCTTCCTTCTCATTTTGCTAGGAAGAACAAAAAGGGCAGTGTGGCAGTTGCTTCCCTAAATGCACATTTCCTGCTTGACAGGAGCATCTGATAATCATTGGATCACTGCACTGCTTTGCACAGCAGTACTATTGTTCTGCCTTCAGCATCTATTTCAGGACTGTATTCAATTTTAGGATAAAGGCTAAAAAAAGGAAAAATGTGCAATAAATCATAAGTATAGCAGTCTTACCCATGGTTTACCATCTGATTCTTCAGGCACTATATCCTAATTCAGTACAATTTGCAACCCAGAGTCATATTTTCCTATATGCTATACATCCTAATGGTCTTTGAAAAAGCTGTGTGAAAAAAATCTCCAGTTTTTCACCTTAAATATAACAATAAAAAGCTGTAGAATTTATGCTATAATGGACCATTCTTTATACATACATATTTGATTGTGAATGTTTATTTTTTCCTTATCAAATCCTTGGCTAAACTCAGTGGAACAGATTCTGTACTCCCCAGTTTTATGTCAATGTGATTTTCTATAACTTTAGAGTTCTCCTTCTTCTGAGGTCAGAATCTGGAGCTTATCCCTTATTGCTACTGATTTCAACTCAGACAATAATCAGCAGTCTGCATAGTGACAATTTTTAGTGATTTTACATACACATTGACACAGTTGGTTGTTGAGTCAGATTTGGTAATTTCAACACTTAGTGATTTTCTTCCATGCCATTATTAGTACTTGACAGGATTTTTAGACTAGAAATCTTTAAAAACAAACAAACCAATACAGGATTAATATGCAAAAACATTCATAATACAATTAATCACTATTTACATATTCTATACTTAATCTGATATGCACTACTTATGTAGCAGAACAACTGTAAATAGGAAATGACTGTTTTAGAGATTTTGTAATTTAGCATAATACAATGAATAACAGTAATAAATAGGAAGAGGAAAGGATACACAATGTATGCAAGAATTATGGTTTTTATGATTAGGTTCCAGAGTTTGAAGACCCCTTTCACAGAATCAAGCAGAATAATTTAGACTGGAAAGGACCTCTAAGATCATCAAGTCCAACCTTTGGCTAATCACCACCTTGTAAACTAGACCACAGCACTAAGTGCCATGTTTACCCTGAGATTGTTTAGGTGGTACATCAAGAAAGGTAAAGCCAAGTAAAAGCAGTAAACCCCCTTTACAAAAAGACACTGCACTGAAATTTTGCATTCTATGGACAGCAGTCTAAAATTCATTTTTGATGAATGTATAAGGTTTTGCTACTTAAAGCATTAATCGGACCCGAATATAATTGCTCTTGGGATTTCTTTTTCAAAGATACTTTTATAATTCTTTATTTACATGCTTTTCTTTAGTTTTTTATTTAATATCTAACTGATAGCTAATCCTCTTTTTCATATTTCTGTCCTGTCTATGTCCATTTATATAGGGCGTAGACATTGGCTTATTTAAGAACAGATGGAAAGAAATGAATAGTACTAAAATCACCACACCATTGTTTGCCCATTGCAATTCAAAGTTACTCCCCACGATAACATACTACTTTGAGTTTAGGTTTAACTCAGTATAATAAGTCAGGGTCACTACAGTTTGGTTTCTTGTATCTATTACTGAGACTGGAGTGTTTCACTGTTAGTAGCTGCTGCTGCAAGTTTTGCTAATTTGCTGTTACTCTAAAAAAAAGTGGTTTCAACATTGTGACACTGTGTTTCATTATGACATTAGAATAAATGTGTGGTAAGAATAGGAAATTATGTTCAAGAATATAATTTCTGAATTTATTATAGATCCAGCTTTAAGCCTACCCAGTGCAAGAGGAATAAAGACAAAATATAGTCCAGCAGAGGAAAGGCCGCTGATGTGTCCAGGAACTGGAGCTAATGGCATTCAGAGGGGAGGCTGAGGTTGACAGGCTGGTTTGGTGCAGAGAAGAGAACGCTCAGGCATGGGGAAACACACATCAGACTACCACAGCCTAGAGGGTGATTGTAGAGGGGAGGTAGACTGCTTCTCCTGAGGGGCGCCCAGTGAAACATCAAAAAGCAGCAATAATGAATTGCATGAAGTTGGGCAAAAAAGAGAAATTCTTCCTGGGGGTCCGCCACTTGCAAGAGCTGTGCATAGAGTCTGGAGCATATCCAAAAACAGGGTGTGCCCCACTTCCACCTCAACAACCAGACTTGGTTTTGAAGCCAGCCATGATGGGATAAGGATATCATAATAGATAACCTGTAGGTGTGCTCTCCAATTTTTCTTTTTTTCATAAATATCACAAGTGTGACTTTAACTATTCATTTATTTAAGAAAACAGTGCTTTGCAGACTGTGGGTAGGAGGATGGGGGGGGAGGTGTATCTCACCTCTTAGTCCTCTTCAGATGGCCTGAAACCACTAAGCAGAATTTTGTATCAGAGGCTGTACTTGAGTATCTTTCGTTTCTCTTAAGGCATGTGATAATTCCTACTCTGCCTCACTCTGTAAGTTGTAGGTAGGTACTGCTTGGGACAGCACTTGAAAGGTGAAGTGCCACTGGGCACAAAGAGGAGATGAGTAGAGCATGGTAAATTCCTAAATTATCTCAGCTGCTCTTTCAGATCACACTGCCTCAGCACTGAGCAGGGGGAAAATGCAGCTAGGTCTTAGCATGTGGGATAGCACCTGGGCAACAGGGCTGAATGGACTTTAGACAGAAGTGCTTATAATGAAAACACAATTTAGTTCTGGGAAGGTTACCACTGTGTTCTTGAACACAAAGAAGAAGAAAACCAACCCCATATTAGAAGAGAGTGACACATAAAGCATATTTTTTCAAAAATGTTTTGACCTATCAGTGTGTTAGGAGGAAAGCTACAGGTGGATCCACTGATCCTATCACAGCAAAGAGTAAGAAGGGAAAGGCAGACAGCCAGTTTGTGGCCCAAAAATATCCCAGTATAGGTTCTCCCAGTGCAGCCGAATTCTTCCTGTGGAGGCCCCATCTGTGACACAACCTGGTTCTTCAGTTGTTGCATAACTTATATATAGGGCTGAATCTACCTTGAAAAATGTCAATCCTTGTCCTAGGAGATTTTGATAGGAATAACAAAAAGATATTTACAACATTTAATGGACTATGGGCTGTATGTGTATTACTTATGTTTACTGAATTCTCAAGGACAAGCTAAGAAATTATTGTCAATATATGCCCTTAGAAAGAGTACAATAAATTTTCAATCTTATAAAATTAAATTCTAGAAGTAATTTTATTTATATAAAGTTACATTTCAACAATTTTTAGCTCCCAAACTATTTGTAAGTAGCTTTTTGTAGAGACTTCAAGATTAGGTTATGTTATTCAATGGTAGCACAAAACAAGAAGGCTTGTGCTGGAATGCTGTTTTCATGCTTGATGAAGCCTGAAGAACTTAAGCTTATCTGTCAAGTGCTGAAAGCCAGTTCAATATAGCCCTTAATACCTGGAACACAGTGAGGAGATGAGGGAATAAAGTTTCTCTTCCTTATCACCACCAGAAAAGATAGTTTTCACAGATAAGTTTGGCAATTTATTTCTTTTACTAACACATTTCTATGTGACTAGAAATTGTTAAGACGAGTCTAATAACACTTGATATTCTTGGAAGATTATTGGATACAGAGACTTTCAACCCCAGTTTACGAGCACAAATCCAGTCAAGGTGGAGCTTCAGGATTGTCTTCAAATGAACATAAGTGTCTAAACTGAGCCAAGCTGACTGGTGGGGATCAAGTGTCTACAGTACAACTTTTGTGTAGCAGAATTCGTAACTATGAGGAGAGAGTGATGTGGCTTCTACTTTGCAAACAAAGAAATTAGAAGATAATTTTTTTGGAAGTATGGTTGTCATCTAGGAAGATGATTCCAGGTCCCATTTGGAATATATTCTGCTGCCCACTTCAATGTTCCTTCCTTGAATGTAGTAACCCTGAATCTGTATAAACAATAACAGGTTTCATACAAGTTCCTCCAGCAATGGAAATATGCTACTTTTTTCTCCAGAGCAAAAAATAATAATGGGAAACTTGAATGGTTTTTTTGGTTTGTGTTTCCTTTGTTTCCTTGCAAATTGAAAGCATCCTTATTTGGGTCAAGTGTAGTGAAAAAAAAAATAGGAAGAGCAGAGTTATCAAATGCTGAATGGTATCACAGTGTTCTTGGACAGCAGGTGTCCATAAAAAGGCAAATCATAAATTAAGGACAATACATATGCTGCAATAATGGAATTTTACTCATAGCAGTGAACATATTTGTAAAAGTAATTTTTATGTCTTTTCATTTATCTTTTTCATAGGTGTGTGTATGCAAGTAGGCTCATTAATAACACTTAGATGCCCACGCTGGAGGAATGCACACTAGACATCAGAATATGCATACTGAATATTGCAAATGTGCCTATTGTGTCTTCCCCAGGATTAGTTACCCTAGAAGTATATAAATGAAAAATGGCTGCATTTGTTATTAGTCAAGGAATGAAAGTTGGATAATGCCATTAATATTGTGTAGATGAAGTTGAAATAACCTGTGCAGTACTTTTAGAGGAATTCTGCTGCTACCCAGTCTGATTAGTTGCTCCTGGCTGGTGCTTGCATTTAAATGTGATGATTTTTTATCAGAACAAAACTATTTGTTTTCTTGAAGTGGTGCTAATAGTGATGGAGGGGAGATTGCATTTCTGGGCTTTCTGCTAAATCTGTCTTTCTTTCATATATATAATGTCAATAAAACAGTAGACTAGTATAGCTGATTTAATTTATGTTATTTCTTCTGGCTTAGCCTGAAAAGATGCTGGAGGTTTCTCTTAGTTCAGCAAAGAAAAATACCAGAAGGGTTCAGAAATATTCCTTTTTTATTGGTCCTCCTTTTGCCAGCTTCTGCAGCATCCATGGAGAGTGAATCCATGACTACTTACTTCACTGATATTGAGGACTCTGAAGAACTGCTAATTCTTTTGTTGCTTCCTTTAGGTGAGAATTCAAGTGAGGAAACCATGAAAAAATCTTTGAAAAGCCTTAAGAAGTTTTGAATTTTTTTCACTTTCTTTTTCAATATTGTAACACAAACCCAAACATTTCAGAAACATATGAAAAACATAACTTTTAAACAATTTATTTTCTGTTCTTCAGTTAGGCAACAATAGGAGTATCAATTGGTGGTTTACAAACCTACTTTAAATATTTCACTGGATAAGTTTTTGGTTACTGGACAGGCCTGTACAAGTTTTCCTGTTTATGACTGACCTCATGTTTAAACTGTAGTTGACAACTAAGTGCCACACTAATATTGGCTCACTTCTTGCCATACTCCATTACTGTGGGGAGGAGAATCATTAAAATATAAGACCTGTGGGTTGAGAAAATAACAGGTTAGTATTTGAAAGAAACTAATATATGCTACGAGCAGTAATGAAAAGGAGATAACAAAGATAGAGGAATAAGACCCCGGATAAACAAGTGATAAGCAAAACAAGGTTTTTGAAACAAGGTCTCACCACCTGCTGGGTGATGCTCCACCTATCCCCCAGCAGTGATTCGCTCCTCCTGGTCAACTCCCCCCAGTTTATAACTAGGCATTACGTCCTGTGGTATGGAATATCTCTTTGGCCAGTTCAGGTCAGCTTCCTTGGCCATGCTGCTACACAGATTCTTGTTTATCTGCTCAAAGACAGAAGACAGGACACTGAAAAGTCCTTGATTTAGGGTAAGCATTAATTAGCAACAAAAAAATGTTCAGTGTATTATCACTATTCTCACTTTACTGGTAAACACTAAAACCTATTCTCATATTAATCCCAAAACACAGTAGTTGTACCAGCTACTACAAAGAAAAGGCACCCTGTAAGTCTGTGGATCAGCCCTGAAAAATGTAGATTGAGTTCCTTCCATTGAGTGATTTTTGGGCTTCTTTAGCAATCTTTCAAGAAAAATCGAGAATAGTGCTCAAATATTGCATGAAGAAGCCAGTTCTGATTCCATCACTGCTGTGCTAGTCCAGTTTCACCAAAGTTAATCCTTCATTAATCTGGATGATTTTACTGTAATTCTCTTGATATGTTGGCCAAAAGTGAGGTGAGCTCAGATCCCCATATCTGTAGCGGCGGAAAAGGATACTTGTAGCTCCAAGAGATGTGATAATTTATAATGTTTTATAGTAATTAACAGAATACAATGTAATTAGTTTGTTATTCTCATCCAAAATCATATCCCTTTGGGGTATACAATGGATTTCCTCATCCTTCTTCATTACCCATGAAGTCCATCCATGTCCTTGAGTAAAAGCAGTTCCACAAAAGGATTTTCCTCTGCTTGAGTCAGGAATAACCCAGGCTGGCTTTCTCAGAATATTTTCTAAGAGCACCATGGGAACTCTGTCCCTTACTGCAGTCTATAAAAGGTTTGATTGGGCAGGGCCAGCTCACTGACCAATCCCCAGGAGTTGACTAGCTCAGCTGTTTTTACTCAATGAGCATCCCAGCATTTGAAGATCCCAACTCCCACTGCTCTCAATGTAGTGTTTAAGAGTCCATTACATTGTTTGATTTTGCTGGATGGATGCTGCAAGGCATGCCCATATTTGCATTTCAGCCATAATTCTCAATACAAGAGGGGCTTTAACTCCCAGACTTGCTTAATTGCAGCACGTGTTTTGCATTCATGAGTACCCTGTGCAATACTGTCCATGGCTAAGGTCACCTCTCAGCCATGAGCACACACACAGGTTGCATCTCTTCCCTGATCGCTCAAAATATCATAAGCTCACCAGCCTAAAAATAATTCAATGTTATGTTGCCAATCCAGATCCACCCAAGATGCTTTAATCCTGGTAGTCTGATTCACCTGTTGATTATTTCAATATTTTTCAGTGGTCCGGCGCTTGTGTACGTGAACATCTATGCCATAAACATTCACATAGGCTTTCCACAGGGGCAGGAATATCTTGGCATGATGAAATCCTTTAAAAGTTTATCTCTCTTACCCTCACTACTTTAACTGCTAGAAAACTTCTCTTCTCAAGCACACCTCAATTAATTTGGTATTCTTTCCAGTGCGCAGACCATGTCACCATTTTGAGAGGAACTTTGGTTAATACCATTTTTCTTTAGTCATCCACTATGAGCAAATTTCTTAAAATATAAGTCTAATTATACTCCTTATAATACTACTAAAAAATGTTCTTAATAATGCATGTTCTCATAGAACATGCATTAATTAATCTGCAGTCCAAATATTTTGTAACGTCATGTAAAAGAAATAAAATTGATCTGAGTTGCAAACCAGCAGAACACTGGAAATGGTAAATAGAAACTTAACATAGGAAAAAAAGTTTTCAAAGCATATTACCTTTTTAAACTATGGCTATTAACCCCTTACACAAAAAAAATTGTGCAAACACACAAAAATATAACTCTATTAATAATCACAAACAGGAGTTTGCAAGTTTCAGCCAATATCTTTGATGTTGTCCCTTGGCTAGAATAATATTCTGATCACGATACAGAGTTATGAATGTTGCACCACAGAAGACCTGACATTTGTTAACAAATCAGAGGGAAATTTGACATAATCTAGTTGGCAGTTAGCTATCTTATGAACACTTACTGCAGCTTTGTTAGCAAATACCTGGATTCAAGTTATTTTTTAAAAAATTGATAGTGAAGAAGGGCAATATGAAGTGAATTGAAAACAATTAGAGTAAAAATTCCTGACAGAGTCAGTAAGGGAAGCATCTAGTCACAGATAAAGTGATTCTAGACAATAATCAGGACAAAATTTCAATATCCTATTGCCTTGTATCTGATTTTCTGATAATAAGGAATAGTAGGAGAGTGCCAGAAAAAAGATGGGTAAAGGAAAATGGCAATGAGATAGTTAACATGTCACGGAAAATATTAAAGCAGTAATGTTTCAATGTGAAGCATGTGGACACAGTGTTACCTCTCTTCTGTAACACTGAAAGTGTCACTAAGGATTGCCAGACAGACTTCAGTCCATCTGAACAACTGCTGGTTCAAAGAGACGTGATAGACACAGATTAGCTGCTACAATGTGCTATTTACATGATTTTTCATCAGTCTGATAAAGAGTCATAAGTAGATGATAGATGTGATTATACTGAGATAATACCAGAACCTTAGCGAAAAGGTCTAATGTTCAATTTAATGATCTTGACTCTTGCACTATTCAGTGAGATGAAAGAAATGGTAACTACCAGTTCTGTACTTATTAATAAATGCGCTTTTCTACAATAATAATATGTAATTCTCTTCTAAAGGTAATTGCTTATTACAGAAAACTTTACTGAAACTTTTCATTCTGAAATAGCTCAAGGAGAAAATATCTCGAGAATAGCAATAAATAATGAAAGTGATCCACAGGGTTTACATCCATTAGCTGATAAATTTTTTTTCTTATAATTTAGGTCATTGATCTCTGGTTTTTCTATCTACATTATGAAAAAACAAGAAGAGCTTTAAGACTAGGAAATCAAATGTGAAACACTTATAGTCAAATCTTCAGATTAGGCTTGTCTTTAAAAACATGATTTAGAGGAGGACTTGCTGAAGTACATTCATAAAAAATAATGGCTGATTTGAAGATGAAATCAGAAATTACAGGCATTTCTAGCCTTGCTGGATTTCCCAATGAGTTCTGAAATTCTAAACTTTAAAAATTCCCTAGCCCCCATGAATGGGTCTAGCAAGTGGTGGACATCCTCCTGGGAAGATTCTCCCTTTTGCTCAAGAAGTTATCCTTTGGTGAAATTTATTATTGCTGCCTTCTGACCTTTGACTGAGCACTCCTGGGAAGAAACAGTCTACCTCTTCTTCTCTCAATCACTCTCAAGACTATGGAAGTCTGAAGTGAGTTTCCCCCATGCCTGAGCCTTCTCTTCTCTAGACCAAACCTGCTCACCTACTTCAGCCTCCCCTTTGAACACCATTTGCTTCAGTTCCTGACCTTTCTTCTGCTGGGCTCTCTTCATTTTGTCCTTATTCCTCTTGCACTGGGTAGGCTTAAAGCTGGATCCAGCATATGGATATGAAGAGGAAAAGGAAAGAAGAGTAAAATATAGTCATTTCCTTCCTTGTGTGCTTGCAGCCTGGTATTTATTTGAAGTCTATTCCAAGAAACATCAATACCTCATCAATACATCAGTTTTTTCACAAGATAATGCACATTAAAAATGTACTGTGTGGAGAAAATATGGAATATATTCACTAATGCTTACAAAAACATTGTCTTATGTATATTGTGATATTCAGTGTTTACTTTAGAGCTATTAAGAATGGGGAGTTTGTAGTACTTTTGTAACAAAGATATAAAAGAATAGACTAGGAGAGAAAAACAATATCTTTGGGCTGTGACAAAATATCATGAGGATAAACTAAGTACATCTTCCAATAATAGTGACCATTTTTGCAAGCACGACAAATATTTTTCCTATATTACATTAATTATCACAGTAATGTGCAAAATTTGCCAAACAAGATAATCTAGCTAGGCAATCTAGAATTTTTCTGATTTTACTTCCTAGGATAAAAATAAGAGGTAAGCAAAGTTGTTCAAATACTTTCAATTAATTTCTTTCTTTCAATTAATATCCTCTGGAATTAAGCCTATATGGGTAAATGTAAAAACCTATTTCTAGTTTTTGAAACACACTCCCAATTTTTCTAATTTTATAATTAGCTCCTAATTTGATCCTATATTATATTATACAATATTTTTACTGCAAGTTAAATCCTCCACTTATTTTTTTATTTGAAAAGAATAAACAAATCATTAACTTGCTAACACAAATAGCATTCTATATATATACTCTATTAAAAGCATACCAAAAAGACGGTATGTTAAATTCTTATCTACTTGCTTTATAGGAGGGATCTGAGATTTTAGTTGGTTTTTTTTTTTTTAATGCTGAATCCCAATGCCAAGATTTTTAATGTTTCTTAGAAATTTTGTTGCAGAAATGGAGAATGAAGAATAATACATTCATTAAACCCAAAATTTTCATTTTTGGACTCTAAAGTCAGTGGTCTAGAATTTTACTTAAGATTATTGTTTATAGTTGTACTTGTCCTGGCTAATATTTACTGTACACGGTAATATAATACTGAGATTCTTCCAGTGTGCAGCTGCTTCTATGATTAGAAAAAACCCTCAGTTGTCTAAAGTTGATTAAAATAAGGAGTTTACATCCTGGCTTCCAATCAACATCATTGCCAGAAAATTAAAAGCCATCTGGTCTGCAAGGCCTGACTGGAATCTTACACTTGAATTGCCTTATCACACCGTAAAAATTAATTTTTCATTTCTTTCAAGCCCTTCATGGAGAAAATTAAAATTATAAGAAAAATAATATTTCCCTAATTTCAGAGTTCTAATTTCAGTAGAGAACGAGACAACTTATCCTGTATTATAAAAGATTCATTCTGTGTTCTTAAAGAACATAGAACTTACATGCCTATGTAAAAGTGAGACAGATCTCCGTGTCTGTATTAGTAGGAAACAACAGATACTTAGGACATTTATTTAAAGTAAAATAAAATTAGCATCTTGAGGATATTAAAATTTTAACATTTCTGAAAAGGAATTTTATTTGCTTTGTAGTCACTACACCCACAGTTCAGGTTACAAATACAAATGTTTACTCTGAATCACTTCTGTATTGAGCATTGATCCAATATATCTTCACAACTACTCAGTATGTAATTTTTTTCACTGAGTAACTTGTAAAATAGAATCTACTCTAAGAAAATTTGTGTCCTGGGTTGACTATATGATGCTTTTGTCCCCAGTCATCTTGTTCTGCTTATGCTGAGTAAGTTTTGCACCTTTAAGACTTACTGCAGAGAGTGAAGGGGACAGAGAAGAAGTGCACAGTTTTTTTTTCTTTTCCCTTCCCTCCAGACACTGCTCCTCACTTCTCCACATTCCTGCTCCTGGACTGTTTGCAGACAGACAGAGGGACGGGGCTCCTTTTGTTTTTGTTTTTAGTTAGTTTTAGCTAGCTGAGGCAAGGAAGTTCCCTGGACCTTTGGTGTTTTTTTTTTTTTCCTTTTTTTTGGACCTCTTGAAACCTGCTCTGGACTGGACACCCAGCAGAGCACCGGCAGCTGGCCTGCGGAAATGCCGGGCCTGGCCTGCGGCATTTCCAGCACTGGAGGGACTGATCAGAGACTGAGTGAGCTGAGCCGCAACGCGGGGACGGGGTTTTCTCAGTTTGTCATCTCTTTTGGAGCGGCAAGGGGTTTTATTGTTTAATATTGTTTAGGTTTTACTGTTTAATAAATAGGTTTTTTTTCCACCTTTCTCCAAGGAGGTATTCTCTCCCAGACCAGTTGAGGGGAGGGGCCATTTGAATTTGCTTTACTACCGGAGCCCCTTATGGGATTCTCTCCCAAATTTGCTCTAAACCAGGACAATTTGTAAGCATGAAATTTCATTAAAATCTTTTTTCTCTCCCTGCTCTTTTTGCCCAAACTCATTTCTAGTAGGCCACTTGCCAACATATTCCTAGTGATTGCATTTTACTGCACCCATTAATGAAATACCTCTCCTGTTTAGAGAGAAGGATGTTGGGGGAGACTGTGTCCAAGGCTTTACAGAAGTCCAGGTAAATGACATTTGTAGCCTTTCCCTTGTCCACTGATTTGGTCAGTCCATCATAGAAGGCCACTGGATTGGTGAAGCTGTGTTAGCTGTCGCAAATTACCTCCCTGTCCTCCTTAGCACAGCTTCTTGGATGATCTGTTCCATGATCTCCCCAAGCAGAGAGGGGAGGCTGACAGGTCAGTAGTTCCCAGGGCACTCCTTTCACTCTTTTTAAAGACAGGTGAAATGTTTCCCCTTTTCCAGTCACCTGGGAGTTCTCCTGACTGCCATGGTTTCACAAATATCAGGGAGAGTGGCTTGGCAGCTACATCACACATTTCCCCAAGGACTCTGTGATGCATCTCATCAGGCACTAAAGACTTATGTATGTTTGGGTTCTCCAAGTGGTCATGAACATGATCTTTACTTACAGTGGGAGAGACTTTGCTCCCCCCATCCCTACCTTGAGATTCACCCACTCAAGAGGTGTGAGAAGAGATATTGCCAGTACCACAGCTTTCTCATCCCTCATTTTTACCAATTTGCCAGCCACGTTCATCAGAAGTGTATGCTTTTTTACCTGCCTTTTCTAGCTATCGCTTGTCAAGCCCAACACCAGCTGTGCCTTGGTCTTGATGACCCCGTCCCTACAACCAGGCAGCATTCCTATACTCTTCCTAGCTGTTTAATCAGCAGGTCCTGACTCATCCATGCCAGTTTCTTCCCTTCCTTTTCTGATTTCTTACTCTGAGTCAAGAGCTGCTGTGGTTTTTGGAAAATGTCTTGAAAGATCTGCCAGCTTATTTCTGCTCTCTTGTCCGTGAGGCAGTTTCCCAAGTCATTCTACTGACTAATTCTTTGAGCACCTGGAGTTTGCTTCCTAAAATTCAGGGTCCTGACTGTGTTCTTGGCCTGTCCCATATTCCTCAGGACTGCAGATCCAGCAGTGATGCTCACTGCAGCCCTGGCTGCCTCCATCCTTGAYRCCACCCATGAGCTCACTGGCACTGGCGATCATCAGGTCCAGTAACTGATCCCCTCTGTCAGGGCTCTCCATTACCTGGCTTAGGGTTATCCATGTGCATCCCAGCACTCCCCTGGGTTGCCTACAGCTCACTGTGCTTCTTTTCCAGCAGATACTGGGAGTTGAAGTGCCCCAGCTGGATGAGATCTGGCGTGTTCAGTGCCTCCTGTGTTGGAGCAAGAAGGTGCTGTTGTGAACAGGCTCTCCCTGATCAGGCAGCCTCTAACAGACACCATCCGCAAGGTTCCCTTTGTTACCTCAGTCTCTCTGATTCTCACCCATGAAGTTTTGACCTGTTTGTGGCTGATCTTCAGAGACAGCCCTTCAATTTCCATTCATTTCTTACATAGAGGGCAACACACAGAGAGCCCTGCCTGTCCGTTTTGAACAGCCTGTAGCCATCAGTGGCTGCACTCGTCATGGGATTTATCCCACCATCCTTCAGAGATGGCTACTGGTTCATACCCTTTTAGTGGCACAGTGACTTCCAGCTCCTCTTTTGGTTGTCTGCCTGTACCCACTGGTGTAGAGACACTTCAGCTGTGCTGTTGGTCACGTCACCTTTCCAGAAGAACAGGCCTTAACTCCCTGGAAATATTTCAGTCGTGTTCACCTATTGGCTCCTATCACCTCTGGAGTCCTTGGCACACACCTCTGTGAGACAAACTTTATGCCCAGCAGCAGGATTAATTTTATAAATGTTAAATTATTAATTCTAAGAACCATCAGTTTATAATGAACGACAGCTTAAACCTAAACTCTGCATTGAAGCAATTTGTATGCCAACACAAATTCCCTTCTGCTGATATGTCAGTGTTGTGAATAGCAACCTCAGCAAACAAGATGTAAAGAGAAATAATACTTTTAAC
This sequence comes from Cardinalis cardinalis, assembly GCA_014549065.1. NCBI lineage: Eukaryota > Metazoa > Chordata > Aves > Passeriformes > Cardinalidae > Cardinalis > Cardinalis cardinalis. The sequence continues at coordinate 5,139,192 of JACDOX010000043.1, read as the reverse complement.
TGCTGGCAGCTATTTCTTCTTTGGATACCTGTCCAAGTGTTTTTTAAATTTGCCAGCTCTGCCATCCAATTTGTCACTACGCTGCCTGCCTGCTTTAGACTGAACCTTAAAAGCAAGTACCATAAATTCAGCATATTCTACAGCTGAAGGAAGGGTGAACAAATGTAAATATTTTGCCACAGCATTTCTCTAGGAAGGAGTTCATTTCATCATTTCAGATTTTGGGATGCCTTTTTTTCCCCCTTTCTGCTTCAGATATATGTGTTGCTATCTGAAAAGAGAAGCTTCTCAACAAATCCTGTTGATTCCAACCAACAATGCTAAAGCTTTAGTGGTGTTATTTTCTTATAAAGATTATGTGAATGTGACTATAAAAAAACAACACATAAAGTCTTTATATATATATAAAGACTATATGAAATAGACAATTTGGGATGGTTTTTAATTCATACATTTTCATTAATTAATGTGGGGAAGTGATGACAGGGCTTTTGAAATATACAAGTGGAACAAACCTTTGTGTTGTGCATGGTGCTTTTCTTCAAAATTTATTATTAAGTATTTTTGGTAATCTTCATTTTTTCATGTTCTCAGAAAAGCACCAAAGTTTTTCTCTTTTGCTAAACATGAAAAGATCTTTCATCACAGTTAATTGTAAGTGTATAATAAAAACATATTAAATTTCATTGAAAACACCACAAAACAATTTTCAAGTACCTCATATTGGATAAGAAGAAATTTTCAATGCCGGATATTTTTAGTGCATCAAGTATATATTAAACACATGGGAACACTTACTGAAATATTTTTATCTCTGCTGGTTAGAGTACTTTCAATGACCTAAATAGTTTACATTGCATCAGGGAACTTAGGGAGGTTATATTAATTTCAGGGAGGCTATATTATTTTTGATGCTTAGCTTTTTTTTTGGTCAGATAGTTGTGCAGAAGGAAAGTGTATATTGTGAGTCTCGATGTGTTGCTAATTAGATTAATGATTCGCAGACTGTTGACTGCTTTCTGTGTCTGCAAGTGTGGTCCTGGTCTCAATGCACCTGCTCTAATGATACACTAATTGGTGTGATAGAATTATGTTTATTTCCCATAAAAATTAATTTACCAGTAAAAAAACCCAAGTAGACGCCTCATTCACTTGATAAACATGAACCAGTCTATTTGAAGCTATTTCTTTCTGTAAATCAGGTAATAAAATACACTGAAGTGTTTAATTTTGAAGGGAAATAATAAAATGTAAGTTTTGTGAGACTCACAGGGATAAATGTCTTGGATTTTTGATGGTCTTTGATGTTATTCTATCTCTAGAAAGCTGTTTTATTGTTTTTACTATATTGTTTGTACACAGTTGTGCTGCTGTGCTGAAATAGACATGTTCAGAGTAAAGGAATTCAGCTACATCACAGAATCCCAGAACAGGTAAGGCTGGAGGGGACCGCAAGTGGGTCATCTGGGCCAATCTTCCTGATCAAGCAGGGCTGTCCTAGAGCACATGACACAGGATTGCATCCAGGTGGTTCTGGAGTGACTTCAGTGGGGGAGATTCCACAGCCTCTCTGGGAAATCTGTTCCAATGCCTCGTCATCTGCACAGTAAAGAAGTTCTTCCTCTCATTCAAGTGACACTTCTATGTGTCAGTTTCTGCCCATTGCTTCTTCTGCTATTGCTCAGAACCACCTGGTCGATCTTCTTGACACCCTTCCATCAGACACTGCTAGACACTGATCATGTCCTCTCTCAGGCTCTTCTCAAGGCAGAACAGGCCCAGCTCTCTCAGCCTTTCCCCACAAGAGAGATCCTTAGGTGCCCTTATCATATTTGTTATCCTTTACTGCATCTTCAGGAGTCCCATGTCTCTCCTATCCTGAGGAGCCCAGAACTGGACACAGCACTCCAGGGGAGGCCTCATCAAGGCTGAGTAGAGGGGCAGGATCACCTCCCTCCACCTGCTGGCAATGCTCTCCCCAATGGCCCCCAGGTTACCATTGGCCTTCCTGGCCAGCAGGACACACTGCTGGCTCATGGACAGCTTCTTGTCCACCAGGACCCCAGGCCCTTCTCCACAGAGCTGCTCCCCAGCAGCTCAGCCCCAGCCCGTGCTGGTGCCTGGGGTTGTTCCTCCCCACATGCAGGACCCTGCACTTGCCCTTGCTGAATTTCAGATGGTTCCTCTCTGCCCATCTCTCCAAGGTGTCGAGGTCCTCTGAAGGGCTGCACGGCCCCCTGGGGCATCAGCCATTGCTCCCAGCTCCGCATCCTCAGCAAACTTGCTCAGAGGCATCTGTGGCACCYGAGTCACTGGTGAGTAACTTAAACAGTCCTGGGCCTGTACTGAACCCTGGGGAACAGCACCAGTGACTGCATCCAGCCAGACCCTGGGCCAGTGACTGACTGCATCCAGCCAGACCCTGGCCAGTGATTACAGCCCTCTGGGTTCTGCCATTCAGCCAGTTCTCAATCCACCTCACTGTCCACTCATCCAGTCCACAACTCTTGAGTTTTCCTACAAGGATGCTGTGAGGGACAGTATTGAAAGCCATGCTGAAGTCGAGCTTCCACTGCTCTCCCCTCCTCCATAGTAGTTGTTCCATCATAAAAGTCAATCAGGTTGGTCAAGCATGATTTATTTGCAATGGACCCATGCTGGCTATTCCTGATCACCTTGTCATCCACAGGAACTTCCAGGGACTGAGGTGAGGCTGACTGAAATTAGGCCTCTCTGTCCTCCTTCTTGTTTTTTTGGGGTGATATTTGCTTTCTTCCAGGCCTCAGGAACCTCTCCTGACATCCACAACCTTTCAAAGGTGATAATGACTGGCCTCACTATGGTGCGCACCAGCTCTCTTGGCACTCGTGGATGAATCCTGTCAGGGCCCATGGACTTGACCATCTTAGGTTTGCCCAGGTATTCTCAGAATCCATCCTTCTTGACCAAGGGAAAGCCCTCCTTCCAATATTCCTTTATCCTGGATTTGTGAGTCAGAGAGATCCAGGTCAACATCTGGTATTGGTCTGGTATTGCCAGTGAAGACCAACGAAAAGAACGCATTCAGTAACTCTGCCTTCTCGGTCTCCTCTGTTACCAGGGCTCTTCCCCATCATTTAGTAATTGGTCCACATTATCCTTTATTTTCCTTTTGCTATTACTGTATTTGAAAAAGCTCTTGTTGCCATTGACAACTTTGGCCACCAATGTATATTCTGCAATTTTAACTGAAACAGTCTTTAGATTTCCATAAATTTATGAATGGATTTTTACTAATATCTAAATTCTTGATAAGAGACTTAATTGTGAAACAGTGTTCATTTGCATTAATCTAATGTTCCATGAAAGAAAAAAATTGCTTGATTTTGAGTTCTTTGTCTGCTACAGAAATTGATCTATTAGGCAAGATTCATTTAGCATTGAAAATGTTTGGTATTAGAAATAAAATATTTTCATTACTTGAAAACATTATTTCTATCATTACTATTATCTTAGGTTTCATGTTTCTAAATATTTTTTATAACATAGGTGAGAAGAAGAATCTGCATATTGAAGTTGTTCATAAATACACACTTATACTCCACTAAATCTCTCCACAAATTCCAGAAGTTTCTGCCACACATATGCTCTTTTAAGAGCATAGTTGTAATTTTTTGCTCCTTTGTCCCTCATTTCTACCATGATGATAGACAGAGATCCATACAACATAATGGGAGTTTGAATATTATTATATTCAAGTATGAAATTAAGACACAACAGTAACAGAAAAATATATAACTTGTTTATGTGCGTTATACAGATTCGGAAGGGAAAAGGGAATATAGAAATTAAAGATGACTTCAAAGAGGACATAAATTGATTGGAGCATGAATGAAAAGCTAATGATAGGTGTGACAAATTAGATTGTCTCATTTAATAAAATGAGTATGTCAAAGAGATGAAGTATGCACGTGTTGTTAACGTATGTTGATCTGTGATTTTTACAAAATAAAATGTTATGGACATGAAATGTTTTATAAAGTCATAGGCTTATGATTCACCAACTGAACAGGTTGGTTTCAGCTGGCCACCTGAGACACGAGACCAGAACTCATCACACAAAACCTGAATGTTCTGCTAGGAATTTCCTGTACAGAAGCTGGTTCAATGATAGAAATTGTTATGAACTAAGTTCTAAATTCTACATTCACATACCATTATGCCCAGACGCTACTCCTACTAGAATTGTTGCATACCCACGTGTATATATATATATACTATATATATATATATATATGCACACAAATACAACATAAACTTGATTGCATGACTCAGCACGGATGTTGCTAAAGAAAATTTGAAACTTTGCTAGCTGTGATTCCAAGAGAAGGCATTTCACAGCCTTAGAATGAAGACAAGATATTATAAGAAGATTTTCAGCAGGAGGAGTGGATGTAGGGGGAGGAGTGATAACTTTGGTTAGATGTTTTTTTCCAGTTTTACAAACTGGTGGTCCAATTTCCCCTCTGCATCATAAGAAATATGAAGAGTATCTTCCACAGCGTGTTACCCTACAGTATGATGTTGCATCAGTGCACATTATTTGAAGGCCAGTGGTGAGCTCATACTACAGAGATATAAAAAAGAAATTCTGAAACTCAGATGAACAATATTCTCCCCAGCATCCCTTCCCCTCCCCACCCCCCATTTTCTGTAGTAATTAAAATAAAAGCAAATTCATATAATAAAACTGTATTAGATGGATTGGAATTTAAATGGCATCCATTTCTAATACTTGCTTATTTGAAGAGAGTAACAGAAGCCAAATTAAACTATTTTCATAGCCATAGAAATGTGGCAAAATATGTATTGTGGACCCTTCTGCCAGAACAGAGCATGTTCTCTGAAGAAGTAGAAGTTATGGCTTCTTTGCATGTATTTTACTGGGGAAGGATGAAAAAAAGAAGTCCCCCTAGTGTAAAGAATTGGTAGAATATTAGGGAATGTCAAATGTTTCTGCCATTTCCATCAACCAGGAATTGGGAATGGGTGACCATTTTGAAGAGAGTTCTTTCCACATGGATATGATTTGGAAAGAGAGCATTAATTTATTGATTTTATCATGTGTGCTATAGAGTAGCAGACAGGAGTTACAGAATATTCTGAGTTGGAAGTGACCCACGAGGATCATCAATTCAGATTTAAAGTAAATGGCCCATATGGGGAATAAACACACAACCATAGCATTGTTTCCACCATTCTCTAACCAGCTGAGAGGTCTTGGGCAGCTTCAGCTGATATTGATTCTCTTGGAAATAACAGAATAAACTAAGATTTTTCTTAGCTAATTTTATTTCAGGGCAATAATTCTAGAGATTAATTTGCCCCTCTAACTTAATTACTTTATCTTTCTATGGAATTTTTCTTCATCTGAATTAATGGTTTATTTGGCCTACCTAAAAGTTCACTGTTACCTTGGACATTATTTTATTTTTATCCACTAAAGTTATTTTGTTTCCACCTGGTTCTGTTACACTGAGAATCCAGCTGCCTTGGATATTTTTAGTTCTTTCAGGATTTGATGCCATATAGTGGAACTCCACTTTTAACTGCTTTGTACACCTTTCTTCATAGTGCTTTATCTAGTATTTTCGTCTACCCTCGATTACATGCACAATCCTAAATATACTGGTCTAAAAGCTAGTCTAGAACAAAGGATAAGTTCTGTAAATATTGTTTCTGAAGTTTATGTGTAGATGAGTGTATCTTCTTCTTGTATAGCTATGCACTTTTCATACTGTAAAAACATGGAGTTATCTTTTAAGTGTTGTATTTTGTTGTTGGTTTTTGATTTTTTAAAAGACCTCAGAATAGCTTAATTTAAAGCTATTGTCTTTCTAGCTTCTGTAATTGAAGAAAAGGAAATTTCAGTTTTGTATCCTCTTAAATTCAGGAAGCACAGGAAAGTAAAGGGCAGTAAATACACTTTTGTAACATCAAGCCGTAACAAGATGATAAATTAAAATAAATCTTCAAACCAGTGTGAATTCAGCCTTATGCACGCAGGAAGTAAGTATGTGTGCTCAGATTTGTTATTTTGTGGGTGCTACCATTTTTTGGAAGGGTAGAGTATGTGATCTTTGTGTACAGAGTCTGAGGGCATCCTGATACGCATTACCTTCACATTTTTTTATCCCACTCTGCTCTGGGTTGCCTGCATAAGGAACAATGGACTTTGCTTCAAGTATTTACCATTCATTATTGGTGTGTGCAGTTAGAAAGAAACAAGGATTGGAAAAACATACTTAGAAAATGAACTGGCAGAAATGTCTGCTATATTGGCAGAGCAGCCAAAAAAAGGGAGGCATTTACTGTGAAGACTCAAAACAGTTCTTTTCAGTTCATGCTGTATAGAAGCCAAGGACCTACACCTTGAATTGTATTTTACAGCATTTGGCAGAGAAAATCTGTGCTCAGTGGAAATGAAAATAGGAATCTCTCTACCTTAGTCTTCAATCAGTGCTTTGTTGCAACTGTCTGCTGTTTCTTTTTAATGCATGACTCAGAGTATGATAGAAATTTGAGCAGCAACTTGGCTTAAACTTGTGAGTGGGGGCATTGATGGGTGTCTTTAGAACTCATTCGCAGGTATTCAAGCGTGGCTTCCCCTGGCCTTCCGACAGATCACCGGGCCTTTCACTCTTGAGCTGGAAGGTGAAGGTCCTGTTAGAATGAAAAATTCAGAACAATTCCTGACTAAAGCACTCCATTCATGCCTTATAATCAAATTGCTGTCTAATAGGTCACCTGACACACTGGTTCTACAAGATTTCTTTTTTCTGGGAGAGATACTAAACAAATACTTAACTATTACTAGGCGGAGGTATTAAAAACAGGTCTGTACTTACCATATCATGAAACCAAATTTTTTTTTTTATGGCTGCACTTTCTATATTGTTAATTTTTTTAAACAGATACAAATCCTTCCGTATGATGTATTATTTTAATTGATGCCACGGCTTTTTTTAGAAAAATAATCATGGTCTTTAACTTCCTAATTCTTCATCAAGTGGTTATTTGTAATGTTTTAGTTGGAATAGTCATATTTTTAATTGAAAACCTGATCACATTTTTAATTATTAATGAATGAATGAATGAATAAATTAATTAAAATTGTAAGTGTAGTGGGTTAATTTTGCGGCATTTGACAGTAATTGTGCAGGGTATTCTAAACAAAAATTGAATCAATCTGTCACTGCACCTGCTCAAACGGATTTTATTAAGAAGCTGAAGTTCAGCACCATTTTATAAATGACCTTGAAAATAATATTTTGATGAAATATGCATTATGAAAGTTGGGCCAAATATTCCACACTTGACTTCTCTTTTCACCATTAATGTTGCCTGCAAGAAATAAAATAAATCTTTGGGATAGGAAAATATAAACGTAAGGTTTAGTTTTTGCATCTAGCTTGCATGTACATGCTGCTAATGTAAACACTTCAGGATAAAACTTCAACATTATAAAAGTGATAATTAGTAAAAACTTAGGAAGCTGGAAATGGTAGATTAAAGACAGGAGATTTTTAAAGATGCACAAAAGTGCTGTAAAGATTGATTGACAAAAATTACTGAGTATCAGTGGTTAGTTAAGGTATTTTGATTGTTCCAGTCTTAAGACATGCATTGACTTTTTACTGGCATTTTGAAAAATTTTTATTAGCATTCTGAAAAATGCTGAAATCATGTCCTTAGCCAGTGGAATCCATGTCAAGCCTACCTGAAATCTTGTTTCCAAGGATTCTTCACACTCAGATCTTAGCAATCCTAAAGCTGTATGAACACTGGCTAATAGACTTAGCTACCACATCTATTTCTTGTTATAACTTGAGTAGTTATGAAGTATAGAGGGAGAGGTTAAAATAGCCCAATGCTCAAATTTTAGATGGAGAAGTGAGATTTCGATTACCATGTCTGCAAGACTTAATTGGGATTGGGTGTGGATTGAACTCTTCCCTAAAGGAACATGAAGCCAGGTGGAGGACTGTGGTTTTAAACCTACTAATGATCCATTTGTGGTTGATAATTATGTTATAACCCAGTAGGATGTATCATATATTTCATAATCTTGTCACAACATTCAGTAGAAATGTGGTAGTATAGCAAAGTGAATTCACACAAGGTATAGCTCACATAAAGAAGAGGGCCCAAGTGACTCTTGTTTGTATGAAGTTTAAGGGTAAATGCTGAGATATGCACCTGCCATGGGGCAGCCCTGGATGTACAGACAGACAGGGGAATGAGAGGCTGCACAGCAGTGCCATGGAAAGGGCCCTGGGGCTCTGGTCCATGGCAAGTTGAACATGAGCCAGCAGTGCCCTGCAGCCAGGAGGGCCAAGCGTGTCCTGGGGGCATCAGGGACAGCATCAGCAGCCAGGCAAGGGAGGGGATTGTCCTGCTCTGCTCTGCTCTGGGGCAGCCTCGAGTGCTCAGGGCATTTTTGGGTCCCACAGTATTAAAAAGATATTAAACTAAAGTTTCCCCTCACCTGCCAACATGCACTTAAAAGAAGTATTTTACTTGATGGTGACACAGTGTCCTGTAAAATGATAAAATTATTTCTATCTGTGAAGCAGTGTGTAGATGGTTGCTGGTTTGTATATTATATCTGAGTACCAGTATTTAGAAAACAAGGATCTAGTTTTGCCAACACTGATAAAAATTAGTAGTAGTAGCTAAAAATTAGTATCTTTACTGCTGCTTATTTGTGCAAACACACTTTTGTTTTGCACAGAAGCTAAAGCTTAACTCTTTCATATGTTCATAATAAACTACTTGAGTTTTTGCATCAACTTTATAATTACATCAATTTATTTTCTGAACTTTTAGTATGTCCCAGAAAATGGAGATAGAACCACTTTGTTTCATCAGTAGCTGCTTCATGTTTAACAGGCCTTTTTGAGGAAATAAATGTAAAGAAAAGCTATGCCAGTAGAAATTAGTGGTTTCTTTTTTCCACAGATATTTTGTTCATCTAAACAGAGAAGAACTTGGCCTATATCCTGATGTTTCAGAACCCTACTCCCAGCTTTAGACTTTTGACCCCTCATCCTTAGGCTTTTCATATAATGTTTTTCTTTCCAGAAGGTAATTAATTAAAAAACTACATATCCTGTTGATTAGTAAAAGAATTTGTTCTTCCCTACTTCAAAAAAACACCACTCACTCACTCACTCAAAAAACCAAAACCAAAACCAAAACCAAACAAAACCCCCCCCAAAAAACAAACTAACTTTTTCTCTGGTAATGTAAACTTACCTTTGGCACAAGTCCTTGAGGTACATGGACTTAAATAGCAAATGCAGAACCTTAGACTTGCTCCCTGAATTAGAATACAATAGAATAGGAATAGTTCAATTGGAAGAGACCTACAATGATCATTCAGTCCAACTGCATGACTACTTCAGGGCTGACCAAAAGCTACAGCATGTTGCTAAGGGCAACATGCCCTTTGCATGTTGTCCAAATGTCTCCTAAACACTGATGGGCTGGGGGCACTGGCCTCCTCTCTAAGAAGTCTGTTCCTGGGTTATAACAGCCTCTTGGTAAATAAATGCTTTCTAATGCCTAGGCTAAACCTCCCCTGCCTCAGCTTTGAATCTTTCCTATGTGGATAATAGGAGAGGAGATCAGCACCTCTCTCTCCATCTCTCCTCCTCAGGAAGCTGCAGAGAGCCATGAGGTCACACCTCAGCCTCCTTCTTGCCAAATAGACAAACTCCAGATCCTGAACTGCTCCTCACAGGACATACCTTCTAGCCCTTACACCAGCTTCAGTTCACAAGAGTTGAAGAGTTGCTTGCTGGACCAATTTTTGTGTAAGAGTACAAATACTGATATACTACCTTAGTTGTTTTGTCTGGATCTAAGACATTTTTAATGATCCCTTTTTTGTTGGATTGAGATATTTGGACAGCATCATATGACTACAAGATGATACAGCACACTTTGAGACAGCCCAGTGCTGCTTTGAGCAACTTGGTGGGTAATTGGGTGATTGAGAGCACATGAGAACCTTATTATCCCATGCAGAAATGGAGGAAAAAGAAGTTACTGTGTAAAATGTGTCTGTATGTTGTGACCTATGCCCATCCTGCAGCACCAATCCAATGCTTCTCATGATACATGGAAAGTGCTACAGATACTCGGCAGGTAAAACTGAGGTGAATTCTGATTCCTTCTTGATGCTATAAAGTTCTTTGCCTGAGGGAGCTAAACATTAAGGGAAAATACGCACACAGCAGAAATTAGGCTGTGCAGTTTATTTGTATACACCCATTAATTTGACAAAAATGGTATGTTTTCTGTAATGCAGACATTGCTTTCTTATGGAGCTAAGGTATATGCTTTTTATGCATCATGATGTTTTTTCACCCAAAAGCCCTTTTATTTGCAGAGGTTAGCTTGTCCCAATTATTGTAAATAATAAATTTTCACTGAAAATCTAATACTTTTTGTCATAAAAGTAGCAAGTAATAAAATTGCTGATCATTCATTTAGAAATAGTTTAACATTGAGAATGTACAGGAAGTTACCTATCCCATACATGAGGAAAAACAGATTACATAGAGCCAAATATTTTCACAGACACCCATCCCAAGCCTCAAACTTCAAGATCTTGAGATTGAAAATGAAAACATAGATGTTAACCTCTTGCAGTGTTATTGTTCCTAATAATACAGTTCTTTATGGTGGGCCTCACAGCAGAGAACGATTGGACATGCCAAATAAACTTGAATGCTCTGATACAAAGTAAATGTTCAGCACCCAGGGAGTCTCTTGTTATTTTAGAATGGTTATCATTTTCTGTGTGAATTTCTATTATTTCTTCTTGAACTTCATGGGAATTTATAGGAAACCTGTGATGTATCACTAGACTGACACAATTATTCCATAAAAAGACATTTTGTTCCAGTTCATGAATGTTGGAATACTTACTAAATTTATGTAGTTAGCATTATGGGATGTTATACAGAGTTATTAAGTCCTGTGGTCCTATCTTCACAACAGGAGACTCCTTAGGTGAAAGTCTCTGATTTTTTCCTGAGGTATTTTACTTCCTCTGAAGTGATGCTTGATATTAAGATCTATTTTCCTCCAGTATTTCATTATCTTAAGTTTACTGAAGTACCTAGAGAGCTTAGAGGGCTCATATAATTACATGAACATCTAAGAAAAGCAATTGGGGCATTACTGATTAACATTTTTCTGTCTTATTGTGGGTGATGCCAGTAACTGAGTGCTAATTCATGAATGAGCTTTCCCAAGAACACTACCTGGTGGGTTACATTCAGAGTGCAACAAGGGATTTTTTTCTAGTTAAACAGAATCACAGAATCATTAAGGCTAAAGCATCTACATGTTTTTTGAAGGCTTCCAGGGGCAATGATTTCCCCACTTGCCTAGTCAGCTTGTTCCACCACCTTCTCAATGCAGAAATTTTTTCTAATTTCCAATCTAAACCTCCCTAGGTGCATCTTCAGGCCTTTTACTCTTGTCCTATCACTTGTTACCTGGGATAAAATACAGACCAACATCTCATTACACCCTCCTCCCTTCAGGTAGTTGTAGAGAGCAATTAGATCTCCTCTGAGCTTTCTATACTCCAGGCTAAACAACCCCAGCTTCCTCAGAAACACCTCATAAAACTTGTTCTTCAAAGAGTTTGGCAAAGGTGTCAAGAGTACAGCAAAAACAGGTAAAGGGCATGGTAACTGTCAAAACTATTCCTGGAAATTTGGCAGGCCAGCAGACCCTTCAGTGCTGTTTCCAGCTTGGGTTCCATGGCAGGGCAACCCAGTGAGCGAGCCGACAACTTTAACATTGCTCATGATTCCTGTAAAAATAGAATACTTTAAAAATTAATTCATAGCTTTTAAAAATCAGTCTAAATTTAAAAGTAGTTAGAAACACATAATTTTTCTTGGGCTAATAACTCTTGCTGCTATACAGACCCATTTAAAAATATTAATACTATGTGAATCACTGATGCAAGTTGGTGACATTTGCTGAGATCTTACCAGGACCTATCATTTGAACTGTTGATCACCTCATGCCCTAAAAGTTATTGGAGAACTCAGACTTGCATTACAAAAGGAAAATGAGCACAGCCTGGATCAAAAAAATTGAAAAACCAAACAAACAATAGGAATTTGGTATTAAATAAATTAACATTATCCTTAATTAATTGTCACAATGTACTGTTTTAACCCCAAATTTTACATACTTGGATTATAAATAGATAATTTTTATATAGATCTGGAATAATACTGGAAATTGTGAAAATTAATGCTGAAGAAAGAGAATGAAAGAAAATTTGAGAAGGATAAAAAATTAATGTTTCTGTGTTTAAGAATTTTTAATAGGGTTAGGTAAGACTTTATAGGGATCAGATTTCCTTTGTTCTCAGTTTTACAAGGTTTTTTTTTTTTTTTCCTATCTGCTTCTGAT
>JACDOX010000043.1:4978743-5126683 GCA_014549065.1 Cardinalis cardinalis | reverse complement strand
TTTGTTTTTTTTTTTGCTGACTGCTAAACAAGCCTGAAATAGTTAGCTGTAAGTCTGATCTAAGGTGAAAATGGCAGTAATTCATTAATTCAATAAATGTAGAATAGATTTTTCTTAAAATATATTACATTTGCAACATATGTTTTCTTTTGTTTTTGTTTATTTTTTATTTCTCTGTATGTTTATGTAGATGTATATAGAATTATATAAAATTGATAATTACCAGTGAGGGAGAACTTACAAATAAATGAGCAGTTACAGTTGAACTCTTAGGCTATGCAATAGGAAAATTATATTTTTATGTCCCAGTGTTTTTCAATTAATCTTTAATTTAAATAACCCCCCTCACCAACTCCCAGATGAAACTAGAAAAAATACCTTACTATTATTTGAACATAAACTTCCTCTTGGTTTATTTCTGTTTTAACTGAAATGACTCTTAATGTACTGCTGTTATTGTGAGGAACAAAATATGACAGAGCTGCTGGAGTTACGCTTCAAAATATGATTAAAGAAGAGAGAAGTGTAAAATCATTGTGGTTGCAAAAGCCCTTTAAGATCATTAAGCCAAACTGTAAAGTTAACACTATCAAGTTCAGCTCTAACCCATGTTCCCAAGTGCCTCATTTACACATCTTTTAAATGCTTCCATTGATCGTGACTCTACTACCTCCCTGAGCAGCCAGCTGCAATGCTTAACAACCCTTTTCATGAAGAAATTTTTCCTAATATCCAATCTGAAACTCCTCTGGCACAACTTGAGGCCATTTCCTCATGTCCTATTGCTTTTTACTTGAGAGAAAAGATTGACTCCCGCCTGGCCACAGCCTCCTTTCAGGCAGCTGTAGAGAGTGATAAGGTCCCCCCTGAGCCTCCTTTTCTCCAGGGTAAACAACCCCAGCTCCCTCAGCTGCTCCTCACAGCACTTGTGCTCCAGACCCTGCCCCAGCTCCATTGCCCTTCTCTGGACTCTCTCCAGCCCCTCAGTGCCTTTCCTGCAGTGAGGGCCCAGCCCTGGACACAGCACTGGAGGTGTGGCTCAGCAGTGCCCAGCCCAGGGGGACAATCCCTGCCTGGCCCTGCTGGCCACAGCATTGCTGATCCAGGCCAGGATGCCATTGGCCTTCCTGGGCACCTGGGCACAGTTCAGCTGCTGTCACCAGCACCCCCAGCTCCTTTTCCTCTAGGCAGGTTTTCAGCTATGCTGCCCTAAACCTATAGCGCTGTATATGGTGTTTGTGTGACCCAAGAGCAGGATCCAGCATTTCACTTGTTAAAGGTAAATTATCTTTTCCTAGTACATTTAAAACTGATTTTTTTTCCTCCTGTGAGTTACAGGTCTTATAGAAAAGCCAGTAACAGCAGTGTCAGGAATAAATTTTTTTGTTTTAAAGATTTTTCTATTGTAAGTTATTACTGCTAGTGTTTTAAAGTACATCAAAAGTGATGCAAGTACAGTTAGACTAATGATAAGAGCTGGCAGGGTTTGGAAAAGATTTAAGGGAGATATGTTTTAAATTGAAAATCGGTAACCCTTGCTGTGTCTTCTTCTCAAGAAAGACTTAAAATAAAAATACACCAGGTTTCAGTCTCTTCTTCATGAAAATGTCCACCGTAACACAAAAATGCTGTTGAATCCAGTACAAGTAATTCTTATTGTAATGAGAAATTATCACTTCAGCATTTGATGATGCTTTCGGGAGTTCCATACTGTCATCATATGTATGGAAGCAGTTCAATGATAGGTTGCAGAACAAGTGAAGACCTAAAAGATACGCTGAAATATTTAAACAAAATTAATTTGACTACTTTAAATAAATTAAAAAATTATTAAAAGTATTTTAGAAAATATTGAGTCTATAATGAGTTAAAATTATTGCACAGGAAAAAGAGAAAGATTATGACATTTAGTTTTCTTATTGGAAATGATGTTGCTGTAGTCCATTTGAAACAAAGCAAAGACCAAGCATGAAAATTCATAAATCATGAATTGCATAACCTTAAGGGAGGGCAATGGTGAGGGGAGAAACTTTTCACAAAAGATTATAGTGAAAAGACATTATTTTCTGGAATGTCAGAAATTTCAAACAGTGTCAATAAGCTGTAATTTTACTAATTTTAGGGATGCATGGATATGTGACAAAATAATTTTGGGTGTATAAGACACCCACAAGAATATTTACTATGGGAACTGGGAAGAAAAATCTAGCATGTATCCAAAGCTGTGCAGGTGGAGAAAGAATGTCATTATTTTTTACACAAGACAAAGGAGAAAGGGACAAGGGCCTGAAAATGTATGTGTATTCTTTAATATGCTGTTAAATCAAGATTGGTAAATTCAAGTTTATGGGGGTTTTACTTGATATGAAGAGCAAATAGTCAGCAAATTGACAAAAAGATAGGTGTCTATACAGTGCAGCTGTTTTAGAAGAAAACAGACAGTTATCCATTAGAAAAGCCAACAGATGAACATGAATACAGAAGAAACAGCATGATCACCTAGGGGTATGGGTATTTGGGTTTTTTTTGCTCAGTCCAGGATGCATTAAAAATATGCATGCAGGTGAATAATTTGGCTTTAGTACATAAACAGTAATAAATTTCAACATCAGTGATTTTATGTGTCACTAAACTATTAGAGTTTAATAATGAAAACAGAAAAGAATCAATTAGAAATCGTTCAAAATATGAATTAAGATTAAATGGGAGGTAAAGTGTGAACTTTTAATAAAGAACCTCAACATTCAATAAGTGAATAGATGACAATGACTGATAGCTGATGGTGAGTCATCTGTTACACTGCTTTCAGAATTCAGAGTGCCAGAATAAGAAATAATGTGATGAAAGAGCTTTGTAGTAGAGAAAAATTGTACACATTTTCAGCAGGGACAGGCTGATTCATTTTAGTTTTAAGAGTTCTCAGAAGAAAATATGAAGTAGAAACAAAAAGAAGTATGACATATGCATGGGTGCCTAAGGAGATGAGCTAGTAGAATTTTTATGCAACCCCAAAGAAATGAATGAGATTGCTCAGAAAATAACCATAAATGATCTTTAAAAAGTGCAGTACTTTTGCCAGTGGATACTAAGAGATAGAAACACATTTTTTTTTAGTCTAATATAAATATTAAAGTCTTATAAGCTAAAATGGTGATAAATTTTAGTACCTTGATATGACAGAGCAGAAGTATTGCTTGGAGTCACATTGAGCTGAATCAGTCTAATATGTAAAAGCTGAACCTTTTTTTTTCACTTAAGGATTCCTGAAATTCTGCTCTGATACATGATTATCTATCACAGTGAGAAATTCCTTTTCTCCTCTCCTACCCCATACCTTTTCCAGTCCTGAGCAGCTAAGCAAGGTTTGAAGGCAGTGAAGAGGTGCTGGAAATAAAGGATTCCCCACCATGAGTCAGACAGCTTTCACATAATACTACCATCTCCAAACTGCACAAAACGCAAGCAATTATATATCATACTTGCTGCTGTTTCTTTATTTTCTCTCCCTGTTTTGGCCTCTAAAAACTGCATTTTGTCAAGGCAGGGACAGGACTTTTTTCTGCCTGCAAATGGGGATGCTGGTTCAATTAATTCCATTCAGTCTGGTCTGAACTGTGATAAAGTTCAGTTTTGTGACCATGCTATGTTTTTTTCTGCTGCCATAGCAGAAGGAACTGACTGGATTTGCCCACCATAATGATACTCAGTGAAGCATTTCCTGTATCACTGTGTTCCCCTACCACACCTACTGCTTAACAAAAATTTTGGACAATCAGTTTCTGCACTGCATTCTAATACGAACTAAATTTTGTGAGTTTTTCAATACTGAAACTCAGTATGTCAGAATTTCAAAGCATTTTACACCACTCTAAGACAAATTAAGCAGATCATACAAGTTGCTTTCTTCTCTTAGAAAATTGATTCTTTAGAGCAGTATATCCTTCCTCATCATGGAATTCTACTAAAAAAAAAAGAAAAAATAAATATTTTTTTCTTTGTAGAAATTACTACTGCAGGGAGCAGCTGCTGAAACATCACCTCTAGTCAGCCTTGTTGTAGCTGCTGTTGCTCTATACAACTTTGGGAAACTACCCCTCTCTTTCTGGGTCATTGCAGGCTAGTTCAAAACTGGTTAATTCACTCTGCATCAGAGCATGTCCCGCATTATGACACCCTGTTTCATTATTGTAGACACTGACAATATCAACTTCCATTTTCAACATCCCATAACATGTGTGTGGTGGGATTTTTAATTTACTTTTACCATTAGAAAAGAAAACAATTTGTGAGGACTGAAACTTCCACACAAATGTAGATGAGACCTAATGAGTCATTCACTGAAGATCACCCTGGATACAAAACTGGATTTCTTATTAGAATAATTCAATTCCTTGCTTTTCTCTCCACATGCATTGTGCTATTCTGGTTTATATTTAATTTGGACAAGAACTAGTCTGTAACTTATCTATGTAGATGAAGTGTAAGTGTCTTCCCACCTGTCTCAGAAGTAATTAGTTGTAGGTAATGATCTATTTCAGCAGGAGAAATTCAGAAAGACCTACCCTAGTACAACCAATACTTCAGTGAAGTCCTTCTGAGAGGACAGCAGGGGAGTGAAGTCCCTGTGTTTTATGACTGGAGGGCCATGATGGATCAATACTGGCTCTTTAAGAAGGACAATGAGAAGGAAAGCTGCCTTTCATTTAGGAGAGCAGCAGGAATAAAGGAAAGGAGCTCTGCCTATTGTGAGATGATGAGGCAGTTGAAAACTTATATATTGGACTTCCAGAGTGCTTTGATGACAACTTCTGATGCAGTTAATCAAGGCACCAACAAGGAGGAGCTATCTAATGGACCTGATACTTAAACATGGAGACCTGAAGAGGAGTTGGACATGGGCAACAGCCTCAGCTGCAAAGGCTGTGGGATGTGTGCAGTTCAGGATCATGAGAGGAAGGAAAAGAGAAATAACAAGATAACAAGAAATAACAATAGGCTTTGGCTTGTTAAGGGGTTTCCTAGAAAAGGGATACAGCCCTGGTGAGAAGAGCGGACCAGGAGACCTGGTTGATTTCCATGGATCACCTTCTCTAAGCTCAAGAACAGTACATGCCAACAAAGGGAAAAATCAAGTAGTTGTTGGAGGAGGCCTGCAGGTAATGAAGAACTCCTTAATTTCTGATAAGCCTCAAACATTAAAAGGAAGCATACAAGAAGGGAATGCAGGGGCATGTGATTCAGGTAAAATATAGAAATACTGTTTGAGCATACAAAGATGGGGTTACAAAAGCCAAATTCATATCCAGTTGAATCTGGAGAAGGATATAAAAAAGCAACAGGAAAAGTTTCTACAGGTACATCAGCAGTAAGGGGAAGACTAGGGAAAATGTGGGTCTGCTGCTGAATGGGCCATGCGACCAGATAAGAAGGAAAACACCAAACTACTAAAAGTACACAATGGAGATTGCCATCTGGAAAGAAGATGGGCAGAAAAGTACCTGGGCACCCTAGCGAACAAGCTCAGCACGAGGCAGCAGTATGTCTTAGTAGCAAAAGAGCCTAAGAGGATGCTGGACAGCATTAGTAAAAGCACTCCTAATTTGTCAAGCAGAGCTATTCTTTCCCTCTACTCAGCCCTACTGGAAGCATATCAGGAGTGCTGGGTTTTGTTCTGGGGTGCCCCACTACAAGAAAATCATTAAATGAGTGCAGGATGAATCATTAAATGAGTGCAGGAAAGAATCATGAAGATGATTAAGAAAACTGAACGTGTGACATACAGAAGGAGGCTGAGGGCTGGAACTGTTTAGCCTGGAGAAAAGAAGGCTCTGGGGTGAGGTATCAATGTGTATAAATGCCTCTTGTGGGAATATTTATAATGGAACCAGTTTCTGCTTAGTAGGGCTTACTGACAAGGCAAAAAAACGATGGGCGTGTATTAACTATTGAAACACATGACATTTCATCTGAACACAACAAAACACCTTTTTAATATTTTAAATTTTATTTATTTATTAAGTATGTATTTTAAAAATTATTATTATTCTCAGATTGAGAGATGGTCAAACACTATTTGAAGTGTTTGAAGGCCAAGCTGTCCAGAGAGACTGAGGAGTAGCCCATTGATAATTACAGAACCTGACTTGACACTGTCCTGACAAACTACTCTCTGAGCTTCCTGGAACAGAGCTTGAAGTAGACAACCTCCACAGAATTCCTCCAAGCTCAGTGATTAGGTGATTCAGTCTTGGTTGATTTGGTTTCCAGGACATTGTGGTGTCCTGGACTATTTGACTCTGAGGAGAAAGGTTGGAGAACACATACATTTTGAACCTTCCTTTTTATGAAAATATTGAAAGAACTTTCTTTTCATATGTCATAGAACAAGAAGATTTCTGACATGGAGCAGTGAGGCAGTATACAAAACCAATTTCCTACTCAACTGTGATGGCATAATTGTTCTAGGAAGAGAGTGTACTTGTGCAACATTATATAAAATGTCAGCATGATGTCCTTGTTATGGAACTGGTTTATACCAAGTTTTTACCTTGAGCTATAATTGAATTAGCTCAAGCAATAGTAGTGACCTGGTGAAGCATGAACACGGAGAGGTAGCAGCCCTATCTGACCCCTCTATAAGATTACAATCTCAAATGCTATTATCATTTGGATTTCTGCCCCTACCTTGGCAGTTCAACTCTGAGTTGAAATATTTCTTCTACTGAAGTTTTTATGTGTAGAGGAAGTGCCAGAATTTAACTGTATTTAAACTGTACTTTGATTTTCAAAAAGATAAGCCTTGTGGAGAGAAGATGGTTATAGTAATAAATTTATACTGTTGAGTTTATTAATAAAAGAATGTATTTGGGTGGTTGCTTGGCTTTCTGTTTCTCCGTGTGATTTGCTTTAAGACTTTTATTCATCCTTCTTCTTTCCTTTTTAATTTTCCTGTCTTTTTGTTATGAGTATTTAGATATTAAGCCAGTGCCTTGTTAACTAGCAGATACGTCTTTAGCAGAACTTTCCATATACTTTTATTGACACAGTAGTTTGTGTAGGCCTTTTTTTTATGAAATCATGACATAAAAACACAGGAGGACCGTCCTGAAATTATGGCTTTTGTTGTGTGCCCTTTGTTTTATTTGCATTTGTCAATTATATTTTTACAATTAGATGCAACAAGAAGTTTTTGATTATTACTACTTAATAGAATATAAACATCTAACTTGAGCACGAAGGTCTTACTAGTTCATAAGTGCTTTGACAGCTATTGATAGCAAGAAATTGCAATATTTGTAATAAATCACTATATATTGCAATTTATTTCTCTGTCTTCCTGCAACAACATTATTCAAAGTATTCCCTATATAAAAATATAAGAATTCTATTTCTTTTGACCTGAGGATATAAAATAGGGCACCTTCCTTCCTTGTAGTTTTCTTCCTTGTAAAAATTAGTCTGAACCAATAGGTGCAAATAAAGATTCCTTGTCAGGGACTGTTCTCAATTGCCTTTACTGTTTGCAAGGTAGTGCACTGAAAAAATCCACTAGCTCACAAAGCTAGTTCTTCATTTTCTGAAAAAAAAAAAACAAAAACAACCTAAATTCCTGAAGTTAATAATTCCACTGATTTTGAGTCTTAAGACCAGGCTGGATGGACCTCTGAGTAACCTGGCCTAGTGGGGGTTTCCCTGCCCACGGCAGGGAGTCTGGAATGAGATTATCTTTAAGTTTCCCTCCAACCCAAATCATTCTGTAGTTCTATGATTCTAAGATACTTCAAAAGATTCTATTTTGTGACAAGTAACAAAAAATGTACAGGGAAAATATAAAATTACTATAAGTATGTGGTAAAGGTTTTTTAATGACCTATTTAAACTCAGAATAGACTTGGACATTGTGAGTGTTCATCTGCAAAAATCACCTCAATAGCCAGCAGTGAAAAGTCAAATATTAGATATGGTACAGAAAGATATAGAGAATAAAGTAATAACTTGCATGCATTTAAAAGCCACAAAGAGTTTTTTTTTGCAGAAAATGTAGAAATAAAAATTCCAAAGTGTAAGAGGAAATGGTGTAAATAGGTTGAAAAAAATCACATAAATTAGCAGAATTAACTATGAGTTTCTAATCTTAAATGTAACAGCCCAAATGAAACCTCTGTGTAAGAATATCTTAAACTTGATTTAATGAAGGAATATTAGCGAGATAGCGGTGGATCACTACTTTTAGTCTTGGTCTTTTTCTAACAAAGTTTCCCTAACCATCTCTTTCAAAGTGCCATCAGATAGGATACTGGGGGAGGTGTAGAATTCATATGGAATGTATGGCCGTTGTGTCAAAAAAGGTAAGAAACTGTGGTGCTCACAATATTTTTTTAAAATTACAGAACTAAAATTGTATATATTTATTTATTCTGAATAGAGAGTAAAATATTTATTTGTTCTGAATAAAACTTTCTAGTCTTGATTGCTTAACTATTCTGTTACTAAACAGAACACCTTAGTAAAATTTAAGCCAACAATAGTAAACTAGTGATAACTAAAGGCCTTGTTCATGTGGTAGTTTAATTTTGGTGAACTAAAAGGATATGTGTTCTGTACCTTGGGTTGCAATTTCAAAGTACATTATGAAGATTTCAGAAGCTTCTGTAATTTATTTCTTGTTAGTGTAAAATACAAGCGTATTTATCTTGTACTGTTTCCTGGTAAAGTGAACTGCATATTAACATTCTCTTAAAGTAACAATCATGACTCCAAATCTGTATGTAACCAAGTTTAGTAATGCCCTGCTTATGAAGTTGACTTGACTTAGAAACAGCTTGAAATGCAAGAAGTATACCCCAATAAGAAGGATGGAATTGTTTTCCCAATTAAACCATAGCTGGATTACTTTAAGACAGATCTGATCCTTGATCATAAAAAGATCATATTAAAATAATAACTTGGAAAACTTGAAAAATAAAATTTTGATATATAGAAGCTTTTGGGTCCAATTTCTCTATTTGTAGTTTAGTGTTTGTCTTTGTGTAACCTTAGTCAGCAAACAAGTACAATGCAGCTGCTTGCTCACCAGCAGGATGGAAAAGGGAATTGGAAGGGTAAAAGCTGGAAAACGAATGGGTTGAAATAAAAGACAGCTTAATAGGGAGCACTAAAACTTCACACACAAGCAAGAAAAGCAAGGAACGAATTCACTTCTTCCTGTGGGCAGGCAGCTCAGTTGTCCCCAGGAGAGAAGGGCCCAAACACACAGAGTGATAGCTTGGGAAGACAAACTCCTCACTCCAAATGTCCCCTCTTCCTCCTTCCCCCACTTCATATAGTGAGCATGATGCCACATGGTCTGGAATGTCCCTTTGGCCAGCTGGGCTCACCTGTCCTGGCTGTGTCTCCTCCCAGGCACCCCCAGTCCCCTCACCACCGGCAGCAGGAGAAGCAGAAAAGGCCTTGGCTCTGTTATTGCTCTGCTCAGCAATAACAAAAACATCTCTGTATTGTCAGCCCTGTGTTCAGCACAAATCCAAAGCACAGCCCCATGCCAGCCACTAGGAAGAAAATTAACTCTGCCCCAGACAAGAGCAGCATAACATCTTTAAGGAATGCTTATTTAAGTACAACAAAGAATAATTGCATTATTACAGAAGACTATACTCTGTTATTTTGTTTAATTCAACTATCTCTGATATGTTTCTCTTTAAGAAAATGAAGCCTTTCAAGTGAGTTAGTGCTAGATATTCATCTGTTTGCCTAAAATTTGTTGTTCCTTGGTTTTTAAAGTCTGGTAAATTTTATAAAATTCTAAAACTTTATGAAAGTGTATTTAAATTGCAAGTTTCTAGAACATCATAAAAGCAAGACTAGGTATGGCTTAGCTGGATTACATTTAGATCAGAAATTATTGTTTTTCTCTCTTGGTGCTGCTAGAGATCTCTATTGAAACTGATAATTTGTTCTAAGTTATTAGAACACTCTTTTCTATAGGTTTTTTAAAAGGACAGGATATTTCAATATCACTCCTATTTCTTTAAAATTTATTTTCTCTACAAGTTAGGAAGATTAGTGTGTTATCCAGCTCCACTTGCAGAGAGAGGATAAAGGTAAGGAGACAGGTTAAACCTCAGACTTTGAAAAACCTGTAGTCTCATAAGATTAAAAAGAGCATTTTGGACTCATGATACTGGTAGGTTATATGCTTTTTTCTTCAGCTTGACAAACATTTTCCTGGATAAGTCACAAAACACATTCTGGTAAAACTCATTTACAGAAATGAGTCTGTATCTTTTCCTCACGTAATCTTCCTTTTATCCCAGCAGCTAGGTTTCCTGTGCTTGTCTTGCACATAATCAATAATCATGGAACTAGCTTCATCTATCCTTTCTTGCTGGAAGGAAGATTTTTTTACATATTTTTTCTTCATGCAGACTTCCCTAGAACATGCTAATTTCTTATGCAGGAAGTGGAAATTTTCTGCAAAAATTATTCATTAGTTGTGGCAACAAGGAAATTGCAATGCTTTCAGCTATATGAATATCCTGAAAAACTGAGTCATCCAATACTTGTGTGGTTGAAGGATGGTAAAAATGAACAAGGGTAGTGTGTAATAGTAAAAAAAAGTCAAAAACTTATTTCAGCGATATTGAGTTCAATGAGTTTTAATTTGCATTTCTGAGGACATAAGAGTGTACATAAGCTTTGGCCCAGTCTCAAATATTTGACAAAACTGGCATAAAGGAAACTTGGTAGGATGAGTCCCTTGACTGGAGTGCCCCGCTATATGGCTACAGGCTGTTCAGGAGGGATAGGCAGGGCAGAAGAGCCAGAGGGGTGTATAAATTTGTCAAGTTAAAATTCATGGAGTTCCCATTTGGCAATGTCAGTTGAGGCAATATCTAATCTGAAAAATTTCAAATATGTACTGGAAATACAGAGAGGCCAAATCTGTATTTTAGTGTATATGCCTAATCATATGATCTGCTAAATAACTCTGATTTTTAGAGTGGAAAAATAGGAGGTAAAGACACATGGGTAAAGCTTTATACTCAGAGTTGCAAATGGACTCTCATTAAAAAATTAGGATTTCCCTTTTGGGAAAAAAAAAACTTACCTCTGTAAACTACTTTGCTGTGGCTATTTATTAAAATAAAACTCCACTGTTAGGGGGTTCCAACATTTTTCAATGTGCTTGTAATATTATGACCCTATTTTAGCACATTTATTGGAAAAAAAAATACAAATTAATAGTTTTATTTCCAGAAGTTGGATGAGATCAGTGAAAGGACTTCATCCTAGTACTTCTGGCAATAAAGTCACTTGTTTCAGGATCTGAAAGTAAAATCTTCACATGAATATTTTGTCAGCTTCCTCTTGTATGTCCCTGTCATAAATGTGCATTTACAGGAATAAGTAAATAATTGTTTCAAAGCTTTCACTTATTCTCAAAGATTTGATATATGTGATGCCACAGAACTCTTTTCTTTAGATAATGGGATGGAAGAAGCTTTTTTCCATGTTAGGAACTTTACTTTTTTGCACATGTGCATCTCAACTTTCTTCTCATGCAGAGGCGAATACACTTCACAGAACTACAGATAATAGCAAACTCTTTTTTTAATAACAACAGCTACAATACAATTAATGCAAGCATGGGTGAGCCTTTGTTTCTTGATTTTTCAAGTACCACTAACAGGCCAAATCTTCTACTAACATTTTTGGAACATTCTGAAAACTATGTAGTTATGAATTCCATAGGATTTGAGATTATTACTGAATGAGGTCCTCCTACACAACTGACAATGCATCATGAAGCTGATGTGAGAGTAGTCTTGCCTTACTGAAGCCCACAAAACCTAGGTCTGTATACCAACAGGCTTTTCATTATATGTGCAGCAGAGGATGCAGTACTCTTGGCATAATCTGCTGCACGGACAGATCCGAAATTCAAAACTATATCATCGTGACTTTGAATAAATTGCTTCAGTTATTTTTTTTTTCCTGCTTTTGTCATGATGTTTCATTGCTGAGCAAGTCCCTGTCTGCAGACAATTTTCCAAAAATATGCTGTCAGAAGAATAGTTGCTAGAGATAAAGAAGAAGAGCTTTAGGGGAATTTTCTGATTAAAGAAGTATAGGACTAAGAAAACTGTCTAATATTTTAGCACCTGGGCTGAAGACATTGGAAGTGTACACAAAGTCCTGAGGCTGGAGCCTTTGATTTTAGATCTTTGGGATAGGTAGACCTACTTAACCTCTGAGACAGACCTACCCTATTCCTTCCCAGGAAACAAATGACAGGACAAGAGGAAACAACCTCAAGTTGTACCACAGGAGGTTTGGACTGGACATTAGGAAAAATTTCTTCACTGAAGGTGTTGTGAAGCATTGGATCAGACTGCCCAGGAAAGTGCCTGAGTCATAATCCCTGGAGGTGTTTAGAAGATGTAGATGTGCAGATGATGTGCTTAGATATGTGGCTTGCTATTGGACCTGGTAATGTTAGTTTTACAATTTGACTCAATTATCTGAAAAATCTTTCCCAAACTAAATGATTCTATAATTCTTAAGAATGCAGCTCAGGATCAAGTAGTGTTTATTTCAGTTAGACCTCATTTTTCTGCTAAATTGAGAATAACCTCATGCAGATGAGTTTGGGAACCTGAAAGTCTGGTAGGAAATTCCCAGGGTCTCTGCGTCAGAGACAGAAATACTCGAACAGCATAATTTTCGTCATCAGTTTCATGTTACAAAACTTTTCAAAGTTACAAAACTTTGTCATATATACCCCCAAAATGACAATAGTTAATTTGAAGAGGTTTCCTATAAAGTCAAACTCACTGTATTCTTCTTACATCTGTGTAGTAATATGATTTATTTCTTTGTATGATATTGGTAGGTCCACTCTTCTACTGGACTATGAGTCTTGTAATTTGTTCTCTTAGAACAGGTGTTTTTCCAGTTCTTTCAGACTTCCTGTGCTTCCTAGGATTTGTCATTCTCAAAGGAGACAAAGGACCCTTTACTCTATTTTTTAGATCTTTTCTGTCAAAATAATTTCTTCTGTTGAATTAAAACAGTTTTTTTCCTTAGAAAACTCTACATATTGATGATCTGCAAAGTATTTCTTTTCCATTTGACTCAAGTATGTAATTTTCTTCCTTCTAAATACAAACAGAAATAAACGTGGGTATTCCTTGTACTATTAACAATTCCACTATTTGAATCTGTTTAACCATATTATTACTAAAAATTTTTAATTTTTTAATGTAAATGAGTACTTAATTTATTTTGAAATGCATAATCACATTTTAAATGGTGTAATTATTTCAAAACACTTGAAAAAATATATAGCAAAAAATTATTCTAAACACACATAGAGTCTTTTTCCACTAAAAATATTTGCATCATGAAAAAAAAAAGTGAGAGTTGCCTGACAGAATAAAAGTTAATTTTATTAAACTATGATTTTAGGAGTATGAATCATCATTGTTTTCTCCTTTTCCATACTGCAAGTAATGAATAGCAATAAATCTAGTCACAGTGAAATGCATCATTGAAATGCTCTGTGAATAATATATTCTCATTTACTTTTTAATAAAAATTAGAGAATTCAAGAGCAAGAACATTTACTGGTTTATATTTTCCTTGAGTTATATTTTCAAAGTATTTAAATAGTTATTGGTGAGGAAGAAGTGAAGAAAATTTAGGAATGGAAAGTAGAGCATTGTTTGAAAGAAGAGTAGTGTATTTAGTCTAATCTAAAATAGCTATGCCAATAAATAGTGGTTATGGATCTCAAAAACACTCATAGCTTGATGGGAGTTGTGTCAGTTCTCCAGGTATAGAAGCTAAGGCATGGTGATAGTGAAAACATTGCCAGTGCCATTAACATTCAGAGTAAAGCAGAAAAGAGAGTTTAGATAATATTGCCATCAAGCCAGCACCTATTCTTTGTGTCCTGTAAATATATTACTGGTTTGTAAAACACTAAGTACCTGGCCATTGTCTTTTTGGAGGAACTGTTTGAATACTTAAGATAATTGTAAATACTGCTATGTCATCTTCTAATAATGCATAAAATCATTATTTTTTATTCTAAGTAAAAGTATAGTAGTATTATTTAGGTGTTTTCATCTAAATATTCTGTTGTAAATGAGAGAAATATTTTTTATAGATGTAGGTAAAGTTATTAGAGATTATTATTTTCTGACTCAGGCCAGTCTTGAGTCACAAAGCTGAGTCAAGGAGTTGTTTTGTAGGTGGGATAGTAACAACCCTATTATTCATTAGGAGAAAGAGTGTCAAACGTCCAAAATGAGCCTCTGGCTCTTAGGTACTCAGCATGCCTCTGGGCTGCAGGTAAACAAACTGAGGTGATTACTTTAGCCTATTTTTCAGATAACTTATGATTCAATTCTGCTATTGGACATGACACTGAAATGCAAGAACACAAGGTGCTGTACTTTTTTCCCCTGACTAGTATTCTTTTAAAGAGCACTGTGCTGGCATGTCAAAGTTGTTGGAAGAATGACTGCAGCACTGACTTTTCTAAGTACTTTTCACTAATTTGCCTATTTGTTCTTGGAAGAGAAGGGAAAAACTTTGGGATACCAGTAGTCATTTGATTCATGTCACAAGATTGAGCTTCCATTGGAAAAAATGGGAAGCTGTGCTAGGGTGAGTTGATTAGGGATAATTCAAGAACTGACTCTACACACTTTGTTAGAGATGTATGCTGTGATGCTTTTAAGAAATATTTTTCATGAAATGCTGAGGAATGTGAGAAACAGATAATCTTGTTCAGTGTGTCAAATGGTCTGCAGAGAGGTGGCAAAAAACCTAGCCTGCATTTCAATGTCAGGACTCTTTACTTTTTGACTTCTCTCGGGCTGTTTTTATTTTCTGGCAATCTTGTGATATGTGGCTGACTTTTGTTCATTAGGTTACAATGGCTTATTTTTACACAAAAATCTATGCCTACTAATGAGCAATTACTGATAAGAACTAAGAAACATGCCTGCTAATTAGAAGGCTAGCAAACGATCCCTTGAGCATTAAGTTAACCAACCAGGAAAAAATGAAAAAAGGAAACAGACACTTTAAATGTCCCAGCCCAGAGTCTGCTCTGGACAAAAAGTGTTGAAGTAAGTTAATTGGTATCTGAAAGGTTGCCATGTTCTAGAATTCAGTTAATTGGTTACAGGGCAGGGATTAACAGAGAGTCTTCCAGACCTTAAAGGTAAAAAAGAAAGCCTAATATGTTCCATTTAACGGATTTCATGAACAGACACTTTACAGTAACTTTTTTTTTTTTTTTCACATTCTCAGAGATAAGAAAATGTCAGGAGCAGAACTGTTTCTTGTTTTCTTTTTATCACCAATCACTAGCTTGGATCATTTTGTGTAGCAGATGACACACCTGCCATTCCAAAGCCTGGTTTTCATTTTTAGTGAGTGGTTTTGTGGTAATGACAACAATGGCTTTTGCTACGCTTGCTCAACAATTTCATGACGGAATACTGCTATAAATTGCCTAAAATTCTGTTGATACATATAATGCTTCTTAAAACCATGCTGAAAAATTAGGCAAAGCATGTTCCTCTTTTGTTTCCCAAGATGGATTAAATCATTATGATGAAAATTTCCTGGTTTGGATGCCTGAGCATTTGTACTTGAATAGGTGGCCAGTTTTTCCACAAACTGATTTAATTTTCATTGTCATTGAAATAAACATTAGATGTCTATTACTTCATTTCTGCAAAGCTTGGCCTTTATATTTATGTTGGAACTTTTCCATTTCTTTCTGACTTTATTCAGATCACATTCCTCTACCTCTCTAGTTTTTGAATAGAAATTGAAGAAACTGCCCAGTGAGTTCACTTTCTCAATTCAGCTATCTAGTTCTGACTGCGTGTGGCTCCAATTCAAGGATATTTATGGTGTTTGGAGTTTCCCCAAAAAAAACCCAACTGAAATGTATCGAAAATCCTCATGTGATAGACTATTTTTAGCTTTGATATCAGCATTTTTCATTTCTTGCAGAGCTATAACTAATTTAATTGCTGTTTTTAATTTATTCAGCTGTCTTAAATATACACTATGCACACACTGAAAATACAAGCATAAAGTTAAACTTCTCCCTAGATGACTATAACACATTAATTCTTGTCATATTTTTACAGTGATTGATTTTACTGTTGATTTCCTTCTGAGTATTTGCATTAATGCATACCGTTTTGTAATATTTGTTTTCTTAAATTATATTGCAGCTGAATTAAGAAAAATAGCTAAATTATTAATTAAGATTTAATGATTAAAAATTGGAAACCATTTGCTTACAGCAACTGCTCAAGCTCCCAAGTACAAACGGAGCTCTCATTAATGTTACTGTGGTGGGTTGACTGTGACAGGATGCCAAGTGCCCATCAAAGCCATTCTATCACTCCCTTTCTCAGCTGGGGACAGGAGAGAGAAAGTATGATAAGAGGCTTAGAGGCTGAGATAAGGCTAGGAATAGGCCACTCACCAGTTACCATCATAGGAAAAAATGACTTGATCTGAGGAAGTTCAATACAATACAAATCAAAACAGAACAAGTTAGTGAGACAAATAATATTAAATCTTAAAACACCTTCCAACCACCCCTCCCTTCTTTCTGGCCTCAACTTTACTCCAGAATTCTCTATCTCCTCCTCTCCATGTAGAGTAGGAGGATAGGGAATGGGGGCTGTAGGCAGTTCATCACGTTGTTTCCACTGCTCTCTCTTCCACTGGGGGTGTATTCCTCACAATTTTCCCCTGCTCCACCTTGTGATACCTCCCATTGGAGAAAGTTCTCCACAACCTGAGTCGTTCCCATAGCCTGCAGTTCTGCTCCAGCATGGGTCTCTTCCACAAGTCCTTCTTGCAGTCCTTCAGCAACAGGCTAGTCCAGCAGGGGCTCTCCATGGGGGGTCACAATTCCTGACAGTAAACCTGCTCCAGCAACGGCTTCCGATGGAGTTACGGCTTCCCTTCAGGCATCCATCTGCTCCCGTGTGGGGCTCCTCCAGGGGCTGCAGGTGGATCTCTGCATCCCCTGGGTCCTCCAAGGCTGCAGGGCCACAGCTGCCTCACCATGGTCTGCACCAAGGGCTGCAGGAGCCTCAGCTCTGGTGCCTGGAGCACCTCCTGCCCCTCCTTTTCCTTGGACCTGGGCATCTGCAGAACTGTTGCTCTCACATGTTCTCATTTCTCTCTCTGGCAGCAAATGCTCAAGGGTTTTCTTCTCTTTCTGAAATAAGTTATCTCAGAGGTGCTACCGCTACTAGAGATGGGCTAGGTAGTGTGTCCATCTTGCAGGTAGTTGGTATTACTTCTGTCAGACATGGCAATAACTTCTGTTCTCACAGAAGCCACCCCCATAGCCACCGCCTACCAAGCCCTCTACAAAAAGTAAACTTTTTGAGACTTTTCTCTCACAATGGTGAGAGAAAGAGCTGTTTGTTAAAAGCTTGAGAAACTTTCAGAGCAAATTTCTTCCCCTTTAAATCATTGCCAGTTTGAGTTTTCTTTATTGAATTATCTGCCATTCTTCTTTGACCCAGAGAATATTACCATATTTTTAGATGATTAAATTGCAAATAATGTTTACTAATGTTTAAACAAAAGATTTAATTAGGGCCTCAACTTCAGAGGTTCTAAGACATATGGTGGTTGCTTTAAATGCTCAGCTCTTACTATTAGCATGAAATTATTGTAAGCAAGAAAGAAAGATGGGAGTTGGCATGCCTTAGAAAATATAAGATGAAGTTTCGCATGTTTTTAATCTAGAGTTGTATAGTTTTAAATCTCTGATTACTACTTAAAAAAAAAGTTATTATCAGTCTATGGACCCTCAGTTCTTCCAAAAGGAAGAAGCATATATATTCCCAAAAGGGAAGCATATATATTGTGGGAAAGAAATTTGTCTAATTAAAGCTTTTGTTCCCTATAGAGGTATGAATAAGTATTTTAGATAGCAGTGTGCTAATCTCATGATAAAAATACTTTCTCTTTGCTTTTAAAACCACAGATTCTTTAAATACTTGACATTTTTTACTATATTTTTTCATTCCTTTTAACTTCCTCAATAATGTCAATAAAGTGCAAATATTATTTATTAGAAACTAAGCTACAGAAAGAAAATAAAAGAGTTATCAAATTAACATAATGAGTGTATTCTTATATGGTGGAAATTTTTTTGCCTTCATTCCAGGTTTCAGAAGAAGCTCTGCATCACAGTACTGAGGATGAAGAGCCTTCCCAGGGAATTGAGCCCTACCTCGTGCGGAGATTATCGTCCCGTAACATTCAGCTTCCCCCACTGGCTTTCAGGCAGTTAGAACAGGTAGACTGGGATAAAAAGAATGATACTGAGACTATCCCAAGGCCCATGACTCTTCCACTGAGGATACCTCCTCTGATTGCCATTACAGCTGCTGAGTCCAGCAGGTAAGATCCAGCAATTTATTTATTCAACATTTCCTGGGGCAGGTACAGGACTGCTGATGCTGCTAGTAGGAGAAAAGTTTATTTATTTTCTATAGCTTTTTCTAAATGAAAAAGTTTAATGACATGTCTGTAAATTTGTGCCTGACACTTGGTAAATCTTTTTGTAAAGCTTTTGGTCATATCTAGTAGAATAAACTCTAAATTTTTTTTCCTGAACATTATTAATACTTCATATTCTGAAAGAAGTTTTCTGGAGGTTTGATTAGACATTTATGATAATGAAGGGAAGGAGGAGGTACGAAATGAAAGAAAACTTTTATACACAGAATTTTTTAACAGTTACACAACTTCAAAACTAGTTCCAAGAAATCCTGAAAGGATTTTGTCTTCTTTTGTATGTCTACATTATTTGTAACATAAATAGTTAGAAATTTTTTGGTTATAGTGATTTCTATTGTATTTTCTTCATACTATATTTGTTAATTTTTATAAAATGTTTTCTAAAGTAAAATTTCCTGTTCTTAATTTTTATGATAACATACTATTTTCTGTCCTTATTTTACAAAATATAAAGTATTTAGTATGAAAGTTTTGCTTACAATGGTGAAGGCAATACAGCTGTTTCCTGACAAGATAATATATAAGGAAAAGGTAACATGTACACACTGAGAGCTAAAATGCAGTACTTAAAAATTTTAGAACATATGTTCCGAGAGAATACTCAATAACGTAGTTATGAAAAAATGTAGGACTTGTAGTACATGAGTAAACCCGTAAGTATTCATTAGCGGGCTTAGCCAGCTAAAGCCAGCTACCATTAACATTGAATTTAATACCACTTTCCGTATCTTATTTCCTCCTAGATACCTTTATTTTATGAAGAAGTTAGACCTATTCTTGAAATATGATCATAGAAATACAGACGAAATCCATAAAAACATGTAAACATTTAGATTGTTTACAAATGAAAATATTATTTGAAGAGCTAAATGTAATGAATTTAGCGTTGTTTTGAAGATAGGCTGGTGTCTTGACTTTTTATTTTTATCCATGTAGTCTGGAGAGAAGATTGTCTGAGATATGGGAGCAAAATAAGTGCAATGCTTCTAGTAACACTGGGAAAAAAAAAGTGCGATACTGATATGATACATCAGGAAGATCAGAAAGGAGAATGAAAAATATTGTCTGATGAAAGTGGCTGAGTGGTTATAAATTTCTGGAGACTGCGTTATTTTCTAGATTGGATTCAAATACACCAGAGAAAGACAGTTCGAAGGTTACTCAAATAACAAATCTAAAACATTGTGGTTACTATGAGTAGCTATCAGCTGTACTCACAAAATGATTGCTTCTTTGAGAGGCTTCTCTGTGGGTATGAATCTCTCCTCAGCAGTAAGAGATAGCTTTGTACCCTGTCTATGCCATTTATTCCTGTGGTTGGTAGGAATGTGTTTTGAAGCTGGACAAAACAAGATTTATTCTGAGAGTGACAGGCAAACAGCAGACAGATTGTTGAATGGAACTGCCGGGCTGTTTAAACAAATGAACTAAATCTAAACATAACAGCAAAAGCAATTGTAATTTTGATCTTACTTTGTAATATAAGATCTTTAGCTTTTATGATTCTTTCTTAGCTAAAGAGCAATTACAGTGATACAGGGAGAATATTGTTCAGGAAATTAAATTTCTCTAGATGTTTAGTGCGGTTTTTTGGTTGTTAGCTCTCTCTCAAGCAGCTATGAATTTCCCATTTACATGCTTATTATGCCAGCCAAACAGCTGGAGAAAGCTATCCTTTTATCTGTCTTCTCATCTACATGAAAGTGCATAAAATTAGGGGTCCCATTATGTCTGTAGAAATGCAGCTTACCTCCCCTGCTTTTGAAATGTGCAGTTGAGGAAAGGGAATCAAAGTGTGGGTGTGATGATTCTCTGTTTTCAGTAGGTAAATGAAGGTAGAAGAGCATTTAGGTCATAGAAACTCATTCTACAGCAGAAGAATTTCACCACAGAAAACATCCTAAATTATAAATGTATGGTTTTGGGAGAATATACTAAAAGAATCAAACAATAGCATTACAAAGCCCTTATGCTTTGATTTAAATGAGTGGAATGTGCAAAATTAAAAAAAAAAAAACGACAGTGGTTGTAGTTTTTAAAATAAAATACATGTTATATTCCTGGACATGCACAAATGCATGTGTGTATACACACACTCCCATTTTCATTCTCATTTTCTCTCTCTTTTTTTCTCTGTTTATGCTGTCACAAGATTGTTTCTAGCTTGTTTCACAGTTTGTTTCACTTCTAGATTGTTTCACAGGTTGTGTGCTAGCTTTGTAGAGCAATTAAAACAAAGTTTACGTCAAAAAAACCCCAACTAAACAAAATCCAAACAGCAGCATAGATTGAAAGTTGGAAAGCAAACTTTCAGTAATGTTTTCTTAATCTTTCATACTTTTTAAACTCTTACCCCTTCTGACTCTGAGATATCACAATGTCTTACCATTTCTTTCACCCTTCTAATTTCATTCCACACATACATGGAGCCAGATTCTTATTTTTTTCATACAGGTTAGACTGAGACTCTAATAGAGATCATTGTTAAGATGAAAAATTTATGTCTCCTATTGAAGTATGACATACAAAAATGCTTATTGTGCCATGAGAACAAGTGCTTGAAAATTGGTAGGCTGACCCTGCAGCTGGTATCATCCTTACCATTATGAAATGTAATAAGTGCCAGACCTTCTACGGGAAATATTAGAAACAGGCAAACAATTGCTTTTAATATGTCAGGTTTTTTTTTCCTTTTTCTTTTTTTCTTTTTTCTTTTTCTTTTTCTTTTTCTTTTTCTTTTTCTTTTTCTTTTTCTTTTTCTTTTTTCTTTATTTAATTTTTGTTATATTTTTATTTAATTATTTTTATTTTTATTTTATAAACAGTAACCTACATATATATAGAATATGCAATGTGATATTTGACTGTAAGCTGGGATAGCTTGGCTATTTGGTGTGTGACGTATGCTCTGGCCAGTTTTCCTCAAATAACTGTAACTAAACTTACTGATGGCTTTGGTGTCAGCAACAGCTATAATGGCATTTAATATTGATGCACAGATAAGAAATGATTGATGGTAAAATGCTTTTGCTTTCTCCAAAGTAGCTGGTATTAAAATGGTGGGGGATTGTTATGTTTGGAAAGCTATTTATTTGAGGATATTTAAGGTTTTTATCCTATCTACTTTATAATAACTATTTCAAAGTTTCCTTTCTTACCTCTGTATTTGACCAATAGCAGAGCTCCTGCCCTGATTCAATACTCTAGCAAATATTTATATTATGTAGCATGTGTGATACCATATATTTGATTTCTTTTTTTAAGCACTTGTGATTTAGGATAATTGATTAAATCTCTCTGTAGCGACAGTATTGATTTGTCCAAAGCTCCATGAAATATGATGACAGTCTATTCAGTCACTTTTGTTCTGGAAACAATCTCTGCATTGTGTTACTCCAAAGAAGAAAGGGTGATGAGAAGGTGGGATAGAACAGGGCCCCTACTGAACACTGCAAATTACCATGGCATATACACCTTCCCTTTCCATGGTACAGATCCAAGGTGTCAGGAGTGAAGCATTTCTCTGTTTTGCCTTTGAAGAATAGCTTTTTCAGTGAAAAAGGACTATCCCAGTTGTTGCTGTGATACTTGTGTCCTTGTAACACATGTGACTGACAAAATCAGATGGAAAATGTCATGTTCATTGCATGTAAACTCCAGAAATAAGAAAATATCAAACACTTGAAGATTTCATTACAAGCATTATTTGAAAGCAAAAAGTTATTTTGTAATCAAAAAGTGCTTAGAAAGGCTTTCATTACAAAAATACCTAAAATAATCTGGTGCTTCATTTAGTTACCTGTGATTTGGTATGGAAAGAGTCTTTTCCTACTATTTATCCTAGTCTCTGCTCAAACATCATTTGAGAGAGATTATTATAATTGTACAACATAAAATCTATTTTAAATTGCTTTTGTATTGCTTATGTACAACTCAGAGTGGGCATATTATTGTGTTTATGAAACTCTAGGGAGCTACAAGAACAACTTACATGACAGCTAATTTCTAAAGTATCTTTTTTGCAATGTTCTTTCTGTCTTAATTTATGTTTTTCCTTAATTTAAGTTCTGTGGATTAGAAAGTCACAATACTGCTTAAAACGTCTGTGTTTTATTATCCACTAAAGAGATAATCAACACTCCCCTGTACTGGAATTCAGATAAAATCCTGATTTAAAATTATCCCGAGGCCCTTTCAAGATGAACTTAACATTTTTAATATCTGTTTTTGAAAAGAAATATTAGCAAATTGTTATTAGCATCATCACTGTAAGTTTGATACTATGGCAATACAGAATCAGAGTCTAGTTTCAAGCCAAATATGTCTTAATGCCTACCACTGCTTGCACATTGTCTTTTTTTGTGTACAAGGAACACTTCAAAGACCAGATTTTGTCCTCTGTATTCAGAGCAAGAAAAGCTGTTTCAATTGTTAGAAACTGAAATATGGGAATCATAAGCCATATTTTTGATGTTATTTACTTACTATACCAGCAAACTATTTTTAAAAGAACAGCTAGGATGCTAAATTTTTATCATTGTTTTAAAGAAGTAAGTGTTAGAAAAAGATCATAAAAGCAATAAGATTTGACTGTAGCTGAGTAACACACAATAAAAACAAAATCCAAGAATATCTGCTCTTCAGGTTTACTTATTTGCCACTCAGCAGAATAGTGTATGTAGTGCAAATAAGTGGGAACTATGGTTTAGATACTCCTTAAAGAGAAAGACAGAGAAAAAAAGGGAAAATTTATTATTTCATTTATTTTTTAACTCAGAATTATGACCTTAAGCCTGCCAAGTAGTAACTTTTCTCAGAAAACTTTTCTCGTGAGTCTAGGCTCTCTTCAACAGCATCTGTTTTCTGAGTCATCTGCTAGTAAAGAATAATGAAGAGCAACACAATAATTTTTAGTTCTTCTTTTTATTGCATATTTCTTTATTTTAAAAGCATTATAAACATGAAAAAATCTTCATTATGCCCTTGGAAAACCTTTCCAACTAGCAAAAACATTGTGTTATTTTCATTTTGTGCATAGGAAAGCTTGCACACAAATGGGAAGTACAACTAGCCAAGGCTAAGGAGCAAGCCAAGAATCAAACTATGAAGAGAATTTGAGAGTTTTTGACTTCTATTTTTGTATCTGCTTTATTCTACCTGTTAGCTGAGGATAGATCTTGGGGGAAAAAATATGCCTTACATTTATCTCAATTTTCAAACTAAACCTGCTATGTCAAAGACAATTTTATTAATCAGATCCTGGAAGGTTTTAAATTATTAGTAGTAGGAGTTACGCACATTACTGTTGTTATGCATCCAGATTCGAACTGAACCTGTACTTCTATCACACTGGCTCAGTCACATCAAACTCTGACTGCAGTATCTGTTGTGAAGAAAAACATATTTAATTACTGTGGAAAGCAAAACTGAGTCAGCATTTAAGTGCACTTTTCTCAGTGGGAAAAATTAGTGGGAATTTTTGAGGCTAAGTGGATGCTGGAAGCTTCAATGTTTGTGGCATGCAAGCTTTGGCTTTTAAGAGTCTTCTGCTCTGGTGACCAGTGTTCATAATTTCTATGGTACTATATGGATTCTGGAATAATTTTGAAGAACTAGTGATTCTATTAGTCAAGAGCTGCATTGTCTCGGTGCTTCAGAGATGTAAGGAATCTCTAAAGATGGCAGATCCCGTATAAGAAAACTTACTTACATCATAGCATTTCTTAGTACTTCAGCATAGCTTCACATGACACAATTAGCTCTGCCCCTCATCACCCAAATAAAAGGATTTTTGTAAACTTATGTCTAGCATGTGTGAATTATTTAAGTCTGATGCCCAGCTGGAGGACATGGAGGACAGCAGGTACTGTGTACAGTCCAGTCCATTAAATATTCTGAAATCCTTTTTAAAAATTGGAATTTCAGTCAACTCTTGCTCTTTTACTTAACAATGGTAAAATTTCTAATTTTTCACTTTGATTATTCATCTATGTAGCATAGACTGGAAGCAGATGTTACTGTAAATTGTGGATGAATAGTCTATGTGTGCATGTATTTTTTAGTTTAGGAAAGAAAATATTAATTATCATTTAAAATATGTATTTTGAACCAGTTACTTTCAAACAATGGACAATCTGAAAAAATCTTTAACAATACCATATGGTTCCAGGAACTCAAACCTAACCTGATCTCTCCCCACAGTGGGTGGTATCTTCTCCTTCCCAAAACTTTGCTTTTGGTCTAGTTGAGGCCTGAGAACAGACCTTGCAAATAAAATAAGGAAAAGAAGGGTTGGGATGCTTCAGCACATTCCACATCCTTTGTCACTTTGTTTGTTACTCCATTCAGCAGCAAGCCCATGTTTACTTTTTCTTATTTTTGTCTTTGATCCACTTTTTTGTTACCCTTCATCTGAGTTGCCTGGTTCATCCTGAGCTGAGCTTTGGCTTTTAAGGTGCTATGCCTGAAAAGCCAGCAGATACTTCAGTATTCCTTCCTGGAAATATTTCTTCTTCCACCACCTACACTTCTTTTTTATCTCTATCAGAAGTTCTCTCTTCAACCAATTTGGTGTCCTTCTATTGTTTCTAAGCTCTCAATCACAGTTTATCCATTATACTAGAAGAAAGTGAGTCAATGACTGATAATGTAGTATTTTTTTGATTAAAGTATTATTTTAATATTCAATTTTTGTTAAAATCCTGTATGAATCCCATAAAAAGGGGAGGGGGATTTTTAATATGACTACACGCTGTTCTTTGCTTTTGCATTTGCATAATTTTCTCTGTATTAAACAGAGGAGGAAAGACTGTTTGCTTGTTCCATAGCTTTGACTTTTTAAAGAGACAGATAATTTGCTAAATGACCCCATTAAATGATTCCTCTTGATGATTCTTCTTAGTCTATTGAACAGTCATCTGCTTAGATGGTTATTGGTGCTAAGACCTACAGCTACAATGGCTCATCTTCTCGGGGATATCTCAGAAGTAAAAGACTGTTTCTAATGGGTTAAAGTTTCAGTGAGGTGGGGGAAGGCTGGGCATTCATCCACACAGCTTTACTTTCTGCACCATAAGTGGTCAACATATTCTACTAATATTTCTTAAAAGATTTGTAATTTTCAGGTATTGTCTGGAGGTTTATTTGGGTAGTTAATCAGCAAAGTAACTATTTTGTTAAAATACTTCTTTGGGCAGTCAGTCAAATCCAAATTCACACACTGTTCAAAATTGTGAAAAATTAAACATAGTGATTCACCAATGATAGTGCAATGTGAAAAGTAATGCATAACACAATAATATCTTAAGATATACCTCACTATCTCATATTTACATCAATTTAGAGACGACAGAAGAAATCAGAAAGCCTATCCAGACAGAAGAATACATTTCACAAGGATTTTTTTAATGTTGGAAGTTATTCTTTGACATTAGCTTCACTAGTGAAGATGTGTTGGGCTCTCTCTCATTGACATTTCAATCACCTTCATAGCAGCAGCATATAAATACAAACAAGAAACTAGACTGCCAAAGGCACATAAAGCTAAGGGAAAAAAGAAATCACTTCAAAAGAGTGATTCAGGCAGCAGTTTGGGTGAATCCAGCCTTTGGGACAATTTCATCCAAGCTGCCTTGGCCCAGACGGATATGGTTCATTGTTGAGGGAGAGCACAGATAAGCTCAGAGGCAACTGGTGTGGTTGTACAAAGACTAATGCCTGGTGTCTGAGCAGCCAAAGCACATGAGAGAGAAAATCAAACCAGAAACATATTAATTCTGAGCATTTACGTTTTTCTATGGGTCTGCATGCAGAGTTGCTATTGTGTGATCTCAGTTAAGACTGATTTACAGGTTTTATTGTCATTTGTGATTCTTTCTCTAAATTAGCAAGTGACAAAGAGTTGCACAGGCAAAGAAATGCGTCATGGCTTGGAATAGGAAAAATTCAGGGAAGTGATGCAAAGCTTCTTGTGTTTCTTGTGACAGTCTGTTGAACCACTGAGAAGCTGGACACTCCTCTGTGAAACACATGCGTTAAAAACGAAAAACAGCGGGAACTTTCCCTTCCAGTCAGGAGCGAGGGGACGCGGCTGGTGAGGCCTCGTCCGGGGCCGGGTCCACCGGCCCTTCCCGTGGCCGGCCTCCCTTTGCCCGGGCCGCCTTTGGGCTCCTCCCCGCTTCCCCCATCTGCTCCCGGGCAGGGAGAGGGGTGCCGCGGGCCCGATGGCGCCGGCCTCGGTGTCTGGATTTTCCCCGTGGGAGTTGCCCGCAACCATCGGGCAGGGGGAAGAAGCCAACCCCCGCCCCCATGCCGGCGTGCTGCTGCTGAGTGACGGCCTGGCTCATCACATCCGAGCCACCTCGCTCAGCTGCCGTCTAGAGCACCCAGCTCGACCGGGGGGTCTGTGCAACCATTTAAAAGCCCAGGCATGATGTTAACCCTTTCAGTGCTTCAATCCTCCCTYGAGTGAGAGAAAGGAACAAGATGCAAGTATGTAAAGGAACGACATAAAGACGTCAAGGTCAGTGAGGAAAAAGTTAAGTCTCAGATGGGAGGGGCAAGGAGATGCCTTGTTTTTGGAGCTGAAATCCTCTTGTAAGCTATG
This sequence comes from Cardinalis cardinalis, assembly GCA_014549065.1. NCBI lineage: Eukaryota > Metazoa > Chordata > Aves > Passeriformes > Cardinalidae > Cardinalis > Cardinalis cardinalis. The sequence continues at coordinate 5,099,490 of JACDOX010000043.1, read as the reverse complement.
GAGAAAGGACTCTTTCTCCTTATAACGCATGAAATTGTAGGAAAATGAACGTGTTCAAACTGATACCGAGCAAAGTCCTCCATGCTTAGATAAGCTGATGTTGAAATGGCTGTGATCCCATTAGAAGTTTGAGCAGAGAAAGCGAGTAGTCCTGTGCTTCCAGGTGGAGATCTCTGTTCCCAGGGATGAAGATGATTTTAGAAATAGATAATGAGAACTTTCGCCTTTGAACAGCTCATCTATTAAACAATACCCCATAAGTCAACATGACCCATCGACAAGCTGTGGGAAGGCTTGTGGCAATGGAAAGGACTTCATGATGGCAGGGCTCCCTGGGCGGCTGCTATTCATGATGGAATTAAGAACCGTGAGAAGACTGTTTTCTTTCCTCTTGGGGAGAAGTCTCCATAACCTTAACAAGAGGGACTTCTCTCCCTAAGTGAGCGGAAGAAAGACTATTCCAGAGGTGGTAAACTGACCAGAAATTTCAGACCTTGTTTCTTTACATCGTCAGTGGAAAGAAAAGGTTCTGGGGGGAGGAGAAGTGTTCTAAAGGGTTTGTTTTGATTCTTACTACTCTTTTTATTTTAGTTACTTTTAATAAAATTTTCATCAAACCTTTTAAAATTTTGGAGCCTGCTTTGCCTTTCTCCTAATCCTGTGCAGGAAGTAAGTGTATTGGTGATTGGCCAGCACCGAACCGCCACATTTCTTTGGTCCATTGGCCAGGAAAGTCTCAAAATTACGGAAATCTTAAATTGGCGAACCAAAACCACTACAAGAGGGTCTGGGCTGCGTAGGGAATCAAGAGGTTGTCAGTATTTCTTACATCACTTTAGTTCAATTGTGTGGAGAGAAGCTTCCAATCACATAACCTAGTAAACACAGTTCATAGTAAAATTGGGTGCTATTTTATGCCCTTATTCTCTTTATAACTTAAGCTGTCCTTGGCTAAAAAATTCTCAGAGAGGGAAGTGGGTGGATTTTTAGGAGGTTACTTGCCTTTGCAAGTGTATAAATTATGGCTGTCCAGTTCTTTCTTTTGTCAGATATCTGCTTATGGCTAGTGCAGGTTACAGGATGCTGTCTAGAAGACTCTTGGTCTGGTTAAGTGTAGTCATTCTCTCACAAAATGCATTCTCATAGTTTCTCTTTTTCTAGACCATGGCAATCTGTTAATAGTATGCATTCCTTCAGCTTGATTCTGCAGAAATTTCATCCATGTTCAGACTATTGGTAACCATAGCTTAACGAATACATAAGCATGCGGAAAGCAAGGCCTTAATTTGTTCTGTAATTTTATCCTTTTAGCATATTTTCAGTAACAGTTCACATTACTATCAAATGATGCAGTTACAGCAGATTCCAAATGTCACTTTGAATTTCAACATCCAACAGCTTTCAAGATTGATGTCTAAGTAGTGTAAAATATAACAACCAAGTATATATAGAATAATTTAGATAGTGGTGATAAGGCGTTTCACTTGTAGGATTACACATTGGTGCAATGGAAAAAGAATTTGCATAATGTGAAAATTTGCAAAAATGTTATTTCATTAAATGAGATAATTTTTTGAAACTTTGTTTAGAGAAAAAGATAAAATTGCTATGGAGCAATTTTTCAATTTAAATAATATAATCTCATATACATAATTAAGTATAAAGCTTAAATTGAGAAAGCCAGATTTTAATTTATTGAATTTATTTATCAATTCTTTGATTCCCTTTAAAAAAGTAAAGTGGAAAGATCATGGAGTAGAAAATGAATAATATTCTAGTTTGGAACACAGGAGAATAAATGGCATCTGAAAACAGAAAGTTGTTTTTTTTCATTCGTAATCAAAATGATAGATTGAAATGATCCAGCATAGAAAGTGATTTCCATGTATACATTTTACACTAGGTATACTCTTTGAGAACAGTTTCTTAAGTAAATTCATTCAACAATTAACTTTATTTTTCTGTTTCTAGTTTAAGGCTTCAGATTATCTTCTAGTTTCCCTGTCACATAAGATAAAGACTGTACATTAGGTCTCTGAAAATTAATCAGATCAGATCCTCTTCAGAAAAATCACCACAGTTTACCTTTCCCTAAAATCATCTTTAAAAGACATGAAATCTATAAAATGGAGATTCTAACATAAATTCAAATGGGAATAGCACCACTTGATGTATATATAGAGAGAAACTACAGCAAGATATTCAATAAACAGAAATAAAGCTTGATGTCATGGTAATTATTTTCCACAGTCAAAGGCCTAATTGTATTTCACATTTGAAAAGTAAAACATATGAAAAAATTCTTAGCCCCAAATATTGCTGTTGAAATGCTTAATTTTTTATGTATGCATGAATCAGTAGCAATTGCTCTTCTGCATCAAATGTGAGTATGTAATTGTGCTTTTTGATTCATAGATTAATTGGTGTAAATTCTGACAATATCTACGCTTTTGTCATGTTTGACAAAAAAATTCTAAAATTAATAATTTTGTCCTGTTTATGTTTGACAAATAATGTCTAAAATTTCTCGATTTAGAACATTTAGAAGATGGAGAAGAATCTTGCAAAGCCTGATTCTTCTGCATGAAGAGATGGTGACAAAATCCTTTTTAATTAAGTGGTGATGGGATGTGGACTACACAGAGGTGCTAAAAGCTGTGTGGGAGATTAATGTAAAGACCCCAGTAATCTGAGGTTTTTTCTGGAGATAGTTCCGTAAATTTAGCCTTAATTGAAACTAGAGGAAAAAAAGAATCTTAAGATTTTTTTGGTTAAGTAAAAATTACATGCTAGAGAGCCATTATTTAAAAATGCAACATAAAACTATGATATGGTTAATGTAGTAGAGGAGGAACTCACACAAAAAATTATAAATATAAGGAGATATTATAAAAACCTTTAAACCCCTAATATAAAGATAACAACATAAAGCAAGAAATGTTGGGTTTTCTATAGTTTAAAAATCTTTAAGCTGTTCATCAACATGCTTATATTTCAGGTGGTTGTTATTGGTTTCCGGGATAAATCCAAGGTTACTTGTACTTTAGAGAAGATTTGCACAAAATAAAGTAGAAGTTCACTACCTGAGAAACAGCTTCATCCCTACAAATGAACATCCTTGAGAGTTATATTTCTTTCAATATTAGTTAATACTGAATTTGTATTAGAAAGTTTTCTATGGTTCTGATGACCTGGCCTCAGAGGATTTTTCTTCTTGCCAAATGACTTAGTGCATAATCACGTCGTGTCTGTTGCGGTTTTTGGGATCTCCGTTACTGTCAATAGAACCTGAGCATCCCGAATCCCATGTAAAATGTAAGTAGCTTTTCAATTACAGGCTGAATTTAAGATCCTTTATTCCTTTGATGTGTGTTTGCCCTTACATAACACCTGTTGACAGATGTGAAATCTGCAATTTATGATAAAAGTGAGGAATTTCTAGGAGTTTCTAGGTGTAAGAGTTTCCCCTTTGTTTGAGGACTGTGAGTTCAATATTGTGTTGTTTTGCCTAGACTTGATACACCTTGAATTTTGAAAATAAAACCTCCCCTGAAAAAGTTCCAGCAGTAAAAACATGTTAAAAATATTGGTGAGAGCAGTCTACCAAAGCCCAATAAAGATGAGAAACAGACCTTGAAGTGTGTTGAAAAAATCCAGGAATAAATTGTTCAAGTTATTTTAAATATTGAACAGAAGGAGCCCGAGATGACCAGGACAGTAATGTCAGAGAACATGTATTGAAGAAAACTGAAGTACAATTGTAGTTGTTGCAATTTTCAAAAAGCATTTGAGGTTTCTGCTTTTCAGCCTAAATATCATTGGCAGTAGTGTGGCTAAAAGTAACTAAAGTCAGAGAAGAGACATCCAAGCCTCAAACTTCTTAATTTTGATTTAGACCTTTGAATAGCTGCACTTCAAATGACAATAAATCTTTGCACTTTAGTCTCAGAATGTCAGCATAGTCAATTAAATAAAAAATTTGAAAAGCCTCTGTAGAATGCTTTCCAACGAGCCTTGGTGATAGTGCAGGATAATAGAAGTAACATAGTCCTCGTAATACAGCAGTAGTAATTGTTACTTTCTTTTGCACCAATTCATTACATGTTATTAGCATTACAATGAGAAAAAGTATTTGTGTGCTCTCTTTTGGCTTTATAGCTTATTTAGAAATCCAACAAAAAAACAATATGACTTTTTATTGATCATTCATTTGATTCCAGGTGGTAGGACTAGGACCTTTAGTACAGGGAATTCAGTAATTGTTACCTGCTTTGTTTAATTAAAAATGATAGTTACTTTAAATAATATAGATAACTTAGAAAGGTTATTAGATAAATAGCCTGCACTCCAGAAAAATTTTTGAAGATGTTTGGAGAAAACTTCTCCCTGTACAAAACATAGAAAGTCAAATTTGTAAGCCAAGCTTGAGTATGGTAAGGCATTTGCCAAGAAACAATGTGAAGACAAGCAAAGAAATCTCCTGGAAAGCTATGCTACCATTTTCATATGTTTTGTCAAGACTAATAAAAGGTGCATGGAGTATGACTGAAGTAACGAAGACTACCAGGGAACTGTGATGAAAATTAGTAAATTATATTGTTGAAATTGTTTAAATTATTATAATTTCTCCTTCTATGGCATTTTCCATATGAGAGATCAAAACCTGTATGATGCTTAACAGCTACATAGCTAGATAACAGAAATGTATCAGTTATACAGTGTGCTTCACTAGGACTTAGGAGGGTATGTCACAACACATTGAAGAGTGCAAAATGCTTTGGAAAACAGTGGGAATGTTTTTAATACCAGTAGAGTTGTGAAAGAGAATGAACTAAGAATATAAAATTCACTTAGAAGTTATAATTGGATTTTTTTTCTTTCAATCATTTCAAGTGAAATTTCCCAACACCACCAGTTTTATGACAGCATTTACTGTCAGCAATTATTTCAGTAATAAAAGCAGTAAGTGGATTACAATTTCTTACTGAGCACTATCTCTCAGTCAGAGAAATCATGAATGTTTAGCTACTGGTGGTGGTTTTTACTTCAGCATTAAATGAATATTAGCTATCCATCATGAATAAGATCAAAAGTGATGATTCCATCACTTGAGTGATCAGTGGCGCTCAAAATCCTAATTCCCTGATGTATGAGGTGTTTGATTATATCTAAAACTCAAGTTTTAATGAAATAATTTTTTGTTATTTCACATTGTGAGAAAATAACCTGGTAGTTAATTTATTCTGTAAGTAGATATTGCAGTATTTGTTGCTTCCTAAAAGGATATAGATTAAACACAGTTTTGGGGAAGTATTCATTAGCAACATTTTACATGCATGGAAAGGTGCTGTTTTGCTCTTGAATACCCTCATGATACTGAATATGTGAACATTCTTTCTTTAAAGAGTTCCCTATTAAAGAAACATTGAGATGTATAATCTCCAAACCACCAGTAGCAAAAATGGAAAGATAAAATTTTCTGAGTTCCCCCTTAATTCTGAGGTGTTGGCCACATTCTAACAATAGTAGCTGAGCACTGATATTTTCCAGTATTCTTGACCCCATCTTAATCCCTTTTTGAGTACAAAATTAACACATTCTGATTGCACTGGGCCATGTTAGTACAAGCAGCACATAGTCACAGTGCTGTGAAAGAGGGAATAATTTCTAAGTCTAGTATTGCCTCTGTAAAGCTGATGATGAGCTAGAGGAGAAGCAGGGCAACAGTGCTTCAGTTAACACTGACCCAGGAGAGACACAGCTGGGAATGGTTTCAGAGCTTCTCTCTTTGTGATTGCTGCCTTGGATAGTGACAAACTGGCTAGCATCCCTATAGGGTTTGTAAATTCTGCAAATATCAAGCAGAAGCTCAAATTTCTGTTTTATTTTTTAGAGAACAGAAAAGTATGTTTTAATAATTCCATCTTTATTTCTCTGCACGTGAAAATACTGTTGAGAGGAAGGAAGGAGGTGAAGAGAATGTATGGGTGCTATCTGAAGTGATAAGATCAGATAAAAGCATTCCACCGCTTCTGTAAAAGAAGTAATTAGAAAAACATGGCATTTTACTGTGCAAACAGTTGCCTATGAGATCTTTCACATTTGTCTCTGGAGGGCAGTTCTCTTCTTATGCAAGTGATTAATTCGACAAATGTGACAGAATTTTCAGCCAATGAAATTTCATATTTTCAGAGTATAACTAAACCTGATATATTATGTAGGCTTCAGGCAAGTACTGCAATTTAAATAATGTTCACTTGTAGCTCAAATATGAGCTGAACACTCCAAGTTTCAATGAAGACAGCAGAAAAACCTCCTAGTGGTTTTGGCTGGAGGACTGTCAAACCAATATGACCTAAGTTCAGAAAATAAAGCCATTAATATCACCAGGGTATTTCACCACGTATAACATGACAAATGACAATTTTGATAAATAATGCTTTAAAACCTTTTTTTAGTCTTAAAGTTAACATGCTTCAACATAGACCTTTACTTTAAAAAATAACAGAAGGGAAATTGACTTGCCAATATTTACACTCACACACATTAATGGATGCTACTTTCTCCTCTATCCTTCATTTAAATAACAAGTAATCCATCAGCATGCAAAATTACATTTTATTGTTCAAACTCTTAACATTTTTGATTACCAAAAACAAGTAATGAAGGATGTTTTAACTGGAAATGTAGTTTGTTAAGAAAAATTACAGCTATATGACTTGCTTGCTGAAGAATAATTTATTTTTTAAAAATGAGCAATCCTTATTCTTGAGTATGTAACTAAAATATGGAATTTCTCCTCTGTTACAGATTTTTACACTTTAATTAATTTCAATGGTTATATTTTAAAATTTTTCTCTGTATCTGACAAAGTTAAGATTAGGTGCATGTGAAGTAAGTCTAGTAACAGAAATATATGACACAGATGAATGTAATTTTATTCTCAATGCTGTTTCCAAGAAGAAAATAAACTCTATTATTCATTTTTATGGTGGTATAGAATCTACTGCCTTATTTAGAAATACAAATAAAAAAGATAATATATATTTTCAGGAGGGCTTGAGTGTAATTAACTGGAATCTATTGGCATTAACCTTTGCATTTGTCTTCTTACTATCTGAGAACAGTTAGCTAAAATACATGTATTGCTATTCCTACAAAGTGACTTATTTAAAGCTAATTTAAAAACATTTTTACTTTTTCTTTCTATTTTGCTTGATAAAGTTGGAGACTGTTAAAATGTTAAAGCTGAGTGAGCGCTTAAAAAAATTAGAGGTGAAGAGAAAAATGTATCTAATTAAAAGAGTTTCAACATTAACGCAACTAGAAATATTGGTTCAGTTGAATTGATGAAATAAGTAGAAGCATCTATATTTTTTTTGTTTGTTTGATTTTATATCTTTAAGAGAATTAAAATAGCAGATATAAGGGAGGGTTCAGTAACCTGAACTCTGACCAGAAATTTTGAAACACATCAAGACAATGAGTAGTAAGCTTCACATATGTCTTGTGTAATAGAATGAACCCCTAGAATTATAATGCCCAGTTCTGAGTAAATAGCTTGTATATCTTTATTCAAAAGCTCAGTCTTTACCAGTTAGAATTTGAATTGTCTAGCAGCTTTAGAAAGAGATTGATGAAAACTTTAAGTCATACAAAACTCACCTGCCTTGGATTTTGCCTGGAGTGCTCCAGGTTTTGTGGGTTTTTTAAAGTTTTTGTCCTAATGTTTGTTATTTCAGCATGGTTTAATGCTTTTTTTTTTTTTGCCTAGAATTTAGTGCAACTAGGTTTAAGAGATTTTTTTAACTGGTAGACTTTTGTGTTTGTCAGAAGTCAGAGCAAAATCAAGAGGATATCAAGCTGTGCAATGTCTTACAGAAATTAAATGCTCATAAACGCCTAACCTGAAGTCACTGTTTTCCATACAAGTGTAAACCTAAAAAAATATTTTGGATGTCACCCATGGTCCTCCGTCTGAAGTGTGCAGATCAGTAATTCAACTGATAGAACATAAGAGAAACTGCAGAAGTATCTTTATCCTTCAAACCTTGTTCAAAGTAGGTTAAGTGCTCAATTAGTGATGTTTTTCCTGATCAATGGATGATGAAGAGTAGCTGTATTATCTGGGAACTACTTTGCAAAAAAGTTTCAGTCAATGTAGCACCATCCCCTATTGCTGCATAAAAAAGAAACTCCACAGAGGCTGTCTTAGGGTTTTATGCTTCGTTTAATCTGCTGCTGTGATATAGTGGAGAAGAGGAAATGAGAAGAGCACTAACTGTGCTAAATTCCTCCTCTCACTCTTGTACTGTCCAACTGGTAAGATAATAACTGCTGCTGTTGTTTCCTACTCCAGCTGCAAATCAAGGCAGTCAAATGTTAAGATCTGTCCCCTTTTACATTCAGTAATTATATAGTGCTAGGAAGAATTGAGTGTGTGGTTTTCAGCCTGCTTCTGAAATAGAGGGAGCCTTTGCTCACTGCTTCAAGTGGGAGTTACATGAAATTGTGAACTTAGTGGGTGCAAAATGCCTTTCATCTCAGTCAGCTCAGATTTTCATCAGTAGAGCTCTACACCAGCCTGGGGGTGTCAAAAGCCCAGGCTTTAGCTTTGTCTGTCCATGTAGCTGCACTATCAAATACTTTGTTCTTACATACTTGACATACTTTAAACTACCTGGGTAAAAGGAGAGGGTTGGCTTTGTATGTCAGGATATTTCTCTGTGTCTGGTTTGTGATGAAAGTATTGCACTGGACTTAACTCAGTGCTTTAATATACAAAGCAAGAATACAATCTATACAGAAAAGCTATGCTTTTACAATTGAAATGCCAATAAATTCAAAGAAACATTCTCCTGGTATACATAAACTCCGTAAGAAATAGAAATTGTGTGCTTACATGAAATTGTTAGCCTTGGGTTTATATTCAGATTTTGAAAGATATGTAGTACTTTGTATTGTAGCAAATATTTACATGGATATGAATTTTGTTTTGCTTTATATTATAAATTAATTTTATGTCTATGTCACTGATTATAAGTAGATCTTTGAATCCATTGTGACCGAACACAGGAAAAGTTAAAAAGCACTTAAAAATATCATCTGTAATCAATTTAGCACTTTAATTATACATATGTATAGAAGACATCAGATAAGATAGCTAATCAGATTGCAGTGTTGGGCTTTTTCTTCAAAACTGGAAAGTGTTAAATGTTAAAGTGCTTAAATGTTAAGTGTCTGCACTTAAAAATATATCAAAAATAAATCCCCATGGAACTACTTGCAGGAATATCTTTCACAAACTGGAAAAAAAAAGCCTTCTTAATATGTGATAAGACTCAAACTTGCATATTTATACAGTTCCAGATTAATCCCCTCTTTATCATGTTAATAGTAATTTCAGTAGAATTAGATTATGGAGTTATTCCATTAATTTACAAAAGGCATTAAAAAAAGATTCTTGGTTGTTAATTTCTTTCTGCAGTAGGATTTCAGAATACATATTGAAACAGATACAGTGATCTTAGTCTTACTGCCCCTTGTTTGCAATGGCAAAGAAGTTTGTGTAATGTAAAAAAACATTCTACAAACAGATTGTGTGATACCTATATGGCTATATTATTGTAGTATTTTATTTTTCTAGGATTTGAAGTCACACAACTAATAAAATATTCTATGTTTATTCAGTCCTCTACTTTTTAAAGCGCTCATTTTTTCCTTTTTAATAATTCATGCTTTCTGTTGAGTTATAGAATGATGATCTGCTGAATTCCTTTTACATTGCTAGCAGCAGGAATGTGTTTCTATCCTATGAGTCAGATGTGACACAAAAATTTATATGAACAGCTAGTGACTCTGCACTGTATCTGAAATTCAATCTTATTGGACTTAAAAGACCTCAGTGAATCTGTGTATGTAAAATATGATAGCTTCTTAAGTGCAATTGCACTGAATTATAACAGGACTAATGTCATTGTTGAAGTCAGTGGTGAATTCTACTGAACAAAATGTACCGTCATCTATGTTCAGGTGTTACCATTGTGTCTTTTGTTGTAGAGATGATGCAAGTTATTTCCTCTTACTTTACCACTGTTTGCAAGGTCTGTAAACTATTAAAAAAGCATATTCTCTGACATGAAGTGAGGGTATACTGTTGCTTCTTAATTAAATAGCTGAATAATTTCCTTTCTAATCCACTTATACTGGTTGTCTCCTTAATATACTGTTGTCTCCTTCGGTGATATGTGTTTATCTCAATTTTGAATTTTTTTTTCTATTGTATATAGGTGATATATTTCACTTACATTTTGGACAAAAATAAAAGACAGTGGTTTTTAAGGACGGTGTGTCATTATTATGCCAGGATATGAAGGTAAAAAGTAAGGGGGTCCCTATTATTTTTCTCTATGTCAGAACTGCTTATCTTTAGTGCAGTACTGTCACAAATGTCTGTTAAGAATTGCAGTGCAGTTCTGAAGGAGTAAGTGATATGGCAGTTTATCTAGCACACTGTGAATACTAGCACCATCAGCTGAGGAGAGCCTTGAAAATATTATCAAAACCTCTGTAAACAAATCCACAAAAGCAAATGGAACTGTTATTTTTTGAGAACAATTCTTTCTATTATTCTAAGTACTTCTTGAAAGCAAACACATCCTTTAAAAAATACTTGAAAGGTTAAGAATAACATAAAATGGCATTCTCTTACAAGGTAAAATGTTAAATTTTATTTTATGAATCTTCATGCATTTTGGTATCATGTACACAGAAAGCTCTAAGGCAAGGCTCTCAAAGTGGGTGTGGCCAGAGGAGTAGTTCTTATATTTGAGCCTCAACTCACTGAGGAATTTCTAGTTTCTTGTGAGGAGGCTCAGGCACGTTCTAGGAAAATGGAAAGAAAAGGTATTCTTCTAAATCATTTTCAGTTACAATTCTCAAATGTAGACTGTTCTATTGCTATTGAGTCATCAGCAAACTTAGTACTTCTGAGGATTCTAAGCTAGGCAAGTAAGAAAAAACTTGTCTTGATTTCATATAGGAAATATTGACAAAAAGGCATTATATACTTCTCTTTTTATTTGCCTGTTTGTTTGATTTTTAGATAACACTACTATCTTCCATTTATATATCGTATTTTGCAGGGGAATATAAATACTTTAAAATATTTTTTGTAAATGTGCATGGTTTTAGCACGCTGATGTAATAAAAAGCTGGTCATATAAATATTATTTTTAAAATTTAAATACAAAGATTGGTAGGTGAAATGAAATTCAAATATTTAAGAGTATCTGAACATATTTATACTTTTTTACATATACTTTATACATGGCCTTTTTACTATGCCATTTCTTATGCTCTATGGTACAGATTCTATTTGTGTGAAATACTGTAGAAACATTGTATTTGTGACTTTTTGACGAAGTTTTTGAGAAACACTTTGTAAATTTAGAACCACATTATTTTAATACTGTAAAATGGGCATTCAAATGAAATACACCAATGCTGTTATTAAAAAAAAGACTACTTTTATGAAGTCTCCTTGGCATGAAGGTACAGTAAGGTTTCTGCACAAGAAAAAATCACACACACAATCTACCAGAAACAGAAAAATTAAAAGAAAAAAAACCCAATCAACCAACAACAAAAACCAAATCAAAAATAGTCAGAAAAGGATTAAGAATTCATGCAGATTTCATCATTAATTCTAATGCAGTACTTCAACTTCTTGTGCAAGTATTGGCATTTTATTGTACAGGAGGTTGTACTTCTACTGCATTTTTCGTGTTTCTCAGAGACAATTTTTTTTTTATTTTAGATGCTAATATGCTTTGATTATCTGTCAAATTGAACTTTGTGTCTGAAACATTAGGCAAACTCTGAAAAGATGAGATTGAATGGGGAATACCAAAAGTGCCTTATGAGCTCAAATATAGGTTCATTGCCAAAATGCAATGCCAGTGTCAAACCAAAGGGCATCCATGAGGCTGCTGGTTGTTATCTGTGGAAAGTGACAGTGGTTAAGGGAAATCCCTGTCAGCTGGGAAAAGGTCACTGTTACACCACTCTTAAGTAAGGCAAGAAAAATAATGGAAGTACTATAGACTTACTGGTCTCACATGTATTGGTGGAAAGCACCAAGCACATTTCTAAATCTGTTTTCTAAAAGCAGGAAGACAGATAGGACTACTCGACACTTTGATTTACTAAAGGCAAATAATATATGTTTGACCTGATTATGTTCCATTATGAAAAGACTGTGCAGGATACAGAACAGTGGGTGTAACACACCTTCAGTTTAGTAAGGATTTTGAAATAATCCCTCAAATCATTTACGTTCTGAAACTGAGGAAGTCTCAACTGGATGAACAGGCTGTTAGGGAGGACTGAAGTCTAGAGAATGGTCTTTCAGAATCTGGCTGGCAGGTGGTACATCACCAGGAAGGGCTGATTCCAGAGCCCATGTTGAACTGTAAAGTTTGGCACACACACAGGATAACCTAAGCACAGGCTGGCAAGTGACTGACTAGATCATGGCCCCATTGGAAAGGATCCGGGAGCTTTAGTGGACTGTAGGATGGGTAACAGCTGAACAGTGCACTTTTCATCATAAATAAAGCAAACTATGTGGCAAAGTGACTGCAGGCAGTGGATGAATGGGAATGCTGGGAACCCAGAAGAAGCTACCAGGATGGCCCAAGGGCACATGACCAGTGATGAGTGCTTGAGGGGACAGCTTGCTGGGTCTGGTGTGGAGGAGGAAAGAGGCAATCTAAAGGCAGCCTGCAGCTATGGGAAGATTAGTTGAAAAAGACAGCAAATTTAAGGTCTTGTCAGTGGTGGCATGCTGTTTAACAAGGGGCAAGGGCCCCTGATTGGGAGGTTCAGATTGAACATCAAGAAAATTGTCTTCATTAGGGTTGTGGTGAAGCATCATAGCAGGTCATCCACAGAGGCTGGTGAATTTCTGTTGAACAGTTTTGAGATTCAGAGAAAGCTGTGGCTGATGTGATCTAGTATTGATGATAACCCCATTGTGATCTTGAGGTTAGATTGGACAATCTTATGAAGGCCCTTCTAAATGGCAGCTCTGTGATTCTGTGCAATTATAGCGCAATTGATAACAGAAGTTTTGTCTAATTTTAAGGTAGAGGGAACTAGCAATTGTGAAATACAGTCCCCTTGAAATATTCCTCTGGAAGTCAACAAGGATAAAAAGTTATTTCTCTTCTCTGAGTTTTTCACAGAATTGCATCCTATATGCCTATATTCAAAGATGAAATTACCCCCAGTTACATTTTGGGTATAATTCTCTCCAGTTGTCTGACTTGAGTCTTTCTCTTTTTGTTGCCCATTTTTGTCTCCTGTATGTTCTGTCGAAACTGCCATAGCCTGACACAGCTGGGAAAATAGTAGCATATAAAATGTCTGGCTTGGAAATAGTCTTAGATGTCTGGATAAAAAGCAGGAGAATTAGAACTTGACAAATGTGAGCTCAAGTCCAAGTTTCCTTCAATGGAAGTACTACTTGGCTCTTTTTCGGTACTTATAATATTTATTTCAATTTATTGTTTTCTTGGGGATTTTTCCTGAAATGAACAGTTTTTAGGGCAGGTGAGAAGACCTGAATGGATGGTGTGTTACTAACAGGATTATCTATGAACTCATGGCTCGAAGAAACACAGGCTGAGAGTTTTGCCCAACAAAGTCTTGTATGTATGTGTTTGGAGGGTGAGTCTTAATTTTAGGAGCACTGTGTGTTTAGAAAGGAAGGCTGACTTTTAAGATGGAGAATGGAAAAAAAAGTACATCAACACGTTAAAGAATTTTCATAAGTGTACTTTTGCATTAATAAAAAATTAAATTCAGAGAGAAATTTATGAGAATTAAGGTGATTGCAGACCTGTGAGAGAAAGGGAAAAGGATTGGCAAGACCAATTTTATGATTGAGGAAGTAAAAGTTGTGCATGAAGCTAATCAGAACAATCTAATGAGTAGATGAACACTGATTAGAAGAAATTGTATGTATTTGTAAAGATACTGTAGGAGAGACATTTTTGCAATGCTTTCTTAGTACTGATTAGAACTGCTTAGTACTGATACTCTGGCAAACAGAATAAAAAGACCAAGCAAATTCATATTAATAGTTTTTAAATGAACACTTGCATGTGTCCTTTTCATATTTTATCAGGAGGGTGGAGATTATAATTTTGCTCTGAATAACAACTGCTAGATTTTAGAATATTACCATACAGAACAAATATCAATGCTTTTTTTTAAAAAAGTAACTTAATAAAATGCAATTCCCTTCCAGTGTGAATTATTGGTTGTACATGGGCACAAAAGAATTTCAAATGTAAAACTAATTAAAAAGATCTCTTTAGTACGAAGTTCCTCTTCTGTAGATTTTAACTTTAAATAATTTTTTCCCGCGGCAGTTACAAAGTCCTGAAGGTAGTGGTATGTCATATAAAAGCTTCTCTGTAGCAGTAGGCTCAGCATCGCTATAATTAAACCTTCCTCGCCTTGATTTGCAGCCAGTCTTACTCCTTGCAGGGAGGGAGCTTACTCATCGGCGAAGACAAGACCAGGGGAAGGTTTCAAGTTGGGAAACACGATTTCTGAACCTGATGTGGACTGGAAGCACGATATAGGAAATAAGGAGTGGCGGGAGGGGGAATTTAAGTAGTGAGAACCCATTTTTAACCCACCTCAAAGTTCTCGGTGAACAGGGGCGCAAGCAACTTTGCCACCTGCTGTCGCCCGGCAGTGAGAGTCCCTCTGGAGGGAGTCCTGTCCGGCCAGCAGCCACGGCCTCAGGGAGGGAGAGGGGAGCCTCAGGAGGGGCGAGCTGCAGCATCAGCGGCACTGACCCCCTCCGCATTCACTCCCGGTCCCATTCCCACCCCCGCGCCCTGTTGGCATCCTCGTCGCGCCCTGCTCCCACCTCCCGCACACCCCAGCGCTCCCTGTCCCCGACCACCGCCCCCTGTCGGGTCTGCTCTCCCTCACCCGGGCTCCAGCCTGGCTTTAAATATTTCCGAGCGGGATGCCAGCCCCTCCTCTCCTCCTCCTCCTCCTCCCCCTCTCCCCGCCTCCCCTCCCGCGGAGCAGTCAAGACCCGGCGGCGCGGCTGCCCCAGCCGCTCCCACAGTCGGGCGAGGGGTGGCGCGGCAGGAGCTGTCCAACTTTTCAGCACAGTTTCCTCGCCGCTGCCCGCAGGAAGGCGGCAGCCGCCGCCCCTGCCCGCCCAGCCGCCCGGCGCGGCCCGACCGCCGGCAGCATGGAGGCGGAGAGCAGCAGCGGCTTGTCCGCGATGCCCAGCAGCAGCGACGGCGGCAACGACGGTAGCGGGGGTCTCAAAGCCCCGAAGCATCTGTGGCGGCAAGATCAGCACTACCCACCGCAGCTGCGACAGCACCAGTTCCTCCAGCACCAGCAGCACCCTGGGCAGCCGCCGCCGTCTCCCGTGTCGCGGGGCCGCTGCCTGGCCGGGGCTCGCGTCAGGCACCGCGGCTACTCCGACACGGAGCGGTACCTCTACTGCCAAGCCATGGACCGCGCCTCCTACGCCGTGGAGACCGGCCACCGGCCCGGCTTAAAAAAATCGCGGATGTCCTGGCCCTCCTCCTTCCAGGGACTCAGACGGTAGGAGAGGGCTTGGCCCAGCTCTCCGGCCGCGCGTGTGGGGGGTGCGGCGGAGGAGCGCCGCTCCCAGCCGCGGGGACGGGATTCAGCGGCGGCCGCTGAGGGGTGGGCACCGCGGGACCCCCGTCCGACCGGCCTCCCTTCCCCCGGCGGCAAGGATAAGGAAGGGGCACCCTGCGGTTGAGGAGGCTCCGAAAGGGAGGTGGGCTCGGGGTGCGCAGCCGTGCTGGGGACGCGGACCCCGGGCTGGGACGCTGCAAGGAACCCTCGGTCAGGGCTCGCCTGAAGCGGGCGTGACCGGGGCACGGGCGGCGCCGCGTCGTCCCGTACACGCCTGTCTGTGGGTGGAAAAGCGGCCACGAAACACGTGGGTGGGAGCGGGACGGCGTCTGTGCCGGCGCGGAGCCGTGAGCGGGGCGGGCAGCGGGGCCGCGCTTCCCTGCGCCCGGCGCCGCTCCGCTGCCTCCCCGGCTGCCCCTCCTCGCTCGAGCTGCCCGCGCTCCCCGGGAACCCTCAGCGCTGCTGCCGAGCGGGAAGGACGCAATTCGTGTGATGTTTTCACAAAGTTAAAATAATGAGAGCTCTGGAGGGTGGGAGACAGTCTGGCAAATCCAGCGTTAGGGTCCTGTTAGTTTGAATGGGCTTAGTTGAGAAAATAGGCTAATGGTTTCTTAGCCAGAGGGAGGACTCCGTCATCTACTAGTCTATTGTTCCCCTTTAAATGAGCTGTGGATTTATTTTTCAGTGTGTAGCTTACCAATGCCTATTTTACTCTTGATGGCTGTAACAGGCATCTGTTTTAAAATTAAATTCTCTGTCAAAATCAGAAAGATGTTGAATCCGAAGAATCAATTTATTATTCGGACTTCATATTTAGTAGCTGGAACCACTTCCTTTTAGTAGAGAGACACGCTTGCACTTGAATTTTAAGCAGACATTGTGAATAAAGGATTTATGGAGAGAATGGTGGGCTGAGGGACAGTACTTGATACTGAGAGACTCTGTAGATTTTTGATTTCCTGGATAATCAGATTTTTATAGCGTGATATGCTTGATGAATAAATAATAGAATGTTTTCTCAATGAAGATTGCTTTGTGTGTTTCTGTGGTGCACACCGCATTCTTTATTATGGAGCCTTGGCCATAAATCTGAAAAAGACATACTTGAATATACTCTGGCAGTGTTAGCTCTATTTCTACCTAACAGTAACTTCATGTCCACTTCATATATAGTTAAGAAATATAAAGAGATCCAGCAATCGTAAATTAGAACTGTATTTTCAAATAAGTAATCTTTAAATATGTCTTTTAATATCTTTGGTTTCCACACAGCCGTTCTGTTGCTGCACATTTGTACCTCTTCTGTGAATTCATTCTTGTTTGAAGTTAATGATGTTAAATTTTTCACCATGTAAGATTGGAAAGAAAAAATAATAAGATTCAAAAATTAACAAATGTTATATTTAAAGCTTTTTTCAATACATTCCTGTTTCTTTTATATAAAAAACCCTCTGGGGGTCTAGTATTTTTGACCTTTAAGACTGAGTGCAGAATTTCTGTTTTGTAATGGCAAAAAAGTTTAATTTTTATATATCATAATGGTTGGCTTGAATATATTCAGCATTATTCCATAAGTGATTAGTTATTCAGGCGATACTAAGTCAAGGTGGAAAGGGAGAGTACACATACTATTTCTTCTATTAAGATTTCAGGGCCATTTAAAATTACAATGAATATGACACCTCTTTAAATGGGAATTAAACTTCAATATGAAAAGTATTTTTGTTTTTTAAACCTTCATTCTATTTCTATTCTATTAGCATAAAAATGTTGTTTTGACAAGACATGCTGCTTAACTGAGGTCACTGAATTTTATCTTAATTTTATGGGATTGGTAAAAATGCTTCAGATGTGCTTCCCTTTTGGAAGTAGTAAAGCAAAGAAGAGTGAAGAAGTTCAATATAATTCACTATCAAATGACTTTGTTAGAATAAGTCTCGCAGTGAAACATCTTGAATGAAACAAAAAACTATAGTATGGAAATGCAAAGTGAACCTGTAACAAATTGCTTTACAAATATATTCAAGAAATATCAGAAAAAGGATGGTCTTTCCAGAACTCTCATTTCAAGGTTTCCGTCAATTGCTACTTTCCCCCCTCTTTTTTGCATAAAAAGCAAAGAAAAATATCTTCTTATTCTTGTAAAAGCTGTGACTTGCAAAACTCCCCAATATTTTTGTGAAAGACACCTGTCCTTTTAGAAGTATTACAGTTCCCTTTTCGTATTTAGACATTTTTATATTTCTCCCCTATTTAAACTGTTTTCAAAAGAACATTTCTGAATGGATTCCTTTCCTTTGGATTTATTGTGGTGTAAGGAGACAAGCTTGTATTCCAGAAGACCTCAAATTACTCTGAATGTGGTGGGTAAAACTGTCTAGAACTGGGGAAAATTGTGTATAAAAGTATGGAAGATGCATCAAAAGATAGGGGTAGTATAATACACCGATGTCTCAAATGTCAAAAAATTAAATCTATGTAATTTTTTTTTCCAAAATTTATTTTGTTTCACTCTACACATATCACATTTCTGAAAACCTCAATGAAAACCATAAAGGACACTTAATAAACCAAATATACAACTTTGAAGTACTTTCTCTTTTCAGTTTGGTAGAGAACTTAAAAATATGTAACAGTTGTATTTTTCAAAAGAAATGAGAAGGAGAAATTACATATGTTACAATTTGAGTTAGAACTGACTAGTACATCTTTATTATTCAAACTGAAGAGGATTAACATTTAAAAGGCAAAATCAGGTAGCAAAAATTCTAAACTGAATTAGTTGAAAAACGCTATGTGCTTGAAGTTTGTGATACTAACTACTGCTTATAATCATTCCAATGCTTTCTCTGTCTCTTCATGACCATCACTAACTTTGCACTCAACTTATTTAGAACAGTGCTGTAGTTCCTTCAAGGAATACAGCAGCATTTCATTATACAGAAGGATATGTCAGGATCATCGACTAATGTATTTTGCATAAAAGTCAAGATTATTCATGCATTTTTAAATTAGAAGGTAAGTGTTTTGAATTCATATACACAAGAGCTGCACAAAACCCAGGATTGTCAAGAAGATGACTGTGATTATCTGTGATCTGTGATCCGGGGGTTTTTGCCAGTTGTTTACTGTGTGATCTTGTGCAATTTAATCTCTCTCTGACAATATTTTCTCTTACGTAAAAGAAAAACAGAAACAGGGTAATTACAGGTTCATGCTAAAGTGAATATTTTAGATCACAGAACAAAAAGAATTATGTAATAATAAATAGTAGTCATGGAATGAGAAATAAATACTTCAACTCAAATAATTTTCTAGTCAATAACACAAAATACTCTGTGTAATAAATTAAGCTATTGTGGTTATCTTCATAAATTTCAGGTACCTCTTTGCACATAATTAGCGCTGTTGTGTGGTCTATATACACAGGCTAGTTGCTTAAAGAAAACCCCACTCTGGCATTTTTAAAGGCGATTAGTCATATGTCAATCAAATCATCTTACTATATCATCTTTCTATGTTCTGTTTTTCACTACTGAAATTTCAGACTGGAAAAATTAGAGAACAAACACCATCAGTCCTAATTGCACTAGTCATGGAATTTCCCAGGATGTTGTATACTTAAAATAAATCTTAGTCTCTTAATTTCTTTTTGTCAGGTTTCCCAGGCAATTATTGTTTTCCAATATATCCTCTGTAAATTTTATCTCTGGTGTTGTTTTGGACTAGGATTTCGCAAAAACAGCTTCTCATCAGTGTTTAAACATAAACATCCACACAGTGGTGAGGCAACACTAGGTTTTACAATCCAGTAATCCTTGTGTTTGTTCCCTGCTGCTGTCTGTTTAAAAACTAATTTCATAAGTGAAAAAAGGTTTAAAAAACTACTTTCATTACAATTAGTTGCTGTCAAAAAAATCTACTTGCTCTCTATCCATTTCATATATTGGACCCGGTCTGACCAAGTAGCATTAATTACTGCATTGCTTACATGTGAAGATTGCTTTAAAGTATGATTATTTTTCTTGGAGTGTCAGTCTTGTCTTTATACTGCCCAATAATAGCTAATAAACCAGAATAACTCTCAAAATTGAATGCAGCATAATATTTCGGTTGCCCATAGGTTTTATTTTCTATTAGGAGAAGAAGGGAAGTGTATGTCTCAACTTTCTGAAGTCTGGGATATTGTATGCCACTCTAATAATTTAGATAGAATAACTCTTGGGCTTTGTAGCTACATATAGAGCTATAAAAAGAACAGCTATGTTGCAAATCTGTTTGGTTCTCCAATAAAATGCGCACCTCTTTCCATCCTAGGCCCCATTCCTTCCTCCTGCTTGGTTTGGAAAGCTCCTCTTCATCTATTATATCTTAGCTACTTCTACACAGACAAAGGAAAAGGAAGAAAAGTGTTTTTTCCAACTTACAGGCCCATAAATAACACTCTCAGAATTTAGCAACAGTTTCTAATTTAGAATTTTGTTGTTTACTTGTTTGGCAGTGTATTATTGCTTTGTTTACTACTACATAGTACTAGCACCCAAGATGTTAAGATAATTGGCATATGGTATCCCTACTTCAGAGACACAAATAAATTTTACATCTTAGCAAACATTGTTGGATTACTGTTCTTTTGAACTGTCTGTAGAGATAAATGAAATAAGAAACTCATGTTGTCAATATTTTAAATAAGTGACTACTAAGGGTGTTATTTTCATGTTTTGAAAGGCTTACGTTTTCTGATTGTTAGAGTTGTGTTACCTGAACTATATGAGTAGCATTAATTTTCATGCTGTTGGAACTTGTAAAAATATGAGCTTTTAAAATTCACATATTCAAATATATTTTAATGTGAATGTTGCTGAGAATGAATGGTTCAGATTTCTTAATTTAATAAGTATACATCTGATAATTTAACAGGACAATTTCTTCATAATCAAACAGAGAATAATCAAGATTTAAACACTCTTTAAAAAAGATATGGCTATATGAAGTTCTACTTAAAATTATTAACATAACTGTTTGATATATTCCTATATTTTAAATAGGCCTTAATATAGCACTATTATTTGAGTATTAGTGAAGATGTCCATTCGAAACACAAGCTTATGGTGTCAGGTCAGTGGTGCTCAGCTGATGTTGTAAACATGTGGAGACAGCAGGTGAACAGCTGAAGAGTAATTTAGGTGGAACTTTTGTGTAAAATACTAAAAGAACCTTAGTAGGTTTCTTTAAAAGTCATCTTCAACAGAGTTAACTAATTTTAACTTCATTGTAGTTTTCCTTTAGAGAAGATTTTGGAGCTAGCAGGAGAACCTGTGAGATTCATGGGGACATACAGGAAAGCAAGGCAGTACTATTTGACTGCTAAATAGTTTGTCTCAATGGACAAGTTCCAAGAATGAATGTCTTGCTACTGGAAGGCAAAGGTTTAATGAAAGAGGGTGTTGGACAAACATCACTCTGTGTCAGTTGACAGGGTGATTTGAAAGTAGGTTGGTCCTTGCCAATGTGAAGAATGTCAGTGTTCCTTCCCCATCGTCAGTATAAGGTATTCAGCAGATCTAGAAGAGATGATCTTTGAGTTTATTTTCATGAACAAGAATACAGGTTATTTCTTAGAACAAGAGGATTTTTTTGGTAATAGAGTGGATCTACCGCCATTTCAGCATCAAATTCAAAGCTCTTCTGGTAATCTAAAGAAACTAGATTCAGTAATTAGAAATTAGATTTAGTATTGTGTGTTTAGACTGCATATTTAAAGGTGACAAAGTGATAATAACATTTGATAATAGGAATGAAAATGTGCAGTTAAGATTTTAAATTCCGGTAATGTTTATTTTGATCCTGTTACCTGCATCTCTTCCTTGATGGGCCTTGAAGGCCCTAAGTTGCATATAGCAAGAATTACAGGAGGGAAGCAATAGCTGTCTGCTAATAGCAATTGCTAACAGCAGTTAGTAGCTAGGACACGTCCCACATTGTTCATTCTCCTAATTCTTTTCAGAGGTATCTGTCCTATCTCCTGTGTGTTCCTAATGTCTTAGCGTGCCCTGCTGTGGAGAGGTCAAACTAACCCTTTAGCTTAGTAATGTGGCTGCCATTGCACATATGTACCTGGCTACTTTCAGCTATTTTAAATAGGTCTGTATTACAGTGTTACATGACAGTATTTGTGCCAAAGTTCAAAGTATCTTTTAGTAAAAGTATCTTCCAGTAAATAAAAGTAACCACACACTGATGATAAATAAGACAAATCCACCTGCTCAGTTAACTTAGCACATGCAAACAACTTTGAAAGGGCCAAAGAGAAATTATGGATATACAGCGCTATACAATCATGGAATCATGGAATGATTTATGTTGAAAAGGACCTCTGTAAGTCACTTGGTCCAACCATTGCTCAAAGAAGGTCTATTGAGAACAGATTGCCCAGTGCAGTGTTCAGTTCAGTCTTGAACACTCCCAGGAAAGGAGGTTCTACAGTCTCTCTGGACAAACTGCTTCAGGATTTGACTATTCCATGGTAAAACGCTTTCCCACTATCTAGTCAGAATTTGCTGTGCTCTGATTTGGATCTTTTGCTTCACATGATGTCACTGTGCACTTCCAAGAGACTCACTCCATCTTCTTTGAATCCATTCTCTGATCAGGGAGGCAACGTAGTTCCCTCGGTGCAGTCTCACAAATGTGTAATAGCAATTGCACAGGTCTCCTGGGAAATGTAGTGTTCTTAGTGTTGTTTTCAGAGCCATTTATTACATACACAGCGAGAGGAATGACTGATTCCTTTGGTAGATTAGTTTGCATAGACTATCCCCTCACTCTCTCCTTGTCTGGGATTTGTAACATCTCTTCTCTCTGATTTCATGGAGAGAGTTCAGCTGCAAGAATACTCAGGAGAAATAAAGACAGGAAAATACCACTGTGATTTCCAATCAAATAGTTTGTTGAGGACTTTAATATCTCCCAGAGATGTTATGAATATTTCCACTCTTGTTCCTCCTGCCTTGGCCCAGATGATCTAAGGCCTGTACAGCTTCAGACAGGAAAAGTAAGCATGATAGGAATGGTTTTCTCTGGGGCATCCATCCACCTTTCCAATACCAGAAATTAAAACAATGAAAACCAAACCTCATTCAAAAAATCTCTGGTCCTGTACTTGAACCTATGCTCTGACTGCTGAGCTTGACTTTCAGTATTCTGAGGTTTCAGTTATACCACTCTAAGGTTTCAGTTTTCATGACACAATGCCATGAAAATTGGAGATTGCAAACTGGATTTTGAAACCCCAATTACTTTTTTCTTTTTGCCATTGCCATTATAAGCTCTTCCAAAAGATGTTTCAAAATTTGGCCTCCCTGGGAAGAAATTGTTCTTGACCGTGCAGTGTAACAACTTCTCATAAGCTTATCTCACACAACAAGAGAAGTCTAGAGGGGAAAAAAAGTGCAAATATCTACCATATTTGAGGACTTGAAAGTCACTAGAAAATTAAAAATATATGTGATAAGAGCTTAGCTTGTTTTAGTTGTTCCTCCTGGACCAAAGTCTTAGAGCATTATTAACATGAAAAAGTAGTAATGTAAAATGAGTGCTTGGTCATACTTGGGGGGGGGGTAATAAAAACCTCAAAACATCCAAGGATTATTTAGATGTATGTTTGAACACACAAACAAAGACAACTGAATCACATTCAGTCACAGAGAATTAAGTCCAAGTCTGTAAATTTTGAGGGGTTCAATTAATAATAAGTTTTTATTAAATACAGAGCTCATGAGGCAAAGGTTCATTTTCCACTTTTCTAGGATATGTTAAAACAGAGGGGTGAAAATCTCATGTCTGATTCTGGAACTGAGAAACCATTGGATGATCATCACTGAGTTATCACTACCGTTTTTCAGACCTGTATTTTGACATGTAGTGACATTTGTGCTTTTTTACATCAGATGATCATAAAAAGTAAGGAGAGTCAGAGCAGCTGCTATTCAAATAACCTTTCCTGTGTTTTGGAAAGGTAATTAGTTGTTTATCTTTGTTTTCAATTATTACCTCTACACTCATAATTTTAGGTTAAACTCATAAACTTCCTCTGTTTTTTTATTTATTTTTTCTCTCCACTTAGGAAATGAAATAGCATCAAGTACTTCAAGGCAAAGTTCGGTTCTCAAGAAACAGAACTTTTATAGAAGTGAAAAGACGTGCTACTAGTGGGAAAGTATATGGAGGAAGGATAAACATTCTGTTGAAAAGTTTTACTCACTGTTACAATATCGAATAAAAAAGATTTGAGGTGCTTTTTTGTGGGTGCACTTGTGGGTGCCATTCTCTCTCTCTCTGTCTCTCTCAAACACTTGAGAGAACATAAAATAAAACATTAGTAATGTCCTATCCAATTACAGGATAATAATATAAAGGGTGGCTGGATGTACATATGTGCTCCAGGAACTGATGCTCATATAATTTCCCTCTTTCTACTTACAAACCTTAGATTATCAACAAGTCAATTTTTCTATGCAGGAATGTTCTAGGAATTTTTAGGCATAATCTGTGCTTGGCTGAGAATAAAACCAGTTCACAGTTGAGAGAGGTATTTTATATATTTACATTGTTTATAGCGTTTCCCATATGTGAGCAGAAAAATGTCTCTGGGATTTAATATTACAAAAATTGCATTAAAGATCTATATTTTTTTCATCAGTGAGTAAGGAATACTTTATAGCATAAAATACAAATTACTCAGGTGCTTACCTGAATTTCTAATTTCCTTTTGTGTGACTTCAAAAAATGCTAAAGAGATGGACAACATTAACAACTAGTAACACTCTGAGGACACTAAGAAACAAAGATATTGGATAGAAATTGATAGAAGGAAACAGAGCCTACCACTAAATCTTCACTAAAATTGTCTGGCAAGTCTCACCATTTTTTGGCCAGTGTTCTCACTGGCTTCTGTCAGTCCATCTCTGTAGTGATTTGTTGTCTTTCCTTAGGAAATAAATAAATTTACAGTCATGCTTAATGACTGTAACTAACAGTTGCTAACAGTAACAGGAAGGGTGTTCAGCTGGAAAATATAAATTTTCCTAGTGTGGCCAACAGAGCAGTTTCGATGTATGGCAGGAGATTGTTTTGAGCAAAGTAGTTTTCCTCCCACCTAATACTGCCAGGAACTTTACATGTCATCAGGAAAGTACAAATAAGCTAGCTTCCCGTGTTGATCTCCTGAAGACTATCAGATTAACGAGGATTTTGTTTTAGCATTGTATTTTTCTTTTGGAAAGGTTGTACAATATTCAAAGTACCTTTTTGTTAAGGGCATAGCAGACCTTTTATATAGAAATTCTAAAACTGGATGGCCAAAAATATCATCTATTTATCGGCTTAGAATCCTAAAGGTGAGAGATTTCATAGCTGGAAGAGAGCTCATAGCAGAATCAGCTGTACCTGTTGCAGGTATTTTCTTTCTTGCTTTCTCTTGCTTTCTCTTCTTCTTTCTCTCTGTCTCTGTCTCTGTCTCTCTCTCTTTTTTTTTCTCTCCCCCTGTCTCTTTCTCTCTCTTTTTCTCCCTTTCATTCCTCTCCCCCCCCACCCCACCATTTTTGGTGGTCTAATCTGGTAGTTCCTTTCTTCTACATCCTTCCCATTTTTAATCCATACCTTTCCTTTCATTATGTAACATATCCAAAACAGTTTCAAACCTTTAACTCTGTGCTGGATGGGCATGGAGAAGAGGCCTATACAAATTTTTTTATGCAAGGTATGGCTCATATATTTATCCTAGTTTGATGATTGATTTTTTTTTACCAACAGCATGGAAGCAATCTATCATAAATGGTTCTTAATGCACAGTAATCTGAAATGCTCTTCAATAAAACTGCTACCTAATACCTAATACTGCAGTTTCTACCAGTTGTGTACTTGCAAATCCCCAAACAGATATCAAGTACTTTGAGCTTGTGAAGCATGAAAAATGCCTATAATCAAACCAGCTTTATTTACATCAAGTAACATGTAGTATAGAGTCTGTAGGAAGCCCTATTACATTGCTAAAACTTTTGATGCAACATTTAGTAGTCTACAAACATCTGGAAGAAAAGCTTGGAACTTGATAGTCCTATTGAAATAACAGGCAAACATTGATGCAGTAGTAGTAGTAGAAGTGTTAGTGTAATATAAGTGCAGGGTAGTATAAAAATAAAATATAGTTTTTGGTTGGGTTTTTTTAATTGAGAAATGCATGCTCAAAGGAAACAATCTAAGGAAGTAACTTGAAGTGCCTCTTTTCTTGGGGTGAAGTATAAAGAAAATAATTAAATTATAAATCGTGAAATTCTTATGTCTGTTTAATAATGTAGCAATATAGCATAATCCAATGAATGGAAACAACTGACTAGTCCTTACATGGATCAGACTCAGAAGAAAAATTATATCACAAAATTTCAACTGTAGAAGTTCTCTATACATTTGTCCAAAATGAACATTAAATCTTTTTAGACCTATTTAACTTTTAATGAGAATAAATATGGTTGAAAAATTAATGACTAGATCAAGGAAGAACAAAATTATCAGATATGGCAAATATTTTTTGTATTGTTTTAGAAAACCTTGGTGCCCATATGCAAATTAAAATAGTTGTTTCTATCTAAATTTAAAGAACCTATCTTTTGTTAAATTTATAGCTGCCCTTAATAAGAGTAAGGAAACGTGAGGTGTTATTTGAAACACAAGTCAGAGGAAAAAAATGTAGTTTGAGATGATGGTAACAAAACAGAAAGAGCTAGGAAATTAAACTGGTACAGAAAATTAGACAAATGAGCAGATTGAAACATATGTGCATTTTCTATCCTCAAAATATAGGATATTAAAAAAATTTATGGGTGCATAAATTGGATATTAGTTGAAAAGTTATACTTAAGTAGATGTCAATATATTTCAAGTTACAGAACTGAGTCACTTAGATTCTTGCTTTATGTACTTTGCAGTATTTAGGGTAATGCATTTTTACTGCGTGACAGATAGTGAAAAATAAATACTTCTTCTTCAATGACTACTTCCCCTTCCAAGAGCTATGTTTAATAAGCTAATTGAAGTCCAAATTTCAGTAAACTTTGTCCCTTTAGACTTTTCAACAGGGAGGTGGTAAGGCCAAGAGGTCCCACAGCATTTCTGTCTTTGCAAGCTTATTTCTAAGGAAAAACGCTTCAGTTAGAACTAAAAGACTTTTGGTTTAATATGAGCCTTAACATTGCAAAGCCAACTTCATCACTTGTGTGGTCTTCTCACCAAATAAAAAAGGAGAATCAAAGAAGAATCCAAGATAAATGGTTCTAGCATTTTTTAACTGCATAGTTTTATTCAGGTAAGAAACTGAATGCTTTTTCAAGATGCTGCTCTGTGACAGCAGGGTTTACAGTCGTTAGCAATTGATATGATGGACTGAACATGTTTTAAATGCAGGGTATCAAGTAAGAATTCTAGTATCAATTTACCTCCATTCTTACTCTAGCTCAAAGGTACTGAAGTGTGAATTGTTATTTAATTTATTAAATTATTTAAATTTATTTACAGATTTTTGATTCTCCAGTTCTACCCTAATTTGCAGCTCAGAAAAAAAGATTATTATTGTAGATGGAAAAAAATTCCACAACTTTAAATTAAAATAATCAATGAAAATTCACTACGAATATCTCAATATAAACTTCATGTTCTGAAGAGTTGAATGTATTACAAACTTAGCAAGCAATTATTTAAAACCCCCTGGAAGAGCTTGTTTGCAAAAAATATGTTTAAAGTGAGTGGCAACTTCTAGAATAGAACACCCCATTTTCAGTAGAAAAATAAATAAAGATGCCAGGAGATCCTGTGCTTTTTACTGGTTTCATACGTGCAAAGAGTTTGACACAACAGATGTAAGTTCTTCAGTATCTGATCTCCACTTTTATAGATTCTTGCCTGTAAGAAAGGATATATGTGCAGCCAATCAACTCTTACCCCATATGTGAAAACTCTATAAGAAAATCAAATATGTTTGTGAGTATGTATGCCTCAGCAGGAAAAATATGCTTAAAGACAGACTAAGGTACTATTGATGTTCTGTTTTCAAAGTTCTTACCATGATATACATGTAAAATTGCGTGTCTTGAGCAGAAATTAAAACATATGAAACACTGACCAATATTGAATAGTTTGAAATGTTGAATTCTGCTTTCTTGTCTTTTATTATAGGTAAAAATGATGATTAACTGATTGTGTATTGAACATATACCCATTTCCTTGCTTCTAAGAAATTGTTCTAGGACTCACATAGCTATTTTAGTTTATGACATGGATCATATTAACATTAAGGATGTTATCAGAGATTAAAATATAAGTTACTTTCAAAATACTTAATTTTCCAGCTGGATCTTTCAGCTTTAATTTCACTTGTGATTATATCTTCCTCAACATACTTAGTGTCTCTTTTTGTTATTTAAATATTATTAAATTTGGTTCACCCTAAGTTTAATTTTTTGTATATTAAAGAGGATAATTTCATTTCTATAATGCTGTTCTAAACTTTAAAAAGCGTTTCTGAAAACTGTAGTTAAAATAATTCCTTTTTCAGTAATTCCTAAAATCCACGTTAATAAAATCTGCTGCAGTGATTATGCTATTTTGGTGGATTTGAAAGGAACTGGATTAAGTCCAGGGAATTTTTAGTGTTGCGTTTTTATCATAGATTTGTTTAGATGTTAAGATTGTTGAGTCCAACTACTAATCCAGCACTGCCAAATCCACCACTAAACTGTGTCCCCAAGGGCCACATCTACATGTCTGTTAAAAATCTCTGGAGATGGTGACTCAGTCACTTCCCTGGGCAGCCTGTTACAATGCTAGACAACTCTTTTGGTGGAGAATTATCTACTAATATCCAAAGCATTTCCTCTTGTCCTCTTACTTGCTACCCAGGAGAGGAGGCCAATCCCCACCTGGCCACAGCCTCCTTTCAGGCAGCTGTAGAGAGTGATAAGGTCCCCCCTGAGCCTCCTTTTCTCCAGGATAAACACCCCCAGCTCCCTCAGCTGCTCCTCACAGCACTTGTGCTCCAGACCCTGCCCCAGCTCCATTGCCCTTCTCTGGACTCTCTCCAGCCCCTCAGTGCCTTTCCTGCAGTGAGGACCCCAAATTGGACACAGCACTGGAGGTGTTCAGTTAGCTCATGTTCAGCTGCTGTCAGCAGCACTCCCAAGTCCTTTTCCACTGGGCAGGTTTCCAGCTGTGCTGCCCCAGGCCTGTGGTGCTGTGTTTGGTGTTTTTGTGATTCAAGAGCAGGACCTGGCACTGGGCCATGTTGAATGTCACACCATTGGCCTTGGCCCATTGATCCAGCCTGCCGAGATCCTTCTGCGGATCTTCCTGCCCTCCAGCAGATCAACAGTCCTGCCCAATCCCGTGTCATCTGCAGAGTGACTGAGGCCACACTCAGTTTCCTTGTTCAGATGATCAATAAAGACATTAAACAGGACTGGCCCTGATACTGACCTCTTGGGAGCACCAACGGTGACTGACTGCCAACTGGGTATAGGTCTGTTCACCGCCACTCTCTGGGCCTGGCCATCCAGACAGTTTTTAACCCAGGAAAGAGCGATCCATCCAAGTCTTGAACAGCTGGTTTCTTGAGAAGGATACTGTAGGAAATGGTGTGAAAGGCTTTACTTAAGGCAGGGAGAGAACATCCACAACCTCTCCCTCATCCATTCAGCAGGTCTCATTTGTTGTAGAATGAGATCAGATTGGTCAAACAGGAGCTGCCTTTCCTGGCATGGAACTGATGCTGGCTGTTCACAACCCCCTTGATTGTTCAATTTCACGTGCTGTAGGGTAACATTCAAGATGATCTGGTCCTTGACTTTCCCTGGACTGAGATCAATAGTTCCCTAGGTCCTCTTTCTGACCCTTCTTGTAGAGAGGCATCAGATTTGCCAACATCCAGTCTACTGGGACCTGCCCAGTTGAGCAGGACGGCAGGTAAATAAATGCTTGAATGTGGCCTGGTGGGTGCTTCTGCGAGCTCCTCCAGGACCCCTGGGTGGGTGCCATCTGGCTCCATAGACTTGTGCAGGTCAAACTGGTCTAGGAGGTGGCTGACCATTTGCCCCTGGATTATGGGGGCTTCATCCAGCTTCCTGTCCCTGTCTTCCAGTTTAGAGGGTGGGTACCCAAAAAACCAAGTCTTATTGATAAACAGTAAGGTAAAGAGGGCATTAAGTGCCTCAGCCTTTTCACCAATCAAGGCTGAAGTTCTCCTTGGTCCTCTTCTTGTTGCTGATGCATTTTTAGTAACATTTTTTGTTGTCCTTTACTACAGTAGCCAGCTTAGGTGCTAGCTGGGCTTTGGCCTTTCTAACTTTCTCTCCATATAGGCTCATGATGTTTTTGTAGTGCTCTTGAATTGCCTATCCCTTGTTCCAAAGGTCATGAGTTCTGTTTTTTCCCATTAGTTTCAGAGTTCTAGCCAAAGGAGCTAGGATAAACTATGGTGGATAAAAAAATTATATTTGGCCTACATAAATTAAGATTTAATAATATTCTAAATATAGAATTTATTTACTATATAGGACAGCTAGTATAATAAACATGGTTGATAAAAAATATTTAAATTTATGTTTTGATTAATAAGAATGTTACATAGGTGGAAATTTAAAAATGTAAGATATATTTTGTGTCTTTTACATTATTAGGTGTTACATTTTGAAGCTAGCACAAACTTTTCTCAATTTTCTTAGGAAAACATCCCAATTTCTGGTACCTTATATATTGCATAAATTTAATTTTACATGAACAGAATGTAGCTGTTTATTCAAAGTGATAGGAAGCGTTCTTTTTTGAGACACAATATCAAATTTTAGAAGCCAGAAAACATGTATTACTTTCAAAACTGACTCAATAAAAAAGTGGTTATTTATAGCCTCTCTATATCTGTTATTAGGCTACTATTGCCTTGGTTTTGGTAGCATTGAAGCCTCAGATGAAGTGGTGAGTCATTCCAAAGATCAAACTGTCCTGTAATAAGTCAAAAGATTCTAGAATTTAGGTGTATGGAACGGATGGCAGATGCAAGGAAAGGAGGCAGTACTTACGAGAAACTTAGCCTAGATCAGAATTCCAAGGTGTCACAAAAAGATTTCCTTCTATAGATAAACCTTCTTGTCACTTAAAATTATGGAGACAAACCTCTTAGCTGCAGTGTCTAGGAATATTGGATCCACACAGTAAATCAGTTTTTCAGTATTTACCTAAATAGTGTAATTGAAAAATACCAATATATTGATGCTACATTGATATTGATGATACCAAAAAAGTATCACCCTCTGATTATGTTCATTCTCAGAAGGAAAGCATTTCTCCAGTGCTTGCACTGTACAGCTTTTAAATTATATGAATTTACATTTCTGCTTCCACTGATTTTATAAATGCTTCTGAGATTTATGAATTTCTGTATGATCTGTGAGTACTTTTGCCTCTTGGCACAAACAGAAGGGTATCTGAGTGAGAGGAAGATGGTGGAATCAGATAAAATCACCTTTTTAAAAATTACTTAGAGGGAACTTAATGGACTGACCTTTGGGAAAATATTAAAATTTAACACCAATAAAACTTCTGTGTACTGTAAGTGGTGCAGATGCTAATTTTAAGTACCTTTTATTTCAAAATAATTCAGTATTTTTGCTGTTTCAGATGTCAGTGCTTACTTTTGATATTGGAGGATTTTTTTCTGTGAAATGCTAATAGTGGATATTACTTGTCATCTGAATAGGATCAATGCATGGCAGGACTTATGGTTTGAAATTAAATCTGCAGTACTTGATCCTTTGCTGAATTGTTTACTGGTCAGGCTTAATTACTTGAAGTCATATTCATATATAATATTATCAATATTTTTGCAGATATCAAGGAAAAGCAGTCAGTCCAGTGTAGAATAATGTGTTAGTTGTGCAAATTACTCTCTGGTGGATTTCTCACTAGCTGTAAGAAGAACATTTCCAACTTGTTTTGAAAACTTGACAAGTGTTAATTGTGAGTTGATATCCTAAGCTGATTTGCAAGTGGGAGTTTTCACAGAGGAAGTAAGATGTAGATAAGGAGGGAATAAATAATGACCAGCCTTGAAAGGAGCAGCTTCTGTTTGATGCTGTAGAGAAAGGGGGAAAAGACAACAGGAGATTAGGTAATTTTCTTTGCAGCAACATTCTATGTGAATAAAGTAGATATAAATTAATGAGAATCTGGATGTTAGTATCTTTGCAGATGGATAGGAAAAGTTTGAGATTTGGAAAAAGAGTATTTCATTTCAGTATGCACCTATTGCCTTGCATAGAACAGTCCTGAGCAAGTATCAGTTACAGAATGTATTCATGCTCCTAGGCAACTACGTTCAGTTTTGTTTAGTTAAATAGAATCATAGAATAGCCTGACTTGAAATAGACCCAAAAAGGTCCTTGACCTCAGCTCCTGGCCCTGGGCAGGACACCTCAGGTATCACACCATGTGCTGGAGAGCATTGTCCAAACACTTCTTGAACTCTGTCAGGCTGGTGCTGTGATCACTTCCCTGGGGAGCCTGTTCCAGTGCCCAGCCACCCTCTGGATGAAGAAACCTTTCCTAAACCTCCCCTGACACAACTTCAGGCCATTTCACTGGCCTCAGCCCTGTCACTGGTAACCAGAGAGAAGAGATCCGTGCCTGCCCCTCCTCTTCCTCTCCCAAGGAAGTTGTAACTGCAATGGGGTCGCCCCTCAGTCTCCTCCAGGCTGAGCCATCCTTCTAACCATCTAACCTCAACCCTACAGAGAGGGTTTGTGCATCATATGGATATCTTCTGGGAATTCTATAGGCTCAGAATCATATGCATGTTCTAGTGCTTGATGCCTTTTATTTCCTATTTATTTTTCTAAATATTTTTGATTTATGATGTATCTCAGTAGGAATCCTATAGCATTATTTTTTGATAAATATGAAATGGTACTTATGCTGTTATCCATTTGTAAGTGAAATGTGAAAAAAAGCCCTGAGGGATGTCTCCCAGCATGTCTAGAACTTATCTATCGGTAAAAGAGGAACATAGCTACAGATATTTTAATAGCATGTTCAGCATTCCAGTGAAACTCTGTGTTTATTTTGTCAGGAAGGTCTGTTGTTTCACTAGCTTGTGTGTGATGATTGTCCTCAATTACCTCACTCAACCATTTGACAATGAGACTCCCACACCACTACATTTTGTCACATTATGGCGCATCCTCTACTTTTTTTGTCAAAACCAGCACTTTTAGACCTCCTTGGATAACATTAGTATCATAGTAATTAGAGGAAATTTGTAAACTTGATTTTTCAGGGGTACTTTGAGAAGGTATTTGTGCAACAATTAGATTTATTTCAATTTATAATTCAAATATATAATATATATATTTCTTTCAACTTACTGAAGTAGAATTTATTTAAAGTAGAATTTATTTAAAGTAGAATTTATTTAAAGTATTATGTAGTTTATTGAAGTATAATAATTATTTCAATTTAATAATTTTTAAAATTTTAACTTAGTTATATAAAAAGGTGTTTCCCTACACTTCACTGGGGAAAGAACTGCAAGTAACTCATTTACAATGAAGTGGGATTACAAGCCTAGATTTTTCTAGCACACCGTGCAGAGGCTATAGCTGAAAAATTCCTCAACTATTCACAAAGCCTTCACAAAACTCCCATTTTGAAGGTTCAAAAATAACTTGCATGAAGATTGCCAGCTAAAATGGACGGACATGCAAAGTAATATTCAAGTTTTGTGTAGATGAATCTCTAGAAAAGTTCCTTTTAGAGTTAACACAAAATAATTTCTTACTAGGTATGTGAGGAGATGATAGTTGAGGAAAGACTGCAACTGAAGAATAAGATACTCCATGTTTTCTGTCAGGTTACGGTTGAAAACAATTTGGTACTGGGATAGTGGCAGTATAAACCTTATATATTAGCTTAATTCCCAGCAATTAGTTAATGCAGTTATATACAATGGGTAAATAACAGACATGTAGGGTTTGGATACCTGATAGTAATTCTGTATAGTACTGTTCACATGGGCTTTGTTCTGCTTGACCTTTAGAAATATGCCATTCTTCCAAATGAAAAAATAAAAAAGGTCGGAAATTTTGGACAAGTGTTTATCCTTGAGATAATTTTCAATAGAGTGAATCTTGAAATATATAATATTTGGACAGGCTTGGCAAGATTTTTTTTAATATTAATGTTTTTAATATTCATGTTTAACATTCATGTTCTTATATGTATGTGGTTTTATAATATTATGTATATGTGTTATCTGAACACTCACGGTTATGTGTGATTCTGGTGATTTATTGAAAGAATAAAAAAAGACCAGCAACAGAGAGGTTGTAAATGTAAGTTAAATGTCTGTACAAACAGCTGTTCTGTGTTACTATTAAAAGTAATTGCACGGCTTTCATTGTCTGTGTCTGTATGAAGCAGGGACATTCTACTTTCTCTATGTTTAGAACATAATGAAAATTATAGACTTAGTAATAGTAAATTAAATATAAAATGTCTTGAGACAAAGCAATGTACATTAATTATGTCTGTGACACCTTTATTAAAATGGAGATTATATATGCACATGAGAAAATATATTAGGAAGAAATTGAAATAAAGTAAATCAGTTGCCACTTTATAGAGAATTTGGTTTAACAGACATAAATATTCTACACTTTCACTGAATAGGAGTCTAGAAAAACCAAGAATTTCTTTAGGGATCAATCTCTAATTCCAAATATATAATTTATTCTTGCCGTTGCTGTATAAATAACAGGTTTGATAAATAGAGTTGTAAAATTAATTTCTTGTAAATTGGGATTATATTGGGATTTTCTCTATTCCTGATTTCAGTATTTGGAATAAAAAGTGATGAGAAAGAAAGAGAGAAATCTTTATTACTTTCTAAACCTACAGTGGGAATTCCTACATATAAACTGGAAAATGAAATTGGAAACAGAACACTGGAACATGCATCAGGTCTATGTTCTAAGTTCCACCTTAGAGACTATGAAAGAGATCTACCGAGAGAATCTATCAAACACAAGTTCTGTCAATCTATCTATTATTCAATTATTATATGTTATTATATGGCAAGTTACCTATAACTCGATTTATGTATGGCTCTACATATAAGAAATGAAACTGTAAGTCTAGTCCTATTTGAATATGGTGATGAGAATTTGTTCCTCAGTGTTCTCCCCCAGTTTCATGAGAAAGACAGAACTTCTTTAAAAGTGCAGGTAAATGGACAGTTTTGCAATCCATGAAAATGTTTTCTTTTCTAAATGATACCTTATTGTTTGATAGTCAGCTATGGTCACTCTTCACTTCCTTGCTTACTTAATGTAGAATTGACAATAAAAACCTCCACTCTAGCTGTGCAATTTGAAGCGCTCTTAATTAAAGGATAACATTTCCAACATGATGAACAGCTTTTAAAAAGAGTTGCCATCCAAAATCTAAGTATATTATAATATACAATGTGTACTCCTGTGGCTTTTTTGGGTTTTGGTGTTTTGGTTTTTTTGTGGTTTTTGTTGTTGTTGTTGTTGTTTTTGGCCACAAGATATGTTTTTTTAAAAAATGTTGTGAACCAGTTAGAATTGTATGTTTGCAGAGAACACTTACCCTGTTTTGCTGGTAGTTTTTGCCAAATTATGTGGTCATATCTAGTGTGAGGTATTCTATGTGGTACAGGGAGAAGGTGTGCTGTCTGAAGAGTAGAGAGGAAGTACCTAACTTAGTGGTATGAGTTTCATTGCTTTGCTTTTTATGAAATCAATTTACGTACTGTGTTGTTAAAAAAAAGAAAAACAAAAAAAACCTACCCAAATTCTGCAAGTCTCCTGAGATAAACTTTCTAGGTTTCCAACTACAGAGGAAGATGTCTATGGAGGCAGAGGTTACTTCTCTAACTAGGTAGTTAGCTTAAATTCTGCTCTACCACCTTCTGTAAATTGAAAGGCTAATGAAAGCCCTGTGACTTACATGTTGATCTAGACATCCTATAGCAGGGTATATCATAAAACTGTGAAATACTGAACAGTGAAATGAGATACAGCTGTGGGTTTTGCCCAGGCCTTTTATAGTTTTCATCAAAATGTTACTATGCCTGATACCTTAGGTGCCATCATGTAGGTAATAGGAAATTTCTGGAATTTAATATTAAGGGTCTATGGAAGTGTGATGATACAATGTATATGTAATGGTAGAAGTCTATAGAACACCAAATTCTAATTTTTTTTACAATAAACTCATATGTGCAGCTCTTTAGAAGACAGCCTATTGTATGACTCATATTTCCTTAAGCACTCGAGACTGTGTGTTTCCCTAGAGAAGGGAAAGGATGCTGAATACTGTCTGGTGGAAATGATAACACAAATTGTAATTTGTAGTTCATGTTAATTTAAAATAATATTTTTATTGTAGTGTGATTTAGAAGTATCTCATCCTCTCAGAGGATGAGATACTTCAAAATGGATAGCTAAGGTGATGTTGCACAGTACAAAGGATTGAAGAATACTACCTTGCAAAGCTTTGTTGATGATTACTCTCTTTGAAGAAATGATCCTGTGTGAGTTTTTTCTTTAACAGTCTTCTGTGGGATATGCAGCATATCTTGATTGATACTTGATGATATATCCACCCTCTATTTTTCTTTTCACATTTATATATTTAATATTGTTTTTAAATGAGATAATAAAGGTGGCTAACAAATTAGCCACCTTTATACTTCCTTTAATTGGTCAATTTCTTCCCATTGCTTGAGCTGTTTGACTTTTATCCATATAATACGCTGATTTAGTAAATTTAAACTAGTGAAGAATCAGCATAACACTGAGTAAGACCTACCTGACAATGTCAAAAACTAATTTCAGCTGATTTCTGGTAGAGTACCTCCAATGTAAGTATCTCTAGGAGGATGTCACATCATTTTATTATTGGGTAAAAAAAGGCTCTGACAGATAGGTTTTAAATGAAATTAAGAAAACACTGAAGTGTTAAGGAAGATGAAGTGTCAGCAGAATCCTACAGGGTGATCTAGAACATAGTAAAATTAAACCCAGGTTTTCAATGATAAAATTCAAGTTTAGATATCAAAAAGTTAAGACTACAGGTACATAAAAGAAACTGAAAATCTTTGAGGAAGACAGAGACAGAATTGTAGTGAATAATTGTTGTGAATCTACAATTTTTTTCAATAGTGGCTATATAAAATTTTAATATTTTCTTCATTTAAAGCTGTAATATTTCAGCACTATAATAATGGTAATCTAGTTACACCTACGCAATAGCTTATCATTGAAAAAAGATAATCAAGACATTTTACCAAGAACAGACATTTTTTAATTCAAAATGTGTGCTTGGATTTTTTTTTTTAATGTGGAATTGAGGTAAAGATATTGAAATGGTTGAAACAGTGCAATTTAATAATTTTGCTGTTCTTCTAATGAAACTTTAGTGGGCTTGGGACAATATAACTGGCTGAAAAAAGCTGTGGTTCATTACTATTTTTCTTTGTATGATCAATATTACTGAAGTTTTTGTTGTAATCCCTGGTGTTCAACCTGCCTTTTGTTTGACAGGAACCTGACAGGACAAATTGAAATGATAATTTGTCATTACTGTACATAAGTAGAACCCTCACAGATATAATGTAGCAAAACCACCATCACATTTCCCCAGCCTGTGTTTATTGCCATTTAAAACACTTTTATCGTACAAGGTCATGTTGTGCACTACAACATTTCATTTTTTGTTGGCAGTAATTATTCTTCAGCTCAATGAAAAACAAGTTTGTACTGCTTTTCATGACAATGATTACTTGGAGATACTGCCAAATTTTAGATAACTTTTCACATTATTAAAAAGTATATGAGCTTCAGCTGCCAGAAATAAAGGCAGAATAATATTCTCTTACATTAATTTTGAATGTTTCACTTTCTGTTGTTTATTGCCTTTGTACATTTTGATGATAGTTTTGCCACAACTGTAGCTTACAGCCTGTGGTGTGGACAGGAGTATATATGGGCAATAGGAATGCCTGCCTTTGTTGTTAACATTTTAGTAGTTTAAAGGTTGCTGACCCATATTTATATGTGCAAAGTATTTCATCCTTGAATTAAAGTTCAGTCTATAATACAAATTTTTTTGGTACTTGTATATCTCTGTATAGCCAAGTCATTGTATATATCTGTATATCTGTTTACATCTGTATAGCCAAAATGCTAAAATATTATTTTTGCATTCATATATATGCCTAATTTAAATTTCATCATCAGACAGCTGGTGAAGGTTATGGCCACAATAGTGTAAGACAGATGGCAGATTTTTCAAGAGAAATCTTGGCTGCTTTAGGCATCCCATTGAATTATTTGTTTTCACATCTATTCAGCATTGCAGGACTACCTTGGGAACAATGAGAACATTGGGCATAGTAATATTTTGCATATGTAAGCTGAGTACCTTTTATCCTGAACACTTGAAAAATATTTCTTATTATTTATCATAAAAATCTATACTTGTGTAATCATATGTGTAAACACAAGTTTCCTCAAGGAGATTGTCATTTAGTGTCAACTACAAAACAAAGTGAATGAAAGAATGTAGGCGGTTTTTTTAAAGTGTTTGATCTTGAAAAAATTAAATATCCCTTACCCCATCTAAAATAAATTAAATAATAATCAATGACACAAGTATCATTTGCAGTAATAAACAGAAGCAGATCCAAACTACGGATCTGTAGGATACCGTAAAAACTGAGCAGCAAAGCAGCACCTCTATCTTCTCCTACTAATAAACTGATAATATTTTCTGCCTTGAGTTTCTGTGTTCAAAGATGTTTTAACTAGCAAGGTACGGGGAGTTGTTTTCTTATTTGTGCAGGTCACTCCAAGCAGAAATATGACTGTGGAGTGCTTTGTGTCATTTCCTGCCAAGCCAGCAAAGAAGCTGACTCCAGCAAACAGGAGTTAGCAGTTCTCCTGAAAAAGTAAAAGTAGAGAACAGAGATTAGATTGGATCAGGAAGTATAATGACAGCAGAATGCTGTTACTTCAGAAAGTAATAATTGACACACAATGTAAATCATCAGAATAGAATATTTAACCAGTTAACTGTTTCATTTAATATAACTTTTGATCAATTCCTGAAGTTACAACTAGAGAAAATGTCCAGTAAAGCTGGTTCTTGGTAAAAGAGGATGCAGACCATCACTTCCCTGGAATATTTGCAACATAAATAATTTTATGCTTTTCTATATAGAGCTTTGATAATATTTCAGTATTTCTTCAAAATGTAACTTATTTTAAGATTTATTTTTTAATCAATACTTGTTAGTGCAACTGCTGTATCGTACGTGTTTTATATCATGAGACTGTTAGGAGATGTATCTCATTTCAAGATAACAGTTCAAACTGATCTAAAACAAACAGAAAAATCAGATCTGTAATCTCATGTCTGAACTTCTGCAACAGCTCTACAGAAATTCATGCTAGGTCAGAGTGTGTGCAAATTTAGGGAGGAGTGCATCAGTATCAAAGCTTTGTTTTCTAAGAAATAAATACTAATATATAATTCTAGTGTGAGCCAATGGTAGGAGTAGAAAGTCTATAATCCTAACTGCATGCCTTATTAATAGCCAAGACTACCCTTTGCTAAGCTTGAAAAATTAGCTTAAGGAACAGCAGAAGTAAGAGAGC
This sequence comes from Cardinalis cardinalis, assembly GCA_014549065.1. Classification (NCBI taxonomy): domain Eukaryota; kingdom Metazoa; phylum Chordata; class Aves; order Passeriformes; family Cardinalidae; genus Cardinalis; species Cardinalis cardinalis. The sequence continues at coordinate 5,060,002 of JACDOX010000043.1, read as the reverse complement.
CTGCTTAGCTACAGATTGAGGTCTTGCGGTTGATTGGTTTTGGTGTCTGAGCAGTATGTTCTCAAAATGAATATTTTAAACAATGTTGCGTCATCCATAAATATTCTATTCCTTGTGTGTCCTTTTGATGCAAAGTTCACAGTAAGCCTACTTAGTGAAGCTGCAAATACAATTTTTCTCCCTTACCTAGCTTCCTTAAGCATTTACAATCAATAAATACTGTTGCTTTGACTTTCTTAATCATTACAGTTTCTTCCTTTAATTGGTCCATTTCTTCCAAAGTCATTATGAAAAAAACTCACATTCTCCTTAGGACATTAACATAATCAGACTAAACATATTGAGGTATTTTTGGTAGCATGATTTTTAATATTTTAACCTGAGACCCTTTCCTTTCTAGCTGAGGGTTTATTTTGGATAATGTTAATTGAACAAGTTTTATTTAAATTATTTGTTTATACTTTTATTAATAAAGCTGTTCTTCATATCAAAATGGAAAATTTGATTTATGGAAAATATTCTAAGGAAAAACTAAAAATCCCACATTTCTATAATTGCAAGAAAAAAGTGTAGAAAGTTATTTAGAAATATATAGTTTAAGTTTTATTCTCTATCCATGTTTATAAACTTTAAAAAACTTATAAAATTAAGTTTCAAGAGAGGGATACCTGTTTATTTACACCTGTAGAATCTTGAACTCTTGTCTGTTATTTCAGGGCAGGTTTAATAAATCTACCCTCCAGCTGCCTCCTTTACTCCAGATGACATAGGATATACTAATTTCTGTATTTAATTCAGTTGTAAATTAATTGGGATTCTGTGGAGAATTTGGTGGGAATAATTTCAAATGGCACATCTTTCTCACTTGATTTACTGTGCAAATGATAAGGCTGATTCAAAGGAAAAGGTAAAAAATGCATGGTTTGAGAAGCAAGGAGACCCTGTTTCAAAAAGTGAACAACTTAATCTACAATAGAGTAACATTCTGAGCATCTGATTTTTGAGTAATTTTTTTCTGCACTTTCTATCAGTACTTCGTTCTAGGGAAAAATTTTGTCTGGAGCTAATTTCATCAGAGAAGAGTCCAGGTTCCCACATTGTAGCAACTTTAAAATAAATTTATTTCGACTATTGATAACAAATAATATTCTGCTAAGAGCTGACATCTATAGTTCAAGGAAAAGTTCAGTTCTCTGGTAGTTAGTTTTTAAAAAATATTATTTTAATGCAATTATTCTGTCATTTAGCTGTTGAATGTCTCCTTCTCCTCTTTTTTTCTTCATTTGGTTTAGCCCTTATTTCAAATGTAGAGCAAAACCAAATATTTTACACATCCAAATTCATTAGGTTGTTTGGTTTTGGTTTTGTTTGTTTGTTTTTTCATCTCTGTAAAAATGTTTATTATGTTACATAAGAAATGACTAATAGATGGCCATATAAAAAATGGATAGCTTTCATAAGATCTTGTTGTTGCTTCATATTCTGAGAGTTGGATGTGCTTGATGTGTGAAAAAATATTCCTTCTAAGCCCCCTTTTAACTGCCTAACCACCCTGTGTACATGTGTACGTATTTACTTATGAAGCTTTGCCTGTAAAATTTTATTTTGTAGTTTATCTAATTTAACTGTGTGGAGAACTGGTTAGTTTTTTAGTGGTGTGCCAAAATCAAAACTGGTTAGTTTTTAGTGGTGTGCCAAAATCGCAAGTATCTGTATCACAAGTATCTGTGCCAAAATCACAAGTTTATTTGGTGCTGGTATTGAAAACTAGCTTCTGGGGCTGGTTTGGAAATGTGGCATTTTTACTGCCATAGTGGGGGACACTGTATTCTGCTGTGAGGATTGCAGAGAAAATCATGTGTCTACTTAGTAAAATACTATTATAACTTTGAGCAGTGTCCCAGAAAAGGTTTGTGTGTTATAACATCAAAAAGAGACACCCAAGAATAGCGTTTGATATTATTGAAGTAAAGTACTTTTTCATTTGAACAAAATCTAACATTTCCTGATCATACAAAAGTGCTAGGACTAATCCGAATGTTATTTATTTCCAACAAGAAAAACTTGCTTAATATTATAATGAAGCCCCATTTTTGGTGTGTATTGCTAGTGTGCCTCACCACTGTTTCTTGCTACCTGCTTATGATATTTCATTGGAGCATTCAAATAACTATTCTGAACTAACTTGAACATTGTTAAATATATTTAGTAAAACACTTCTCCCCTCCTCCAAGAAACAACTAAGAGATACCATTATTACAAAATATATGGCGCTGTTATTTGATGACAAGGACATGCAACCACTGGAACTAGATAAATGCTATTATTAGGGTGTCAATATGCAACTCAAAAAGAGGACATATTTTGTTGTGGATTTTTAAAATAATAGGGTAAACTTTGGAAATTTAAACACCAGGGGAAGTATTGGTTTTGTGTACTGGTATTTAAATCACAACTCAGGCAATAAATTTTAAAAATGGTAATAATGTGTAGGCATCTGTAGGTTCTTTTCTATTGTTTATTTGTATAGGGTTAGGTTAAATATATTGTGAGTGAAACAGCTCAGATAAAAGAAAATTGTGAATTACTTAAAATGGTAGGGAAATAAAATGATTGTTACTCCAGTACGTGTAATTAAAGGGAAGAAGAGAAAAATTGGAAATTGCAATTTTTGTTTTGTGGAATGATAATTACATTTTCAGTGGGAAGAACTAGAAAGAAAGATTTCTATGGATCTTTGATAGGATCTGATGGTCAGCTGATTCAGTCATTGCAGTGCCACTGAGCTAATTTAAAGAATATGGGGTCATGGTCTTATTTATTTTTAATTTTCTTGAATCAAATAATTAAGAACATGAACCAAATCTGAATTAATCAATCCTTTTTTCTGGATAGGAAATTCACCCTTATCCTGGGTAGATAGTAATAATGTGCATTGTAATAGCCTTTCCTTTTTTTTATAGCCCTGACTTCTGTTCTGCCCGTTTTTATAAAATATAAACAATTTAGGTAAAATTACAATGGGTTTCCCGGTAAATCAGAGCTTGTGAGGAGTTAAAAAAACTGTTTATTTTCCATACACAGCAACTGTCTTCAATAATATGCTTGCAAGTGTTTTTTCACGTTTTCCATTTCACAAGTAGTAGTAGTAAAGACACTAAATTCGGCTGTGTCGAGGCCAAATCCCTGATCTCGTTCTAAGGAAGTGGGCCCCCTCTGCTGTTAGACCGGAGGAAATGCTGTTGCATGCAGATTGCTTTTTTCTTCGTGCAAGTACGAGGGTGGCGTAGGAAGGAAAATGCAGTAACCAAAATCTCAGATTTTTTTTTTCTTTCTTCATAATGCAGCATTGGGTTATATGTAGAGATGTGGCATGCTGTTTTCTTTTTATGTGGTGGTCAGAATCTGTAGAGTCTCAGGAAAAATGAAGGACAGTGTGCAGGACTTGGTGGCTTGTCAGATCCCTAACTCTCATATTTTTGGCTGCACAGCTTCAGGCCACTAATTTTTCATCTGTACTTCTACCTGTGAGCCTGTGAGGCTTCACTCGGGCTTCAGGAACTTTTTTTTTTTAACGCATGTGTGTATGTTTGTTGGTAAAGCTGTATTTCAATAATATTACTTTTGCAAGAAAAGTAACCTTTTAAAAATAAATTTGATTGCAGCATTGAATGCCAGAGAGCTGTATTTTTACACTGGTGCCTGAAAAAAGGTCTAATTTTATTTCCTTCTCCTCTAAAGTAAGGGATACCTTAACTACAGGTTACTTACCTAATTACTGACAAAGGAAATACAGAAATTACACTTTTAAAAACTGCCTTCTCTGGACCTGTTTCATAGTCGTTTTAAGAATAGCAACTTGGTTGTTGTTTTTCTTTCAACTACTGAGAGTGTTAAAACTCCTTTCATCAGTGCTAATAAAAGGACTTCTTAAGACATGTTTTAAAACCATGAAGGCAATTTCCTTATCTCTGTGTGAGTTTTCATATCCTGTAAAGATAATGTAGCTATATGTATTTTAAGTCCTTTGAATGATTCAGATTTTATTTTAAAATATAAAGAGTTGTTTTTGAAAGGCATCTTTGTCATATGCAAATAGAAAGATTTCTTTTATCCAGTTGGTCGGCTCTTTTAAGTATGAAAACATTGGAACTTGTTGAAAAAGATTAGGAAAAAAGTTTTTACTGTAGTAGTGCTCCATTAACATAAGCAAGAAACGGAATTTTCTTAATTGCAGTCTGAGAGAAATAAACTGAATATTCACTCCCTTTATGACAGAAGAATGGGATTTGGATTATCATACACTTACTACAGTTGAACATAAGAAGTACATAAGAATCTGAGGCGATGTTGTAAGAAGTGTATTCAAGAGACTATATTTCAAGAGACTATACTATATTTCTATATTCTTAAAACAGTACTTTCAAAGGTGAGACATCTCTCCTGCTGTGCAGTGTTCTTAATATGGCAGTTGTGGGAGGGAAAAGTGGATTTTTAAAATGCTTTATCTTCAGGTGATACTTTAAAAAGATTATAACATTGTCATTAGAAGTCTCTGAAAGTCTCTGTGTTTCCTTGAGAGTATTAAATTACTGTTATTTTTTAGCCCAACAATCATGTTTTATGCAAGTGGAGATGGAAGTGTTTTCTCCCTTGAAATAACTTATTTTCATATAAATATAGATCCTGATTCACTTATAAATATACTCCAAGTCCATTCAGAATTGAAGATGGCTAAAAACTAGCAAATTTATAAGAAATGGCATTTTCAGTAACAGCTATTGGGAATCATCACTATAAATTTTCATAAATTCTTTATAATTTTACAAAAATCTGCATATTCTTATATTCTTGTATTCCTTTTACTCTCTTGGTACTTCAGCATGTCTAATACTTTAGGATTGCAATTAAGACTTTTTGTGAAGACTGCAATCTGAAAATCCTCCACTTCGTGCATATTTCTAAATTCCTTACTCTCACTTCCTGTCCACAAACAAACTTATGGTTATTCTGATGTCTTTAGGTATCTGTTGTTTTCTTTTTGTGTCCTCATTTTTTCCCTTTGCTGTAATACGCAGAACACTATTATTGAAAAAGTCTGGTTTTATTCAACTGGGCTTTTTCCTTTTGTTCCTAAACATATTATTTAATACATTTGTTCCTCTTCTTTTTTCCACTTCACATAAAGTTAAAACTCAAATTGCTCATCTTCAATTATCTGTTGTTTCCATTTCAGAAATTCTTTTTCTCCAGCTTTTCCCTCTTGCATGTTACCATGACTTTTAACTATTAAGTGGAGAGCACTGTTAACTCTTCCTTAGAACAGTTGTTTGTGGAGAGGGCAATGGTTCATCAAGTCCAGAATTTCTTTTTTTGTGATTTTCCCCATAAGCAAGTTTCTAAGAAAAAGTCTTTTAAGAAAAAGTGTAAGAACAGCACAAGCATATATGATAAGCCTACTTAAGACATTTTCATTTCTCAGCCATTTTCATTTTTGAGTCTTCTATGCATGATGTGGATCCTATTGAATTAACAATGACATGGGTTTCTTTTCCATGAGCTTGTTTAGTGTGCCCTTCAGCTCATACAAACTTTTGTTATCTGTAGCTACTCTTCACAAAGACTTCCAGAGATCAACTGTTTGTTACATAAAGAACTGAATTGTTCATCTTTGAACTTCATCCCTAGTAGCTTCATGTCATGCCTGGCCCCCAAATCAGAAAACAACAAAATAGTGTGTACTAGTGTACTGCCTTTCCTTAGACATAATCTTGTAGATGAGTTTGCCTCTGCTGTATTTGCTTGCATTCTGTTTTTCTTATATATTTGCAGTGTATTATTGTGGGCTCAACCTAATTATGAAAATATGTATTAATTTAAAAAAATTCTGTGGTCCATAATAGCGAGTGATAAGGAAGCATGCAGTCTCAGAGAGTCCCATATGTTCCTGAGATCCCTAGCCAGCCTCCTGCTCCAGCCTGTTGCTCAGGCTACAGGGTTTTGAGTATCTCCATGGGTAGAGTTTCTACAGCCTCTTGGGACAGCATGTTCCGATGTTCAGTCATCCTCATGGGAATTCTTTTTTTATACATCCAGTCAGAATATAACAATATAACATGTTCCAGCCTGTATCTGTTGCCACTTACCTGTGCAGTTCTGCTGTGATTCTCACTCCCTGTTCTCTACACCTCCCTATTAAGTGTTTGCAGACAGTGCTGAGGTCCCAGCTTAGTTTTCTTTCTTTACGGATGAACAAACCTACTTTTCTTAGTCTTTGAGTCATTCTCTGGACTTGCTTCACTATGTCAGAGTCTTTCTTGCACGTAGAAGCACAAAAGTTAGCATGCTATTCTCCATGTGGTCTTAAGATGGTGAAAATCACATCCTTCAGTCTGCTGAGAATTATTTTGTTAATACAGATGAATATGTGGCCTTCATTACTGCAAGGACACACTGTGGAAACCTATTAGCTTAGTAAATAAGTTCCTGTCCACCAGAAGCTTCTGGTCTTTTTTGAGTGGCTTTTTCCTGGCTAGACAGAAAAATGCCTGTACCTACTGCATGGGATTATGCCATTCCAGCTACAACATTTTGCATTTAATCATTGTTGAACTCTTTGACAATTCTGGCATCAGAATACTTTTATGTCCCAAATAGCAGCCTTGTCTTCTACTTTTCAACCACCCCCAGTCTGGTGTTGTCACAACTGCAGCTCTCTGTTGCAGATGCAGACAGCTCAGATTCTGTAGCAGCCTGAAAATGTAGGTTAAAAATAGAAATCCAAATTTCTCAATTTTTAAGACTAAATGTGTTTGAACAAAGAAAGAAAACTTCTATTATTGCTTAAAATCAACTAGTAATTTCACTACTAAAGAACAGTCAAATTGTTATGGTGAATGTCACTGAATAACAACACAGTGCAAGAGAGTACCTTCATGCTTAATTCAGTGCAAAGCAAGATTAAAAGAAAAAGGTCAAAAAAAAAATGCTGCTAATGGGAGGTTACAGGTACTATGTTTTTTCTTCCTCTCTGGGTTCCTATGTTCCATACTTGCTCAGTTTGCCTCTGCAGTGATTGTGTTTGCCATACAGTGTTTATTTACAGGCACTTAGAGGAGCTCAGTTAGAAGCAGATTTTAGAGCTTCAGCCTAGTGCCCACCACTTTGCCTCTCACACAGCTTACCTTTCATTCCTCCCATCCTCCAGTCACTTTTAACACAGTGTGCACAAGAAATTATACTTGGTGCTTCCAATTTCATAACTTTAAAAAAATTAAATTCTGTTAACTGATTAACATCCTGTGAGGGAAAGAACTGCTGGCTGAAGACATTCCATGCTTCCAGTATTACCTAGAATGACAGGGACAACATGCTAACTCTGATTGCAATATACAAACTTAGCCCCTTCAGGTGGAAAGTGTGAATCAAACTTTTTCTACTGACCAGTGATTACAAAAAAAATTGGTCTGCTGAGATGAAGTATCACTGTTTATTAGAGAGCTACTTGAATTAATTTAATTTGATTAAGGATCTGTACTTTCCTTGAATTTGGGATGATCTTGCCAGCTCTTGTGTGTAATTTTTCTCACTTCTAGAACTTCATTTTTTCCAGTAAACATGTAGTTTTCTTCCCTTCCACTCTTACTCAAGTTACATTGAACAAAACCTGCTATTTTAAATTTCTGCTTTGCTTCCTCCACTTTAAAATCTGGATCACATTTTTAATTAAGTCCAGACTCTTTTTTGTTCCATGCTGTATTACTTGCAGCTGTGCCTCCCCTTATCCGTACTGCAGGTTATAATTTCTAGCTATTTTTAGAAGACAAAAATTTAGCGGTAAAATGGCAGTTGTGGCACGAAAAATGAGAATAGCACTGCTGTGGTTTAATGTTAGCTGGCAACTAAGCATCCCAGAGAATTGGAAGAGTAAAGATGGGAAAACTCATGAATTGAGATAAAGACCATATAATGGCACAGAAAAGGAAGTAAATAATAATGCTTATAGTAACAATAATAATACACAAAACAAGTGATGCCCAGGGCAATTGCTCATCACTCCCTGATTGATGCCTGGACACTTTATAAGCAGTGGCCTCCAGCCAGCTTTCCTGCTTTTTTAATGTACTAAGCATGATATCAAATAGTATGTCCCCTTGGCCAGTTTGGGCCAGCTTGTGTATCTCCAGCTTTCTTGTTGGCTGGGCATGAGAAACAGGGAAGTCTTTGACTTAGAATAACTACTACTTAGCAACAATTAAAGCCATCAGTGTTTTATCAACGTTAGTCTGACATTGAATCCAAAGAACAGAGCACTGTACAGCTACTAGAAAGGAAGTTAACTCTATCTCAGCCAAAACCAGGATCATATTTAGTACCATTATTTAATACCATTTACAAAATATTCAGGTTCCACATTTTCCAGTTAATCACCTTGGCTGTCTTCTGATACATACACATAGATACTATTCCCTTAGAAATGAAAATAATATCACCTCAGGGAGAATTTAACTTTTTCTCAGTGGGTTCTTTTCCTTTTGGTTTTAGAATGACAGAATCACAGAACAGTAAAAGTTGGAAGGGGTACAATATCTCTGCTCAAGCAGGACCATCCTAGAGCACATGGTGCAGGATTGTGTCAATTCTGGGATGTATCTGGTGAGGGAGACTGCACAACCTCTCGAGACAACCTGTTCCAGTGCTCTGTAGGCCACCTGCGCAGCAAAGAAGTTCTTTCTTATTGTCCAGGTGGACTTTCTGTGCATCAGTTTCTGCCTGTTGCCTCTTGTCCTGTTTGGCACCACCAAGAACAGCATAGTCAATCCTCTTTTATCACATACCTGTATACATTGACAAGATGCCCTCTCAGTCATCTCTTGTCGAGGCTGAACAGGCCAAGCTCGCTCAACTTTTTCTTGTAAAAGAGATGCTCCAGTCTAGTTATTGTGTTTCTTACCCTTGGCTGGAGCTGCTCCAGGAACTCCATGTCTCTCTTGTCCTGAGGAGCCCAGCACTGAACATAGCACTCCAGGGGACGCCTCAGCACAGCTGAGTAGATGAGCAGGATCACCTCCTTTGATCACAGTGAGATCAAAGTCCTGTGACTGCACACAAATGTATATTTCATCCTGTTTATTCCTCATATTGCAGGTGTTGGTTTACATTTGATTGTGTCAGTATCCCAGTAGGATTGCAGAGGGATGCCCTGTCTTGTAATTAAATCTTTCACTATTTGTGCTTGCTTGAGCCTCCTTTTGCTACTGGGGTGGTTACTATAGCTCTGCTCTTCCCACACCTTGTCTCTTCAAGACTGGAAATATTCCTATCCCCCTTCAAATTTGGTCTAAAGTCTCTCAACAACCCTGCTAGCTTGCCAGCTAAAATCCTTTACCACCTTTGGGGCAGCCCCATTTTTTACCAGCAAGCTCACTGCTGTTCAAACTGACCATGATCAAAACCCCATTTTTTAATTCAGAACACCAATCTCAAAGCCAGATACCCATCTGCATGATTATCCTGTTTCTTGCCCCATCATTCAGAGCAAGGCAGGACAGAATAGAGTACAGCATGTGCCAGTTGTCTGAAGGCCCTAAGCTCTGTCTTGATTGTCCCCAACCTTTCTGTTGGGACCTCATCACTGCTCACCTAGAATACCAGTAGAGGGCAATAATCCATGGGCTGAACCAGGCTAGGAAGTTTCTTGGTGACGTCCTTACCTGGGCCTCAGTGATAACACATCTCCTGCTGGGTTGGATCTAGTTGGCATATTGTCTCTGAAAAGGAGACTACTACCCTTCTTTTCTTCATATTTGAGGAGACCGTGATGCAAGGGGTAGGCTGCCCTGCCCTAGGCAATCCCTCTACCCCAGAAGAGCCTTCATCCACTTCCTCATTTCCCAGTTTTTCAGGTTCCAGGGCCTCAGAGTGTCATGGTATAAATAGACTCAGTATTTATTCTTTATAGTTATCTTAGGAAGATATCTAATTATCTCAAATATAATAAAACCCCCAGAAATTATGAAAATAAGAAACAAACAGCAGAATTATAAAACAATTTGGATTACCTCTTTCAGTTAATAGCTTTCATATTTTACATTCATATGAAAAGAAATCCTACTGAATCTTTATTTTCTTTTCTGCTTCCTTTCGGCAAATGTTTTTTTGTTTTTTTTCATGAGTTTTATGCGTGTTCTTTGCTAACATTAAATAGAAGATGCTATGTTAGCATAGAAAGTATAATATAAAATTCAGCTTAGAATTTTGGATTCTGCAATTGCAACTCTTTCATTTATTTTTTTTGTCAAGTTAGAATGATTTGGTTTCAGTCAGTAATCCAGCAGTGTGATTGTAACGCAAATATTTAACATATTCTGTAAAGATCTGCTGATTGTTCTTGCCCTCAGTTTTATAAATGAAAAAAGAGACATTTTAATTACAGTTATATCTGACAAGAGTGTTTGAAACATTTAACTTCTCTGAAAATACAGGTGTCCCTTTAATCAGTGGTAAAGTGCTAGTACAGATGTGTTTAATTCTGCTGTTAAGAACTCTGGTTTTGGATTTTTCCTGTAGAGGGTGACAGAGGACTGATGATTTCTTATTTCATCGTCATAGTTCTAGAGATTGTTCCTGTCCTCTTTTGAAGTCAATACACATAGGCTCAGAAAAAAAATCTCTCTATAGTACTAATTTTGGCCAGTTTATCAGGTGATCTTGAAACTCTGCTGATTATATTTGTTGCCTAAATGTACCAGTTTTGTTTACCTCACAGACTCCTGCAGTCCTTTGGAGTATCTGATAGCAGATTTAAATCAGAATATTTAAATGTATTTTCAGGTTTAAATAAATATATTTTATATTTAAATATATTTTTATTCTTCTGTAATTATAATTGCCATATGATGTACCTCAGTAAATTGTTTTCTAGATAGATATACTAAAATGCCCACTTTGTTTCCATTTTTCTCTAGGACATTATTTATACCTATATTTATAATTTTCTATACCGTGCATCATGCTCTAGTCTCGTACAACACTGATCTCTTACTATACAAAAATTTATAAGGCATATGCAACCAAAAGGATTTTTGAAAGTTTCTTTCCAAGTTTCCAAGTTTCTTTACATTTTAAAAAAGTAACAGTATTTAAAACTGCAGAGTAGAATTCCCCAAGGTAGAATTACATTTCGATAAAAGATTTATGGAACCTACTTAAGTCCTTCTTAAGGTTAAGAAAGACACACTATGGAATTGGCGAGCACATAAATGCCTACTGTTCATTCCAGAGAGGTTTCTGAAATTGATAATTTCTGAGACAATTCTATAAAGAAAAAAAGTGTGATGCATTTAAAGTATCACAATCCCAAGCTTCTCCAGTTAGGGAGGACATTTTTTTTTTCCTTGAGTCTTTCAGGATAACAATTCTTAATAACACCGTAGAGTAGAATCCTTTGTGTTGTTTACATTCCAGTTCTTTCAAATCTGCAAAGTGACTGGCTTAACATCTATAGAAAAGATACAGAAATGACTCCAAGTGAATTGTATGAATAGTTTCTTTGATGCTTCATTTTATTTTATACTCAAAATTTTAGAAACTTTAGACTTCTAAAAACCAACTTACAATAATGGGTTTTAACTAAAGCATTTATAAGTTCAACAGCCTAAAAAGGAATCTCTAGGCTCTGAGGCATCCTGTGATATTAAACCCTGTTAAATAGCTATGTTACTCTTTTAATGCACTTACTTTTTTGCCATTAAGTAGTAGCTCATCTCCAAACAATTAATTAGTTATGCAGTCTTATTGTAGACTTTTAGACTCATCTTCTTTTCTTCTAATCTCTCACCGTTTTGTAAATATTTCTTTGAATTCTTCTCAGCTTTTAGTGCATGATCAAAATAACAAATTATTTGAAATAGAGCAGATGGTGTAGATTTCTTATAAAGTAAACTCTCTGTGCATGTGTATGACCTCAGAGAAATGTACTTGTTTATTTGGGCATTACATTCTGGCTTAACCACCATGCTTGGAGAGCCTGGGTTAAGTCTGGGTTGGTAAGACAGATTGCTTGTGCTAGCTTGAGAAATAAACTCTGAAGTTGAGGAATTTGGAATGTTGATGTACTCTTTTGCTAAGTACTTATGATATTTTATAATCTTTAGAATTTTACAAAGCCATGATGTGTTCACTGATATATCAATAGGCAAAATTATGCTCCCAAAATTAGGCTATTTAGTTTTCTAAAGGTTCTAACAGTGTCTATCATGAGCCTACCCTTAAGAGATCTAGGATTACAACCAAAAACTTGCTTAGCTGCTATGCTATTAAATGAAATATATATTCCTATGAAGCACAGACTAGGGGATTGGACTCACTGTGGTTCCTTCTGTTCTGTGTCCTTTCCACTGACCTCTTCTTTCCTCTCTCCTCAGGACTGCTCTTCAAAGCAATTTATGCTTGTAATTGTTTTTTTGCTCATGTGGACCAAGTCCTTTCCTTGGAATTAACTAATAGTTTTCAGATATATTTGTGCATTGCAGTTGCAGAAATGCTGCCTAACACTCCTCCTGTTCTCTGACATAATTGTGTAGAAGTATATTAATTTCCCTTTATCTTACCCTATAAATTGTTGGGTTTTGTTTGGTTTTTTTTATTATTTTTATTTTTAGAATCATGACATTTGCAAATATGGGAAATAAATGATTGATGAGGTCACATTTTCACATTTTACTGACTTGCAAAGTGAATATGAGCCGATATTCTGAAACATTTTTATTAGAAACTTCTCAAGAATGGAAGTGCTCTAGAATTGGAAGTCACAGCAAATGGTTTTATTATAGTGCTAAGCATACCATTCCCAGCTTCATGTGTATTCTGTTCCTCTTTTGAAAATATATTTGTAAATGTATGTGTATCTGATTATGATTTTGAAAGGTGTTTTAGTGCCATTTTAGGTAACATTGTTCTGTTAGGATGTTAAAAATGTACTCAGATCAAAGACAAACAGCAGCCTAGAGTTTCCTTTGAGTATTTAGAGGCACACGTGTTTCCCATACCTTGGTCTGTTAAAGGTTCTATCTCTTGGGGTATGCCTGCCATTTCTGCGCTAAATGCGACTAATCCTCTTCTTAGTGACCTGTAGGAAGCTGCACGGTGCCTATGGTCTCCTCAGCAGGCCTTGCACGTAACTGCTGGGAAAACATTAGTCTGATAAACATTAGTCTGGTAAACATTACCCTGCAAATGGCAAGTCCATGAATAACGTCCCAGCTCTTTGAGAATGTGACAATTGACAGGTATTGAACTTGTGCTAACACATAACATTTTATTAAGACTTCTATCACCTGAAATTTTCTTCTTTTATCCTTTTCTTCCTCACTACTATGCTACTCAATAAATTTATTAACCTCTCTTTCCAAATAAGAATCATATTGCCATCCAAGATTCTTATTTTCTGCTTTATCTGGAGCAATTCTCTTCCGTCATCCCATACTTTCAGTATTGTGTTATTTACTCCAGGAAATTAAACCATGGCGTACCGGCTATTCTTCACAACCGTCTCTGACTTTCTCTTCTTTTCTCTGCACTTCTGTGCCACTCTCAGGTGCCCTAGTGCCTCAGCATGGTCTGCCTTACAGCTGCTCCTGCTTTGAGCAGGAGAGTGGACTCGCGGAGGCCATTATCAGCTTCTCTGATCCTGTGATACTGATCTGCTTGCTTTCACGGAAGTAACACATTGGAGGGTTGTTTTTGGCTTGCATTCCTATGTGTCTGGAATTCTCTACTTGGTCCCAAGTAAGATGTAAAAAAAGTTCTGCTCCTTCCAAGTGACTGCATTTATTCTCTAATATGAAAAACTTTGTTCAAGGTAATTTTTAATAGACACAATAACATAATAGATTTTATGTGTTGATTAGCAGCTTTTATCATACTCTGTGTTCAAAGTAGTTGTTACAAAGAAAGTACTTAAAAATCCTTGTTTATTGTCTTTTATGTGGGATCAAATACTTGTTTAATCTTGCACAGTATTCTCTGCAGAACCAATTAACTTATTCTTTCTGTATGCAGCGGCTCAGAAAGTCTTTGTAATTAACAGAAAAGTAAGCACTTTAGGCCTGTATTTTTTTAAAGTACATTTTTCATAAGGTACATATTTCTTAGGAAAGTTTGTGAAAAGTACAAAAACGGAACACTTTAATTTCATTTTTAGTATCTTTAGGTGGTCACTGGAAGACAATAAAAGCTACTGGCACTTCTGGATTTTTTGTAATGAATTTTCCTCATTAGGAGATTCTAGTTCTGTGCTTTTGCCTTGAGCTTTATAGTGACACAGTTGAATGTATAGCAGGCAGAATTATATCTGTTCTTGTTATAACTTTTACCTATGGGATGTGACTATACAAAAGCTGCAAAATTAGGTTTAACTCTCAGTGCATTTGAATACGACAACATGCTTAAAGCACTGTCAAGATGAACTTTTGGAAATTAGGTATGTATCAGCTCTCAAATTTCTTTTTTCAAAAGGACCACTTAATATACTTATTTATTTTGATTGAATTTAATAGAAATTTTCAGTGATTTCTTTTCAATACAGAAGAGCCCAGAAAATTAACATATCAGAATAAAAGCATATGAAAATACTTTTTTGAGGAAGTTTTTAAAATTTTTATTAATAATTTTGGTGATCTTTGTGAGAAAATGAGATATTTTTATTAAAACAGTCTAGTAGGGCTGTTTTTCAATTAATCTTTTAGAAAAAGAAGTACTTCTCTGTCTTTTTTTTTAAAAATCAATGGGAAATGATATTTTTTCTTTATGGAACAGTTTTCTTTCAAGTCTGTATTCTAGTACCTGCATAAACACCTCATGCTACTGCCATTTTTCTGCTTTATCTTCCCCCAGTTACTGACTCTCAACCTGAGCATTTTGTCAAACTCACATAATGCTTATTTGATATTGCTGGAAGTTAGATCTCTGCTTTTTATTACAGTGAAGACTGTTCATGTTTCTAGTTTGTAATAAAAATCAGTCTGCAGGCTTTAATTTAAATTTATGAGCATGCTTGAGACTTTTCATAGCTTTTCTTTTTCCTTCGAGGACAAGAAGGAGGAAGATGGGCCAAAATGAGGTATCTGGGACATGGATAATCTATGTTCAGAAATTTAACCTACTAACACAGTCAGGAAAAGCATTTCATTAGCTATTCATGCAAATAGTGACTTGGTTTAGTTCTTCTGTTAAAAGGATTTATCCTGCTGTTCTATCTATGTGGTGTCTTACCTCTTTGAAAATGTAACAAACCCTCTCAATACCTGTAATGCAAGGTGTCAATGGCCCTTGTTGATTTAGTTTAAGAATGAGGGTAATAAAACTGCTGATCCATGGGCTTTCCTCTTCCATAATTACCTTTGAAACATAGAACACCTTAAAATAGGATCCCAGGCCCACTATGATAAATGTTAATGGTTTTAATGACATCATTGATTGTTGATCTCCAATGGGTCAGTTTGACTAGTTTTATAAAGCCACTGCAGTTTTCTGAAGATTATGCTTTGGAATAGACATCAGATGGCAGTATTTCATAGCATAGAAGAACATAACTCTCCTTATACAGACTGCATTATCTAAAAGAAGTACTTGGAGTTATTATGCAATTGCCAGGTTTTTTACTAAAGAAGAAAAAATAACAGTCTAGCAGAGGGTAATATGTTTGTTCTTCACAGTTAAAAACATTTTAATGCATCATGCTTTTATTTTGTCTTCTTGTTTAAGACCAGTTCTGTGTGTACTACCCTTCCAATCAAGAAGGTGTGAAAGCAGTTATTCTGGTAGTTATATGTTAGTTATGATTTAATAAAATTCTTTGTCTGTCTGTGAAATAAAACCTTATCTCTAGTTTAAATTTTATTCTTAATGAAGCAGCTAAAAATGTTGAGATTTTGCAGTTTTAATAGTATCTGGGCTTATTCTGTATTTGGTCAGTGTTAATTTTTATATAATGATTGAATTTTCTATAAAATCTTAGAAAAATACACAAAACATAATGCACAGTGATTTCTGCATTCTGTAGTGCTGTTCAATACTGAGTTAAATTTGCAAGTACATTGTTATCAAATTTCACATATGACGCAGTACAGTTAAAACTTGTCTACATAATGGGGTTGACACCTGATAGCAATGTCACTCTTAATGTAAGCTGACCTTTCCTCTGCTGTTCTCATCTACTCCTGTCAGCATCATGATGTTCCCTTTATTATCCTCATCAGGAATTGTGGCTTCAGTGCTAAGTACAAAGGTGATTCCTCTCCATTGTGAGAGAAAGCTTCTTTTGCAGGATTTCTGATTTTGCTGCAAAACTGGGAGCAGTATTTGCCTTTCACACCTGGTCATGTAATTGTGAACGCCCTTCATCACACTGAAAGCCAAGACACTGTGTGTGCTTCAAAGGAAATCCTTATTCACAAAGGAAATTCTAAGACAAAGTATGAGAGGAACAATATATTGCAACAGTGAAAATTACATGAAACCAGTGTTCTCATTTTAAAAAGGTATCTCTCACAGAGAAGCCTCTAACAAAATGTTGATTCTGTGTTCCTGTAGGATGAACAGGAAGTATGGTTATAACTGAAGAGACTGTTGCTGTAAAACAAAATTCTAAGCAAATTTTCACCTACTTTCCTTTATTAGAGTTCATCTGCTGTTAGTGAGTTATCACTATTAAACTGTTATAAACAGTTTAACATGTTTATAAATCTTTGTCTTTCATAATAAATGAAGTTAGTTATTTTATTAAAACTGTTAAAAAGTATAAGGCTCAGATTTGATTGACAAAGGTGTTGTTTTATCATAAAATTGCACCAACTTCTTATTTGCATAATTACATGAAATAAATATGAAATTTAGTAGCTGTATGTATTCACCAAATAAATGCATTTGCCTTTTTATCTTCTGGAAGTGCTCTTTGAATACGTTTTGGTATTTTATCTCCCCTCCATCTGTGAACAGAAAAAAGACATTTCCTTAGTTCAAACAATGGTAATATTATGATGAAAATACTAAAATAAGATTATCTCATTAAACACCTACTAGTAGCTGTCATAGTCTTATTTTATGTGCATCTCTTAAGTGTTAGGTTTGTTTTTATGAAGAATATAAGGTAGCAAGTATCTGACTTTTCTAAATGCATTTGAAAACTGGTTGTGATAAACTGACTCGAGGGCAGGGAGGAGAAGGCAAGAAACTAAGCCCTTTTGGACTATTTAATAGTAGTATTTTTTAGCTTAATAGGTAATATTTGGAATCTTAAATTTTTCCTGGGGACAAAGATGAACATGGTAGAACCTTGAAAAAACAGAAGAGGTTGTTCAGCAGTCCCCCTTCCTCCCCACCTCCCTGAAGGTTGAGGAATAAGCAAAGGAAAGAATAATCAAACAAAAGGAGCCACACATCTGATGTTTAAGCCCTCCTCCAGCACTTTTTATGTACATAACCAGAAGTCACTCAAGCAGCTGCAGCACATTAGTTACGATAGTTTAACAGGCAGCTTTACAGCTCTGATAAAGGTTGTGCTAAAGCAATTTCTTCCTCCTGTGCTCACTTGCTATGATAGCTCAGAAGTGATCTTTGGCAGCAGGGCTGTGAAAGGAGTGGTAATGTTTAATCGGTTTCTGTGGAGGAGTTAGCTTGCTTTTTCCTTTGTAGATCATTATCTATAGAAAGACGTTAAGGGCAGGCAACACCATGTTGAAAACAGAATAGGCTGAACTGGTGCAGGGTCTCTGAAAAGTTTTTGGGAACTGATTTAGAACAGAAATATTTTAAGCAGTTAGGCCAACATTCGATTGCATTAGACCTTAATAACAAAGTTACTTGAGAAACATGGCTCAGCAGACAAGTCCAGACAATTTGCCTGTTCCTGAAGTGGATAATACACATAGTCAAAATCCATGGCTAAATGAAGATCTTGTGAAGACCCTGAGGGAAAACCTGTTGCAACATGAAAAGTCCAGGACAACTCGAAAATCTTCACCTGCTTCTCCCCGGCTGTGTCCAGTTATTTCTCCCCGAAATTCTCCAAGGCTCTTGAGAAGGATGTTTTTAAATAGCAACATACCAAAACAGCGTCGTTTCACTGTGGCACATACCTGGTAAGCACTGAGGTGGTTGAGATAAAATATTAATTTTTTTTTAAATGGAATATTTGTCTCCACGGTGTTTGTGCTTCTGTTTCTTGGTTTGATCTTTGCATTAATCTCTCTGGTTGAAATAGACAGTTCTAATTTGTGACTAAACTTAATTGCAGTCCAGAAGTTTTAAAAAGCAATTCATATAAAGTCAGAAAATACATATTTCCTTGTACAAAGGCTGCTAAATTTCCTCTGATTTCTTAGGTAATAACTCCATTCTTTCCTCTCCCTCCAAAGTAAAAAAAAAAAACTTATTTCATTCTGTGCTGTTCTGCCCAGAGTGACTTGGCAATTCTTTTCTTTAATGTGCCTGTTGAAAATTTTTTATGTTTTTATTGACTGTTTTGGAACCTCCCCAGCCTCTTAGCAGAATAACATAAGTCTATTTAACCTTTAACAGTGCTCAAATAAGAAGGGCATGATAAAGAAGAATGATAGCAATACATATTTCATGTGAAACAGTGTTTTTTATTAAAGCAGTTGCTAGAAAAAACAGGAAAAGTGGTTAGGGAAGCCCTTGGTAAATGATTCACTAGTAGTATTTCTTTGGTAACTTGATCACTTAGATGTGTTTGTGATCAAATCTAAAAAGGACATTTATTTTTGGCATCTATCTCCTGTAAAACAGCAGTATTATTTCATTACTTTAAAAATTATTCTTTCAAAAGATGTTGTATGTGAGATTATTGTAGCTCAAAACCACATTTGTGTTTGCTTTGATGGTCCTGAGATGTTTGGGTTTTTTGCTTGTGAGTTCTTTCCTACCCTCACCCCCCACCCCATTATTCCTCCAACAAAAATGTAATATAAAGAAAGGAGGGTGATCACATATGTTCAAAGAAAACAAGTCATGCATTCTAAGCAGCAAATGAATATGCTCTTGAAGTTTATCTTCATTTGTCTGAAATTAGATCTACTCTATAGCTATGTGATTGGTATGTGCATTGCGCATTGTATACTATTGTGCTTAAAACTTTACTATGTATGTATTTATGTAAAGTATTTCTTGCATAAAATTATGTTTTTACAACTGAAAAGCATAAGAAAAAACATGTGCCTTTATAATTTAAGAAGAATTTTTTGAAACTAGTGTACCCGTTCAGATATTGCATGTGTAAAATAGAAAACTGAATGAAATCAGTTTATTTAATGTTTCTTTAACAATTATGCATAAATCTCAGCTGCTCTTCTGTGTTCAGTAATTTATAAAACATTCTATACATAATAATGCGCAGGTTAAAAAAGTAATTCAGGCAGATCTGGCTTACAATATTAGGTGAAAAAAATTCTGAAGTTTTAGAGAGGGAAATTATCATGTGTGATTATGCGTGTGTAGGCAGTCCAGTATGACAGACAAAGAAAGGGGACAGATGTGAAGTTAACAAGCATGTTTGAGCAACATAAAAGGACACAGGCTTGCAGATCATTAAAAAGTGAAATTTTGTTTAAATGCACTTTCTCTAGTGAGCTTCAGAAGTTTGTGTAGAATGACTTTTTCACTATGATGAGTGTAGAAAACACTTGAGGTTTTCCCAAATATGTGAAATACTAGACCTGAAATCAATACTTCATTGTTATGATTTATGAGACAGGCTGATCAGGGTAATAATGTTTTTTTCCAGCAAGTAGAGAAGTACAGAGTCAATCAGCAAGTTACAATGAATTACCTGAGAACCTGCAAAGAACAATATTTCTGAAGTGAAAAAGCAATGACATACATGACCAGACTACAGACTTATGGGCTTACAAAGGGCATGCAAAATTTATTTTTTCCAAAGACCATCAAATCTGTAGTTACTGATATGTCTTCACTTGGTTATCTAGTCAGAAAACTGAGATATTGTGTGATAGACCTGTGGCTACATAGGCACTATAGTGGTTTTAATTCCATGTGCATATAATCCACTTTAGACAGCTTATAGGAAAACAGTGCATTTGAAAATGGAGTAGTTGTGACCCTAATTCAAAATGTTATACTATGAAGGATCCATTCTGGGATTAGTTGGGCCCACTTTAGTAATGAACATCTCTGCTTTATTTTTCTAATGTAATCAGTTTTGCAATTTAAGAAAAGTTGTTGAATTCATGTATACATCTTTTTTGTTTAGTGCACTGTTCATACAGGCATTAAAAATTTTAATAACATGTTCTAACTTAAACCACCAGTAAGCTGGTAAGAAAAGTTCTGACTTTGTAAAATGTCACTAATTTTTTTTTAAATTTTCTTATTTTTTTCTGGTGATTAGATTATATTTCTAGATAGCATAAGAAGTATGTGTATGACACTAAAGATACTGCTATGTGTTGCAGTGATGCCAGACAGGCACCACAGATCCAGAGTGCTAAAACCCCCTAATTTAGATTGTACCTAGCTCCCTGATTTCAAGGTTCTGAAGCAGCATTCACACACAGTCAAGAAGTGAGTGGGAGTTTCATGAATTGTTCTGGCAATCCCTTTCTCCCCCTTTTTTTATTATAAAGTCTATAGTTCACTCTCTCTAATGGCTTGGATTGTAGAACTTTTGACACCAAAATGCATTTTCTTTATCACGTGACCATTATCTTTTCACAGTAATAATTGGGTTATCACTTTTAGTCATTTTACAAGTCCTTCTCTACTTAGTTTTTTTTTCTTCTTCTCTAGCTGTACCTCTGAATTCATTCAAACACTTGAAAGATAAACTGCTACTTTAAGGATTTTAGAGAGGAAAAGGTACAGCCTTCAGAGTTGAAATAGAAGGGTTTAAGTGGAAGAGGAGCATAAGGCCCTCATTTTTGTTGGAGAAATTGCTGAATATCCATCAGTTTCTGAGAATGTTAGTTCTGCCTGTAACTGAAATTAAAACTAGTTATCTTGAACTTTTAGCCTGGATTCCTCTCAGTCTGTAAACAATATCAGTCCACAGTCACAGCAACTACAAGTTGTTTAAGTTTTGTGGCCAGGATTTCAAGCAAACTTTACCCAAACCTAAATTCCATTTCCTCACAAATCTGTCTTACATTGTATTACTGTAAAAGTATTCATAATGCTATGAGATCACCAATATAGGGACACCACAGCACATATTATGGCTGGACTTGGACAAGGTAAATTAACTCCTCTGGTATGGGCTTGACAAAATCAGTTTCTGGATTGTCTTGATTTGCTCTTCATAAGGCTTTTAAAATGGGCTGATTACCATGCCTTTTGGCAGGACAGATCTGTCCTGACAGGGGTGGAATCACACATAGTTTGATTTGTGAGGAGAGAGGGAAAGAGACTGTCAGTTCCCATCTGTGTGGACATCCAGCGTGTGTGATCCCTCACACACACACTGTCCAAAGATCTGTGGAAGGACATTTAGATACTTTAAATCATACCCTCTTAGTTAGATGTGAAAAGTCAGCTTTCCTTAATTTTCTATTAAAAATTCCTTTCTGTAAAGGGTGGAAAAGCAAGAAAGATAAATATTTGGAGCTGAATAGTAAGCTCAGTGGAACATAACAACTAAATTATGTCTGTTTAATTGAAAGGATGAAGTCATGGAATACATGTGCTTGTTTTCTTTTTGACTTTTGTTTGCTGCCATAATACTTCTTAATATTCAGTGAATACCAAATGATCAGACAGTTGGTTTTTTCTGTGTTGTATAAAAGTTTGGACAATCTGTTTGCCTTTGTGATTTTGTGTGTGCGTGTGCTCAGAGACAGCAGCTAGTGATATATGCCTGCCTTCTAAGTCATATAAAGTGGATTTGTTTATTCACAGGTCCAGTTATGAGGGTTCCCCTTTGATAACTGTTCTCTCTCTAGCTTTTATGGAGTTCATTTAGTACTTCCTGACGTTCAGGGCTTTGTGCTCTTTAGAAGTTTTTTTAAGACATGTACCCCCCAAACCTAAGAATTTAATGCATTTAATAATACAAGTATGTGCTCAGTTAAACAGAGTACTTTTATCTGAATTTAGTCAGTCTTTGTCCCTACCCATAGTAAATATTTTACATTGACTTTGGCATTCAGATATGAAAACGATAGATGCCTTAGAAATAGTTTAGATAGATATGGGCAGGGTGTGCCATTTTAAGTTTCAGGAATGTAACTGTCATAAGTGTACCCATAAAACCAGGTTTGTCTCTATTTTTATTGCACAATATCTTTTCATGCACTTTTACTGCTAATTACAAAAAACAACAGAACCTCAGTGTTAGCTATAGATAGATTGCAGAAGAGTAACTTATTTAATTTGATGTGATTCTACATTGCCTGGTTCAGTGCATTTCAACTATGAAAACAGAATGAAGCTCTACCACACTGAGTCAATATATTTTTTATCACTAATCTTTTCTTCCAACTTTTAGTATGAATTTTGCTATAAGATTTTTAATACCTCTGTTTTCCTTTCTGTCATAACTCTGTGTTTTTCAGGAACTCAAAAAATTACATTTTGGCATATGGAAGTAATTTCAGAAGGAAGAAATGTCAAAGCAAATATCTATACAAGATAGTAAGTGAATAACTACTTCAGAAAACCAAATATTCAAAGCAACATGTCGTCATATTGTAGGAGGTTCTATCCCTTTACTCCATGCTGGTGACACCCCACGTGGAGTACTGCACACAGTTCTGGGGTCCCCAGCAGAGGAATTACATGAACCTGTTGAACCTGGTTCAGAGAAGGGCAAAAAAATGATCAGGATGAGATACTTCTCCTGTGAGGAAAGGCTTGGAGAGTAGGAGTTGTTCAGCATGGAGATAAGGCTTCATGTAGAGTTTACGAGGGGATTGCTTGAGTAAGATGATGTTTACCATCAAGTTACTAAGTTGCATCAAATAAGATGTAGTTTAACAAGGGCAAGTGTTGGAATCTGCACCTAAGATGGGGCCATGCTGTCTGTGTGTAGACTGAAGAATGAGAGGCTGCACAGCAGTGCCATGGAAAGGGCCCTGGGGCTCTGGTCCATGGCAAGTTGAACATGAGCCAGCAGTGCCCTGGCAGCCAGGAGGGCCAAGCGTGTCCTGGGGGCATCAGGGACAGCATCAGCAGCCAGGCAAGGGAGGGCATTGTCCTGCTCTGCTCTGCTCTGCTCTGGGGCAGCCTCACCTCTGGTGCTGGGGGCAGTTCTCGGGTGCCACAATAAAAAAAAGACAATAAACTATTAGCATCCAAAGGAAGGCCACAAGGATGGTGAAGGGTCTGGAAGGGAAGTCATGTGAAGAGTGGCTCAGATCACTTGATTTATTCAGCCTGGAAGAGACTGAGGAGAGACCTCAAGGCAATTTACAACTTCCTTGTGAGGGAAAATGGAGGGGCGGGTACTGATCTCTTCATTCTTGTGATCAGTTACAGAACTCATGGAAATGGCACAATGCTGGGCCAGGGGATGGTTAGTTTGGATATCAGGAAAACATTTTTCCCCCAGAGGGTGCTTGGGCACTGGAACAGACTCCCCAGTGTAGTGATCACAGCCTGAAAGAGTTAAAACCTCATTTAGACAACACTCTCAGGTGCATGGTGTGACTCTTGGGGTGTCCTCCATATGGCCAGGAGTTTGACTTGATGTTCCTGCTGGGTCTCTTCCAACTCAGCATGTTCTATAATTCGATGACAATAAAGTGCATATATGCCTATGTAAAGTCACTAGTTCTTATTCAATTAAAAAAAATTCTTGGTTTTTCTGGGTCTGGAATGAAGGCACTTGAGATGGTAGTTCATGTTTAGACTCAGGTGTTTATTATTTCTTATCAGTAAAACAGTCTCACAACAATGAGTTCGGCAGCTTTTCATTAGCAAGGCACAAAATGGCTAACAATCTCTTGTTACAAGGTCTTTTAAGACTAAACTAGCCAATTGAGAAATGACACCTAGATTATTTTCCCTTTTAACCCAATAACTGATCCCTGGAAGCCCTCAATGCAGACTTTTCTGCCCAATTACAAAATGCCACCCAAACCCAAGAAGAAGRAGGAAGAAGAAGCATGAAGAAGAAACTCAGGATGACGCCCTGTGCCCTCCATCTTGCTCCTATCTGCAACATACTAAAAATCCCAAAACCTAAATTTCTCACGCAAGTGATAACACCTACACCATTCTCTATAATCTATTTCACACTTTTGTGGATTCTAGTCTATCTTGAAGTCTAAGAAATTTTCTCTGTGAGTGAGGTTCAAAGTCAGTGCTCTCCTGGGGGTCAGGACACCCCAGAACAGACAGAGAAATATTCCCGGGGCCCTGGGTTTCCATATTCCACTACTTCCTTGTTTTTCTTACATAAACTTTATTCACACTTTCTAAATCAAATCACTCTTATTGCATACAGTTTTAGCCGAAGTAACACTTAGCATATTAGAATGGACTCTATTCCATTTTTTCAGACTTTAGACTGAGCTATCACACTCCTTTTCTACAAAAATATGTGAACCACTTTACATAAAATATATCATCTTGTATAAGGTAACTCAATCCACATATCCACTCTTGAAATTCTGTTACATTAGGAGGTTCAAGATTGTATGGATGCGTAGGTTAGTGGGGCAGAGAGAAAGAATAGGCTTTGAGAACATGGTGCTCTCTGATATTTTACAGAATGGTTTGTGGTAAGCTAAGGATTCTTCACAATGGTATTAACTACTGACAAATTTATTTACAACAGATAAATAATACTGCTTCACCACAGCTGAAGAAAGACAGATGAGGAAAAAGTTAATCTTTCCATAAAGAAAGAAATGGCAAAGATGCATTTTCTCAAATAAGAGTTCTGTTAAAGAGAGCTTGTAGTACTGGGTAGGAAATTGAAAACCACTTCAGAAAGATCAGTGAGAAATCAAAGACTAAATTCAAAGTTTTTGTTGTACAGGGACAAATAACTGAGCAAGGAAGAGCAGAGTGAAAGAGTAATAGATTTGGCTGACTAGATTTGGTAGTACAGGAATTGTAATATATAAAAATACTTGTTCATCTCTCCTTTTCTTTCAAAATAAAATGTGGAAAATACTCAAACCATTTTGATTGAGCCTTTTTTTCTTGCCTCTGGCTTGCTTGCCTTCTAAAACTGGAATTTCTTCATCGATTTTAGTTACTGAAGTACTATGCCTGGACCATGCTGTTTTCTGACCTATTGTCTTTAATGGCATGTCCTGTGTTTGACAGAATTTGGGAGAAATTCTAGAAAAAAAAATAGCAGTAGTGAAACAGAGTTCTTGGAGTTCTACTTTTGTTTAGTACCTACCTCAAAACCTAAAACCTATTTTGCTAAAGTGCTATTGAACCCCAGAGTTTTTATCATATCTTATTATAGTTCTATGACAAGCAATTATAGATGACTGTAAAGGTTTTAAATATTGTGCTCTTGTGATATGATTTTATCTGTTTTCTAGAATTTTTTTTGGAACTATGCAAAAGGTTTCAGTAGGTTTTGCTACAAGCTTTTTTAGTTTAGTGTGTAACACAAGCCTGTTACACTCAAGCAGTCTTCCACGTTGCTCCTTACTGCATTACTCTGACTGCACTTTGTAAACTTGCTATTTTCATTTTCACTTTGCATGAGTAAATTACTATTTTGTTGGTGGTAAAAGTTTACTGGTTCTTGAACCATCCCATGGGATCTTGCCTGTTTTTTTTTTTTTTTTTTGCAGTTTGACACAAAGTTTTATGACCGCTCAAATTTGTATTGCAAAGTGAGCCGTTCTCTCCATCTGGAGTATCGAGTCTTCTGAACTTTGGCCTTAAAGATTTTATAAGTTCTATACACAAAAACATTACAGTTTCCAATGTTCCAAACATTACAGTTTCCAACTTCTGAAAATATTCAGAAGTTTATTTCCCTTTTTGTTTTCTTGCAACAATTCATATCTTCAGGTGTGTTTGTCATAGGAATAGACACTACAATTTTTTAGCACAGTCTAACAATGAGCTAGCTTTTTCTTTCATACATGCTTGAAGAGCTTCGTCTTCTTTGGGATTTGTAGGTATTACTCCATTTTTTCCCCTCTTGTGACATTTCTTCTGTATCTCTTGACCTTTTTGGCATTTTATTCTATTTCATTTGGTACTGCACATGAATTTTTCCACTGGACATCCAGGAGAACACTGAGCTTAAAATTTGCAACAGTTTGTTTCAACAATAGATAAATGAATATTTAAGTGAGAAAGAGGACTGGGAGAAGGGTCTCATCATCTCTGTCCAGCTACCCATACTTTAAGGAGCAACTGTTATGTGGAACCAGCAAGTTTTACTCTGCTAGTGGGCAGAGTAGTATCAGACTTCTACTTTATTTGGAAAAGCAGTGAAACATTTGCAGAAGGCTGATTTCTGTCCTGATCTGGAGGAAATATGCAGGTTTAGAACTGTTGTCTGTCTTCAGATTCCTTAGGCTGTATATGCACTGGTCCCTCTGTTGTGGAGGGATGCTGCCAGACCTGTCCTTTCATTCATTCACTCCTAATGTTTGATCTTGGTCACTAGAGAAGCTTGTTAAGATTATCATCTGCTCTCACTGCAGAGTTTTAAGGAATAATCTTGTAAAATTTCTATTGCCATCCTTTGTAGTAAATTACAGTATCTTATACACTGTGTTATACTATATTGTACTATGTAGTAAGTTTAATAAATCTGTTGTTGCTGATTTTCCATCTTCTAAACCCTCAAAAAGCTCTCTTCTTTGTCATCAAACAGGACATGACAGTTAATGAAGCTAATGTTTCATATTGGCGGAAAACTTTTCTTCCGGTAGTTGTATATTCCCCTCTTAGTAAATACTCAGTATCTCCTATCTGTTATTTTCAATGGTTTCCTTTCACTAAACCTTTGCATTGAGTTGTTTAAAAAAAGATGCATAGAGAATTAATCAGAAAAAAGTAAAATTTACATGCACAGGGTGAAATATAAGACAAGAAGGATATATACTGTGTTTCATTTATTTTTATTTTAATGAAGAAACACTCATGGGAGTGTTATAATGTTTTAATTATGACCTGTTTTCTTCTTAGATTGTATTTTTCTTAGTGATCACATCTGTTTAGTATTCTTCAGTGCACCAAATTTATCAACACTCATAAAGTATTCTTATTATAACATAGAACTTATCAGCTATAGTCTCACTGTGACAACTGCTTAACAAGTGTACTCCTCATCGTGGAGTAAAGTTATTGTAGGCTACTAGTAACACACTTTTATTGTTCAAATAAAGTTGGAATATTTTAAGGTGTCATAAAATATAAAATAAATGGCATATAATTAAATGTATTATGAACCAGACTAACTGCAGCTGGGATGTCCAGGAACTTTAATAGTGTTCCTTAATACACTAATTTATTTTTGGGATAGTCTCTTGGTAATTTTTTGATAATTAAAAAACCCAACTAATAATTGTGAATAAAGTGATTGAACATGTGAACTATGGATTTTGAATACATATGTGAGTGTTTTGTGGTTTATACTTTATCGTGCTTCTGTCATAAATCTCCATCTGCTGAACCTGACGATCTCCAGAATAAGTTAGATTGTACTAGATAATGAATCTCTACAAAGCGTTTTAAGAACATCTGTCTATATTTTAATTTTTCTTCCCTAAAATAGAATAAAGCAGCTAATAACTTTTATTTAAAATAAATTTTGTAATTTTATCTTCATTTGAAAAAATGTTTCCATATTAAAGAAGTATGCATTTCTGATGTGCATTTTAAGGTTGTAAGTCTTCCAGATATATGCCAATAATTGCTTTGTTTGACTCTTATTATAAACATAATTTTGTGTTGCACAAGACAGACACAATCACAGATAGTATATATTATTTTCTTTTGGGGATGGGGTGCTTCACTGAATGAAGAATCAGACAAGTAACCTATTGTATTTCCAGTCATAACACAAAACTGTAAGAATCTTTAAAGTCTGCTTCAGGTTCATAAGCACAGTCATAAGCAATAAACTATAAATAATTTTAAAATATTTGCCTCTTGGACCTCCTCATTATTATGCATTTGCATGATAGAGATTAAATTCTCCAAAGGTGTTGATTACAATCGTAGCATGTGGTACATTACAGAATCAAAAATAATAATAATGACTTTTGTAAATGCATGCTGTCATGGGAAATAGAATAGACCACATACTTAAATGTAGAAATCAAGTCAGATCACAAAAAATGTTCATTACAATGCCTATGAAATGATCATACAATTAACTATATTCCCAACATAAAAAAATAATTTCTATAGAAGAAATATTTGAAACTTCTAAATAAGAGCATGTTTCACTCATTTCCAAGAGTCTGTGGGAACTAAGTTAGCTATGCCAGCTACAAGATGACCATTTTAAGAGTCATTGTGTACTTAAATTTTCTCACATTTTGTAGATAATAGTTGCTGTCTGGTGCTTCTATGTGATTCTTCTGTGAGTGTGTTAAGGATGGTATCATGCACTTCACTTGTAAGAAACAAGTTACCAAATGCTCTGTTGATGTAACAAATTTCAGCCATAGGTGTGACTGTTTTAACAAGATTCAATGTCAAGGTACACTCAGCTATTTACAGCAGAGAGGGCCGAGTCAGACAAAGCTGCCAGGAAGGCCCATTCCTTGAGCCATGAGTTCCTGACAGGGCCCCCTTGCTTTCTAAACTTCTCAGAGAGGAGTTTAGGTGGGGCTGGATCCAATCCTAGCAGCACAGACTTGGTTTATGGACAGTGGTTTGTATCAGGAGGATTATATGTACACAATCAATCCTTTGTGTCACTCAGCTGAGATGTCCAAGGTCAACATGCAGTTAAATTTAAAAGCCATATTAATCTCTTACTGAGAATGTGCTGCTGCAAGGAATCGCTCACCCCTGAGGTGTAACCTGGACAGACATTCCTGTACAGGAGGAGATCCTGGTGTGCAGCCCAGCTCCCTGCAGAACAGCCCCAGGGCTCTGGGCTGCTCACTGTTCATGGCTTACAGCCACAGCAGCACAGCAGCAAGGTGTGTGGATCACTGCTCCAAGCAGCCCTTGGCTGCCAGGCTTCGTCCATGCCCCAGGGTCCAGAGTAAGCTGAGTGCGGCCATCACAGCCCCACTGGTGATTATGGCTCCAGCTGGGGCTGGTGCTGGGGGAGCACACTGCCACGGCATTGGCTGTGTTTGTCTGCAGTGCCTGTGCAAGGTATATGTCGATGTACATGTGTATGTATATATGTATGTATATGTATCAGAGAAGGACTTGTTGCAGCCAGAGCACGCAACAGTTGGTGCTATCTGGTGGCACTAGTATAGCATAACACCTGTGACAATCTCAAACTTTTGGCCTTTCATCAACAATAACTTGCCAGGAGAAATAATTTGTGTAGTGGGGAGGGGAGTGGACTAAGAGAAAAATTACATCCCATCATGTGACTGCTGCAAGCAATTTGAAAAGTAACTAGCACTGAACCACGCTGAGTTTAAGACTGGACTGAATCTTTCTGTGTGTAAAAAGTCATCTCAATGGAAAAATACAGATTTCAGATAGAGCTTGTGAGGAATTTTCTAATAAAATATTGCAAAATACCAACTTATTGTAACTGAAATATTTAATTTGAAATATTTCAGAATTTTTCATCCACCTGAACTCTAAGAAATTGCTAAGAGTAGGGAATACTTTGTTTCAACATCTCATCTTTTAGTAAATTCACTATATACTCAGTGGTCATATCAGCCAATCATTCTCTAATTTTCTATTTTGCATTATCAAAATATCTTTCTGACCTCTTTTGTGGAGTTTTGCTCCAGTCTGGAAGTGTTCCCTTGGAAGACTATCCTATGCATTGCTGTCTCTTCATAATGGTGTTCTGATACCCATTATTCCAAATAAGAAGGTCAGCATTATATCAACCTTGCTTTCAGAAGCGTGATATCCAATATTTCATTACATGGAAGTCCTTCTGTGAGAAAAAAAAAGTAAATATTTTTGTTATTTCTTTGGTAATAATATTTTAAATTGATTTTGTTCAGACAATTGTTCAAATATTTTATGACTTATGTGAGAATCATGTAATTTGGCTTGTAAAGCAACAACCCTGAATGAATGTACTTCCTGAGAATATATATTGTCAGTATTTTCATTAAAAAAATGTATAACACAAAAAATTGAAAGTGTGTCTTCACAATTATCAATCTTTTCTACAGAATCTTTG
Source organism: Cardinalis cardinalis (assembly GCA_014549065.1). Taxonomy (NCBI): domain Eukaryota; kingdom Metazoa; phylum Chordata; class Aves; order Passeriformes; family Cardinalidae; genus Cardinalis; species Cardinalis cardinalis. The sequence goes on along the minus strand of JACDOX010000043.1, from coordinate 5,029,698 downwards.
TCAAGATTGTTTTTTGAAAAGTTATTGTACCTCCCTTTTTCTCTTTAGTTCAAATGATCTGCCACAACATTGTCTTGTTTTCACATAAGAGTTGTGGGTTTCTTAAATGAAACGGCTTTCCAGAGGATGACAGTCTCTTCTGCTTTCAGAGATTATATTACAAGGTAGAGGTTGGACTCTGTGCTGATGAATTTAAAGTATATGCCTTATGAATCTTTGTAAACAGATCAATAAAAGTAATTTTTTTTAAAGTCAATTCTGTTTCAAACTGTAAAACAAGAATAGCTAAACCTTAATGTCCAATGAATTCTTGAGAGATGTGACTATTTAATCATTAATTACTAATCTGTAAATTAAACTAGTTTCTGAATAGACAGCATTAGAAAGGGTTTTCACAACCCCTTCAGACTGTGGAGCATCTATTCCAAATCTTGTGGGTGTACTGGGCAGGAGTAGCTCTATTTCTGTTGTGAGACCTTTTTTTCACATGAGGTGGGAGAATAAAAATAAAATCACAGCTGATTCCAAGGAAGGAAACCTCTGTCTTTCATTCTCCATATAATCTCATCTATATAGTTCTCCAGACTATGTGCTTCATTTAATTAAAAAACTGCTCTAGACATGCCTTGCAAAATAAAAAACGTTTTGTGTGTTGTGTCTTTGCTACAAGCTGCTACTTGCGTGTCCAAAGGGCTGAGATCATCACCAATCAAAAATAAACAAAAGAAGTTTATTAATATTTAAAAGCCATATAAAAATGTTGTCAATTATTTGAATGCACATGATGTAACATCATTATTAAAATGGCAAGGGAAGGTAAAAACCTTGGCCTGTAAAAGTTGCTTGGTAATGTTTTCTTCATATAATCTGCTATGCACTTAAGCTGTTCAATAGCAGCTGTTTCCATTCATACCCTTTTTGCAGGAGAACATTATGCTTTAGTTGTCACAGAAGGAGTTATAAAGAAGACAAAAAATAATGACTTTGAAATGGAAATCACCTAATATTGTAAAGACAGTAATTTCTTTACAACCAATAGGGCATAATATATTATGTCATGAAAGAACTGAAGTTTAGAAAAATTGGTTGGAAAGTTCAGAAAGCCTCAGAAAAGAATATCAGAAAAGAATATCAGAAAAGAATATGGCTTTTCCAGAATTTAGTGTTTATAATGTGAAAGAAACTCTTCAATAGAAAGATGATATAGTTACTAATGGAGAGAGTCTTCATTTGTAAAACAAAATTGTTACACAAAATGTAATTTAATCCTCTTAAAGGATGTTTAAGCCTTGGAGTAGGCTTAGCTCTTTATATAGATTCTGCAAAGGCAACTAATACTTTTGCATACCTAATTCCATCCATACAATAACTTAAAGAGAAGCTTACTGTTTAAGTGTGACTTTTCCAAAGTAGTCTGCTTGAATATATTATCTTTTGCCAATGGTAAAATAAAGGCTTCAGGAGGAACAGAAGTCTTAGATAAGGAATTCAAGATGAGCAACTGGAAGTATAAAGGTAGCAGGTTTTAGGGCATTTGAGTACAGATGAAGTAGCCTGGGTGAAAGTATGACACAAAACTCTAGCACTGAGCAGCAGAGCCTTGTCAGCAGTGTTAAGATTTGAGGCAAAGGAAGGCTGGAGAAAAACAAGAATTGTAATGCTTGGGTGTATATGAAAGTCATTTGATTGAAAGACAGTGAAATTGTCTGACTCACTTTTGACTTCCAGAGGACTAATAACACCTCAGTATGTTGACAAACTGGTTGCATTGCAGGCCACCTACTGTAGTATCAATGACCATCTAATTTCAGATTATTTTAATTCCTGTGAAGTTCTTAAACACAATTGTTATTACCTATTACAATCCAGTCTAATGAGTGAGAAATTATCACTCTCTGTAGCAAGGCCCTGTTCTGTGTACTATAACAACTACTAATTTATCTGTAGTTCTCTAGAAATCTTAATTACTTTCATATTCATCCTGACACGATTGCATGTAATATGATGGATTTTGGTATTAATTTGAAGGTATTTTACCTTTTCAGGAGTTTTTTGCCCTTAAAATGATGGTATCTGCATATCATTACATTTTCATGAATTGATGCATAAAAATAATGAGTATCATGTTTAGACTAAAATGTGGTATGGCTCAAAATTAATTTAAATTGTTTAAAAATAAAAATATTACATAAAAAAAATTCTGGGTAATAATTTCCTCCTTGTAACTACAAGAGGAAAACTCCAGCTTTTCTATAAAAAGACTATTACAATATTGCTTATGCTGAAAATTGATAGATAATTTTTCAAGGTAAAATCTTCGGATGAGGATTAGGAAGTATTTTAATGCTTCCTAATTAATTTATTAATAGATATTCATTAATTTATTTCAATAGAGTGTTAGATTATAACACTTGATCATTAATTATGAATAATATTGTGAGAATGAGTTAAAATATCCTGGGATTTTTTAGCTGTGCCATCAGTTGCTATGTTTTTGAGTCAACAAAGTTGTTTATAATATATTGTTCTAATTTCTAAATACTTGACATAAAACATTATAATATTTATCTCAGGAATGTTTTCGAAAATATTGGAAAAAATACTGAGAAGTATGAAATGCTGTCATTGCCTACAGGTTTAGAAAATGTTCAATTTTCATCTTTTGAATACAAAGTACTCAATTATAGTTTTTTATGGTGTCAGCATTCCAGGCATTGTAGTAATCTAAGAAAACAGTTTTGAACTTTTTAACTCTAGCAGAAATTAAAGCAATAAAAACTTCAGGGGTTCTTGACATATAATTGTTAGAGTGCCCACTGACCTGTAGCAAAAAATCTGAAACATTAATATCGTTGAGCGTGAAAATGCATCCAAAGAAACTTATCTTGGTTGTCATCAGACTTAGCAGTTCATGTGCCACACTAGCCTTGACTATGCAGTCCAAAGCTCAGTCGTGCCTGATTCACAAGAAGAGCAGTCAATGCAAAAGTTTACCTGCTTTGATAAAGGCACAGACACCCTCTGCAGTGGAGAAAATGTCAAACATGGATTTACAAAGTAGTGGCTCTTTCTTAAATATAGTGTGTATGTTCCCTTTTTACATTACAGTTTCCAGTGTCCTTTGCATTACAGTTTCCAATGTCTTCAAAAGCTATGGGGCAGCCCCTCAGTATGAGGCCCTTTTGCCTCTTTTTCACTTTGGAAATTACATTTGTTCTGCTCACCCAAAATATTACTGGTCTGATGGAAAAGATGGTTGTGATCACTGCAATGAGCATGTCTGTCATTATGTGTGCTGTACACAAAGGGCAAATTATGGCTGCTTGGACAAACAAGTTTAACATTTTTAACACTTAAAAGCCTGTCTTCACATCTTTATAGCCTTTCCTGTAGGTACTTACTGAGTGTAGGTTTGTCTTTTTGGTTAATTTTTTAAAGGAAAAAGTTACGTCATTTTATGTTGTCTTCTTCATTACTTTTCTGTATGCTTGGCTGTATCTATAATCTGTAATCTGTACTTCCATCTTTATATGAGGAGGGATTTCCAGGGAGGTAGATGAATTTTCTAATGTTGGGATGCTGGAGTCACATAGTATCTGACTAAGTACATTAGACATCTATCAATATGTTCAAGATGGGTGAACATGCAACACTGCAGAAATTACACTTTTTCTTTTTTTTTTTTTAATTTGTGGGATTGTATTTCCCAGGCATTCAGCTGGTTATTGAGCAAGAATGTTAAATATTTCATTTTCCATATAATTTCTTTTACTTGAAAATAATCTAAACCATTTGGGATTAAAAAAGATGGATCTTTTCCAGCAAAGTTCTCTTGGCTGATCTTGGCGTATTTCTATAATTGTTACCTATTAGGGATTTTACTATGAAGACTATAGTGACTTGTGGAAGTCTAAAACTCTTTTTTTTTTTTTTTTAAATTTAAAATTTTAAAGGGACAGGATTCTATTTTCTCAGCCAAACTTAAGATCTGAATTAAAAAAAAAAAACTACAGAAAATAGATATACAAATTAAATACTAAAGAATTAAATGTGGAAATTTAAAGTCCAAATATCTTTCTATATTCTCTGGAGGTTTAATTAATTTTAATTTTCCATTCTGCTTCTTGTTTGTGTGTGTTTCCATACTCACAACTGCAGTAATTAATCCAGTTTTTATTCAAGGTTTTGCTTTCCATGAAATGTCTATCAAATAGGTGGTGACTCATTCTGTAGATAAAGGTTAAAAGCCCTATGGCAAAATAAACTATTTCTGTGCATTCTGATACCTCTTGTATATTGAAGGGGTTGTAACCTTCCTCAGATCTTCATAGGTGTTACTTCTGCACCTATAGGTCTGTAAGACCCCTGAATTTTTCAGAAGACTAACTGAAATTATGTAAAGAAAGTATTCTTTTTATACAGCTCTGAGAAAAACAGAAATTGGGGAGGAAGGTAAAAGAAAAGATTCCAATTCTAATAGTAATTATACTGACATTGGAAGCACAAGATATTTTTCTTCCAGGGCAAATGGGGACTATTTGTATGGTAGCAAAAAAATCTTTATTAATTATAAATTTCAAGCTGGAGCAATGCAAATATTACAGCCCTACTGTAATAATCACTAATGATAACAACTGCAGAGATTGTTCCAGAGGTAAAAAAAAAAGAAGAAAAAGAATTAATTAAAAATCCATTTTAAAAGGAAAATAATTTAAACATAGCAAATTTGAATAAGCTATTCAAAACTGAATTTAATTGAAATTCTTCTTGCTGTTGCACTCTGTGGAATAGAAAAATAGAAAATTAATGTCATGCTAACCATTTTCTTACTGTGAAAAATGCAGAGGGAGTGGTGGGTAAAATATTATGATAGCTTTGCTAGAAGAAATCCAGTTAAATAAATTTTGCTAAGACTATTGTTTTGTAAATAAGCTTTGTTCAAAACCTAAGACCAACAGAAATGTAAATATTCTTTTAAAATATAGTTTAAATTTCTTTATATCTTAAATAAAATACCCAAGTGTTTAAACATGTATTGCTGCCAATTCAGAAAGACAGGCATGCAATCATAGAGTGAACATTATTAAAAAAAAAAAGAGTCAAATCAGGACTGAAAGACAAGGGAAAAGATATCAGTTCAAGACATAAAAGGAAAGACAGAAAGCACAAGCCATCTATTTCCATCTCAAAGAGTAATCAAATGAAATTGTTTATGAGTTTGTTGAAGTCTTAACCTGAGAGTATTTTTGTATATATTAAAGTTGCATGAGTATATTATAAAGCTTCAATTTTTTTTGTTTGTTTATCATAATAAGCCATCCATTTATAAATTGATAAACATTTATAGAACCAACTTAGTTCAGAAAACAAAATCTATTGTTGTTTTTGACCAGCTTAGTTGTCCAATGTAGAAGTTCTGTTTTATTTTTGTGGGAGGATGAATGTATTGAATTAACAGAAACATGGCAAAATAATTTATCTCCTTGCAAACTGATTTTTCTCATCAGTGAATGAAGCATAAACATTGGAGCTGTGAGACTTAATTGTTCTCGGAACTGCACTGCTTTTGGTAGTTGGAGTCCATGGGTGCCAGGGGAGGACCAGGTCTGAACATGCAGGGAAAGGGTGTGCGTAGTGTGTTGTCAGAAGTTGCTGTTTAATCCACTCAGGTTAGAGATCACTTTGCAGTGAAGTGTTGCTGCCTGGAGGCTTGGTACCTTGTCCATGACTCTGAGCAAGTGTTCTTCCACAGCTGAGACCAGAATGATAGCTGCTTGAGGAATAAGTTGTCTCCTGTAATCGCTGTTATCTTATAACCCATATATTTATAATTTATGCTACACTTATATCATAGATATATTTACAGAGAGGAAGTAGAAGCTCTGCTTGTTTACTTTTAACAGAATTTTATTCATTATTACATGCAAGTACTTATGTATTGTATGTCACTGTTGAATGAATGAAATGAAACACAATGAAATACACATTTCAGACATGTCAGAATTCTGCCTCCTCTCTGTTTTCTAATCCACCTGAATCAAAAGAGGGCTAAGTTCAGAACTGGCAAAGTTATGTGGCTATCATACAATCCTGGAATGTCTTGCATTGGAAGGGTCTCTAAAGATCATCTAATTCCAATCCCCCTGCCAGCACGGGCAGGGACATCTTCCATTGGACCACATTGCTCAGAGTCCCATCCAACCTGGCCTTGAACACCGGCAGGATTGTGACAGCCACAGCTTCTCTGGGCAGCCTGTTCCAGTGCCTCACCACCTTCACAGGGAAGAATTTCTTCCTAATACTGATCGAAACCTACACTCTTTCAGTTTGAAGCCATTGCCCCTTGCCCTCTCACTACATGCCAATGTAAAAAGTCTCTCTCTACCTTCCTTGTAAGCTCCCTGCAGGTACTGGAAGGCTGCAATTAGGCTACCTCTAGGCCTTCTCTTTTCCAGTCTTAACAAACACAACTCTCTCAGCCTTTCCTCATAGTAGAGGTAATCCACCTCCCTCATCCATCCTTGTGGCCCTTCTCTGGACTATCATTTGATTTTAATATTTTAGTAGTAGGTGCTGACTAAGGGGCTTTCTCCAAGGAGTGGCTATGTGGATTATACAGACCGAGAGTGTTTCAGAAAAAGGATGTCCTCTAACGTGGCTAAAAGGGATGGAATATAGGAGAAAAAAAAAGAAAAGAAAAGGATTGGAACATATGAGGTGGAAGAAGTAAATGCTTGTATTTAAACTGCATGATAATTATGAGTTCTAGCACCTTTGGAACAAAGACCAGCATGCTGCATAGCCATTACTTTCCTGTGTTGCTTGGAAACTGAAGTGAAATAACCCTCTTCATTTGCAGCTTGCCCTAGCTCTCCCCTGCTGAAGTGTTTGATACCTCAGAACAGAATATGTACTGAGCAGAACACAACATTGGTAAACCCATTAACTATGTGGGGGTTTTTAAAGTGTGATTAGTTCTACTACATTGCAGTACAATACTAAGGAAAAAATATGAAGTAAATTTTCAGGTAATTTAGGACTATTTCAGTTCTGTTAATCAGCAGTGTGTTTTCAGTGAAAAATAGAACTAACTCCTACAATCATAATATCAATATCCTGTCTGAAAAACTGATAGGTTTTGTTTTTGGCAAACTTTGGCATATTATGCCAGTTGCTAGAGTAAGAAGTAATCGTCTTGGACTGGTAACCCTTCAGTATCTATAATTTAAATATTTATTGAAAAGAGTAGAATTAATAGTCTCAATGAAAGACAAGTGAATCCTATAGAGCTTAATTAAAATCAGCTAATTTTTGTGCCAAGTATCCTGCCTTCCCTGCATCACCCCCCAAAAAGGAAAAAAAGAAAAAAAAATACATTTGTGGCGCAAAGAATAAACCCAAACTTTTTGTTACTGGTCAAGCTATTTTCAAAGACTAAGGTCTTTCTGCTTAAACAGCTGTATAATGGGAGCTAATGTTGTCTGAAAATGTGCAGTTTCTAAGAAAAGTTTTATTTTTGTAGTCAAAGACTCTTTGAAATATTTTTCTGGACAAAAAGAAGAGAATTTTCCACAAGTGTTCTTTTTCAGTCCAGCAAAGTCTGTAGAAAAGAATACAGGGCTGGCTTAAGGTCTAGGTCCCTGCATACCTCTCTAAATAGCCAAAAATTAATTGCATTGATCAAGCCTAATTCCAAGCATTAAAGGCCAGTATTAGTATTTCTAAAGTTGTGTAAATTCTGTCATATGTTGGAATGAAGTATATTGTGCAACACCTAAAAGTTACTAACCTAAAATTATTAACTTCAGTTCATCAGAGCTTGTTTCAGGTTTTGTAATTTCACAGAGGTAGATAATGGGCTTTTTCTAGCCCACTCTATAATTCCTTTTGAAAACAACTCAGTGTTTATGTATGTAACATTTGATGTATAACCTGACAAATGATTGAGAGATAAGAAAAGTGTTCAAAAAAGTTAAAGGAAGAGCAGAAAACCAAACCAATTTTTCTATTACAGTTCACTAAAAAATAACTTAGGCTATGTTTTGCAGGAGAACTTTTGATTGCAAGCGATGAATTTAATGCTTGCTTCAGACAGAGACTAATGACTGCTCAAAAAAAAAAAAAGTAAAATTAGTAAATCCATGTGTCCAGGTGTTTTTCATTCAGTATTTCCAAAATAATTCAAATTCATAAAACTATTACTTCCATCTATCTGTGAAATCAGTGTTATTATCTAAAGATCAGATGGTGGCAAACATGATGCTGTTTTTTTAATAGACTTGTTTTTGGAGAGAGAAGGAAGATTTGTTTTGGAGAATCCAGAGCATTTCCAGCAAGCATGCCTTAATTATGTACTGAACAAACTCCAGAAACCTTTTGGAATAAAAAAAAACCCTTTTAGTGCAGTGGGCTTTCATAGAAGATAAACATCTTTCAAACTAGTTAGAGGGTGTGGTGGGTTTGGGGCTTTTTGTGGGGGAGAAGGGGATATGTTGAGTTTTATGCTCTTGCTTCTTTGGAGTTTCCTTTGGGTTTTTTTTCCTTTTTATTTTTTTAATGGATTTTTAAAAATGAGTTAGCAAATGTAAGTAACATGATCTAGTTTTTTATATATGGATTTCAAAATAGCTTTTTTAATTGTATCCTTTAAGAGCTCCTAGAGTCAAGGCTATCAAGCAATAGTGATTCCACGCAAAGAAACATTTTGAAGAAAGCTCACTGGCAATAAATACAAGAATACAAGAGGGGAAAAAACAACTTTAGCTATGTATAGCTAACAATGGATCTTAAATAACACTCCTGGGTTCTAACAATCATTGTGAGTAGTTGTCTGAAAATATCTACTTGGTGCTAAGCAGGAGTCTTAAAAGATTATGAGATTGTTAAGAGTTGTTCAAAAAGAAATAGTGAAAAAAAGCAAAGATTGATCAGATGAACTAAGGTGCCTCTGTTTGGAAAAGAGCTTGGGTTTCTATGAAAATATACACTGATGTGAGATGATGAGGAAATCGGAAAAAGTCACTTACTATATCTCATGTAAGATCCAGATCAGGCAGCAGGTTTCAAATATATTATTTATCTCAGCATAATAAAGGTATTTATGTGAGCGTCAAAGTATACGTACCATCAAATATGTTTAGGTAAAATCCAAGCATGAAAGCCTGTTGAGAGCTGTTCAACACAATGATGATGTGTATTTAACCACAACTTCATCTTTCCATATCCTGACAGGAAATGTTGAGAGAAATGTCATTCTGTTTTGAAATTCTATTTTCACATTTTCCATGAGCACCTCTTAGTAGCCTCTGTCAAAGAGTCAAAAACAGCAAGGCCAATTTAAATTCCAGCCCAGTGAGGTTGTGTTTGTGTGTGCTTGTGACTGGAGAGTTTGAATGCCTGTATCCAATCAGTGCTGGCTGGAGGGTTCCCAAATAAAAAAGATATTTTTAGAACTCTTAATATGAATTCAGTGGTATCACGTATGACTGAAATTACTCCCCAATACATAAGTGTGAAAATCGACAGTATCAAGGGAAGGAAATCCTTCTTTTCAGTAATTAATAACAGTCCTGTAGAAACTTCTCTTGCTCGTCTGAGCTGGCTATTGTTTATCTACCTGCTAGATAGTATTTCATCAGCCTCAAATTCTGTTGAATTTGTATCATTGATCATCCCATGGGAACAGTGACTAATTCATCTTTTGAAAGATTTTACATTCGTTTTCAGTGTTAGCAACATCATATCTCAACATTCTTTGTTACTTACAATAACACTGGCCAAACTGAGACGAGAAAAAAGGGAACAAACATGCCCGTAGTAACCTGGATAATCACTAGCCCACCTTTACCAAGAACTTAAACAGCTTGATAACTTTTGCTTTAAATGCTTGACTCTTTGATAACTTGGTTGATGTCATTTATTACTTTAACTTGGATTAATTTCAATCCTAAAAGAGTATATATAAGTTTCTTTGTGTTTATGACCAAGAACTTAGTACAAATGGGGCTGGGTGGGACTGTACAGCACTGGTAAGGGTTACTGGCAGAGATTTGGGAATATCTTAGTCTTGTTTTATTGCTCAAACTAGCCTTTTTTGGTATTGCAGAAAGTAAATGAAAATACCATGCTGTGCCTCTTGCCTTGGATTTACCTTGCCATTAAATAATTACAAAGCAGAAGATTTTCAGTATTTTTAGGATATGGACATATTATGTTGCATTTGTTAAAAGTTTGTTGTTGAATAGTCAGAATAAGAATATTTAAGAAGGAATTGGTTCAGATGTGCACTGTGATGTCTTTTTTCCTTTTTCTTGTGGAATAATGTAAAATCCACTGCTGTTGCCCATGGTGCTTTAACTTGGCATGTGTGCGACATGCATCAGAAATGTGTAAGACAAAAAAGTGGCTCTTTTATTCAAAAGAACAGCAAACAGGCAGTGGCCTGCTGTCAGGTAAAAATAATTTCCCAGGAATTTCACAATATTTAAGCAAATTAAAGATTAGTAGAGGTATTTTGTGATCACTAATTATTTCTTTATTATATTTATTTTGTTGAAAATCTATCATGTTTTCTCACTTTAGAGGACATTTTTGGATAATGTTATAATACAACATTTAATCTACTGCAGATGGCATAAAATGTGGTTAAAATTTTACTTTATAACTGACTTCACTGACTTCCTACCTGCTTTCCTCTGGAAATATTTAAGATGGTTTTGTGTGTTCATGTAGTTATATCTACCCTTTTTTAAATGATATAATTTTATCAATTATGTTTGTTATCTAGTATTTTTTTTGCATATTTGGCACTTTTTGTAGCAAATTAACACTCTTCACTTGACTGTCTACAGCTTGATTAGAGAATGGGCTAAATACACCAAGCAGAAAAATTAAAACAGAGTTTGAAATGTATCCAGCTGACTTATGGATTCATAGAGCTGTATCTTTATATGTATATAAAAAGCATATGTTTGCTGCCAGTAATTTTTAAGATAGAGCAATTTAATATTTAAATTATAGCAATGGCTGCTGCATGCTCTCTTTAATCTATATTAGTTATTTCAGTTAGAATTTTCTGGATGGAGAGATCCTGAAAAATTTATTGGCAGATCAGAATGTCTGAATTATCAATTGATTAAAAATTAACAGTTGATGAGCTGTTTTGACTTCAGCTCTTGTTATAGTGGAGCAAATCACCATGTGAATTTACAGTATATTCCCTGTTTTCCATATGTTTGTCACTGATGCCTCACGTTCCAGTACTCCATTGTTTCTTTTGCACATAATTAAACACTATAAAGCTATACATAAGCATTTAGCCACAAACTGTTGTACTTTGTGCAGGATTTTGCAAGTCGGTCTGTGTTTGCTGTTTGGTCCTCCTCTGCTGTCTGGCTCCCTCTGACAGTAGCTGCTTGCATAGACGCTCTACACCAGTTTTAGAGAGAAGAATGTGATGAGGATTAGCCTGACTTGCTCCTTCTTACTCTGCTGAGAAATGTGTTTGAACAGAGCAGATTTGCAGTCTTTTAATAAGTTTTCTGAGTCCTAAGTAAGAATGCAAAAATGAGAAATTCTAATGAGAACTGAAGGAAGATAAGAATTGCAGTGATTCTCATTGCACTTCAGACAGCAGCCCTGAAGCCTTCCCAAGTTATGTCATGTCACTTGTTAAGAGTATGTTTCCAGCAGTAAAGCAGAAGGAAAGAAAGAAGAAAGAAGGAAAAAGTTGTATGAGGGGGAGGCTGTTTTCTCTTTTTCAAAATCTAAAGTATCATAGAAGCATATCCTTGGTAAAAGGATCTTTGTTGGGCAAGCCCAGGTATTGTGTGTTTTAAAAATCATCACTCGCACTGAGTGCAGAGCCTTGGTTAATGTGAGAACTGAGTCTTCCACTAAGATAAAAAAAAAGCCATATTGCATAGTTTCTTATCTATTGCATAGTAAAAATGAGCATATGAGCAAACACCACAGAGCAATAAACCAGTAAAAACTTGTAACCCCAGGAAGACTTGTCAGTGTTTCAGTTTTATAGTTACTATGCTGTCTCTACTTTCCTGGCCTGAACCCTAGCATTGCTAGATTTTCAGTTTATACATTCTGGCTTGCCAGATGCTTTGAAATATAACAGCCTAGAACTTAGCCTAGAGTTCTGTGATTGAGTTTGGAAGCACATGGCAAAGCTCAATTTGTCATTTGGACTACCAGTGCAAGTAGTTCACAATATGAAGTTGTCAAATTTATCAGGAAAGAAACAACAACAGCTGCTTCAGAGGGTGCAAGTCACTGATATTAATACAAGTTTATTTTCTGCTAATTATTTTGGGGCTGTAAAGGACCAGTACAGTGACTTCAGAGACTAAAAGTATTAATTCATAAAGGATGTTAGGTTGACCAATGTTTGGGGTATGCTGGTGGTAGTATTACAATGCATTAATAATAGTAATAGAGCACAGTGTTAGAAACAGCGTAAGACTCTGATATAGTAACAGCAATGAGAGAATGAAAAAGTAATCCATTGCTTTTATACAATTAGAACTAGGTAGATAATTAGGTGGGTGATCATAATAAATTTCTCATTTTGCATAGAGCCCAGTTACCTGAGCTTGCCTGTGAAGTCCTACCTCCTCAAAGCAGATTTACGTGTGAAGCTGTCTCATGTGGCTTTCTAGGAGCACTGCAGCAAAAAGAAAATAAAATACTATATAGAAGTAATTTCAGATTCTCTTAGCAGCAATATTCCACCACTATGTTAGAAAAAGTGAGTCATGAAACAATGTAGATTATAATTACAGTCTTTAAAGAAAGTTTAATTGTGACTTGGATTTCTTTTCATAAGGTAATTAGTCCCTATTATTTGCAGAACAAAGACTTGAAACAAATCCATTATTGTGTATATATATTTTAGTCTATTATTGTCATTAAAGTAATTATTCTGCTATAATAGTGGATGAAAGATAATTTGCCTTGCTAATTTACAATATTCATTGAACTACTTGTTGTCTTGAATATACTAAAAAGCAGCTCATACAGAAGCGCTATAACTGGAATAAAGCAATTTCCTGTTGGTCTAGGCAGTAATTTAGGGCAGAATTTGAGGCAGAATGTTTATATGTAGCAAACATACCATAAGGTATGAAACCACACTGTGAGTTTTCTTCTTCCTACCATCCCTTGTTCATTTGTTATTGGAAACAACTTTTGACAAACAGAAGCACGTATATGGATAAGATTTACAAGTAAAGTACTTTTTATAAACCTTTCAAACTTTTAAGTGCAGATGCTTTCTAAGGAAAATCTTGGTGATTTTATATTTCATAGTTGAAAAAGAGTAAGAGAGCAACACTTTCTGTATATAACAAGAGAGATTGTATTTGCTTTTTCCTGAGAATGGAAATAACTATCATTAGTAATCAAAGTAATAAAAGTAATTGATTTGCTCTTTTCAAATTTGAGACTGATTTTCAGCTGTTACACAAATACCAGAAGTGCTACCCTAGAAATGCTAAAAGGGCCACAGAGAAATTATATTCTAGGCAAAAAAAATTGCAGATGAAGATGAATAAAGTATACAATTGATGCTTAAAGTAGTCTAAAGAACATACATGAGCTGAAAAATAATCAGTTTTTTTTTAATGGAGTTTAAAGAAAACATGCATGGTTTATAATAATTTCATGTGGCTTTTAAAATTTTAATTTTTTAAAGAAGTAATGTTTTTTGAGTCATTTAAGTTTAGTATTAAAAAGATGTCAAAAAAGAGAAGCTCTTTGACAAACATATGAAGTTTTGTAAAATAGGCATTTAAAATTATACAATAGTTTACCAATATATTTACACAAGAAAGATTAATTTTTCTCTTAAATATAAATTAGACTTATTTGTTGAGTATGTTTTTATATAGACCCACAGAATTTTTGAGGCTACAAGGGACCTTCTTCTCAAGAAGAACAGGCTGCCCAGGACAACCTCCAGAGGGCTCCTGAGTGTAAGGATGGTGCCTCCACAACCTCTCCAGGCAGCTTGTGCCTGTGCTCAACCTCACAGCAAGAAGAAAATGTTTCCTGATATACAAAGGGAACCACTTGTGTTTTAGTACCCTTTGCCTCTGATCTTGTCACTCAGCACTGCTACAAGGCCATCGTCTTAGTAACATGCCTGCAGATATTTGCATAGATTGATATGACAGCCCAAACGCTTCTCTTGTCTTCTTGAGGCTTAACAGTCCCAGCTTTACCAGTCTGTGTTCATGTGAGAGATGCTCCAAACTCTTGATCATATTATTGGTCCTTTCCTGAGCTCTTTTCAAGAGTTACTATTGTCCTGGGCACAATACTCCATACATGGCTTCACCAGTGCTGAGCAGAGGGGAAGGATCACATCTCTCAATCTGATGGCAACTCTCTTCCCAGTGTAGCCCAAGGTCATGAACCCTCTTTCCCATAAGGGCACAGTGCTGGCTCACATTCAGCTTTATGCTCTCTAGGACCTCTTGGGCCTTTGAAGGAAGGCTGCTTTTCAACAAACAGGGTGGCCCACAGCAGCTACTGCTCTATTGCTCTGTTCCTTGTGTAACTGCAGGAGGTTCCTGTCAGCCTGTTTCTCCAGCCTTTAGAGATTCCTTTAGATGGAGGCATGAAGCTCTGGGTTTATAAACCACACCTGCCAGTTTTGAGTCATTGGCAAACTTCTTGTGGCTATGCTCCGCCCCATCATCCAGAATAATGATGATACTGAGCAAAGCCGGATCCAGTGCTGATGCCTAGGGTACAGAACTAGATGTTGGCCTCAACTAGGTTTCATGCTATGGATCACTGCCCTATGGATTCAGCTATTTCACCAGTTTTCAATCTGCTTCACTGTCTACTCATCCAGCCCATGCCCCATTAGATTGTTTCTGAAGCACTTAGGAGAGACATTGTCAAAAGCCTTCCTGAAGTGGAAGTAGACAATATCTTGCCATTAGATTTAGAGGATAATCCTCTCTTGCTCATGTGACTTTGCACAGTGCACAGTTTGATTGTTATTTTTCATTTTGTGTGAATATAAAACATAAATAATAAAGAAGTTTTAGTTCAATTGTATTGGGATTTTTTTCCCCTCTTATGACACAAGAATTATTTTGTTCATGAACAGTTTGATCAGTAGGATTCCCTGTGGGCTCTCAGAAATGCCTATATACTCTCCTCCTCTGTTCCAAAGTATGTATCGTTGGTGATAGCATATGAGGTGGTTAATTTCTGTTGCTCTTAAGAATGCAAAATGATGGATGCTTGAGCAGAAGAAAAAGT
Source organism: Cardinalis cardinalis (assembly GCA_014549065.1). Taxonomy (NCBI): domain Eukaryota; kingdom Metazoa; phylum Chordata; class Aves; order Passeriformes; family Cardinalidae; genus Cardinalis; species Cardinalis cardinalis. The sequence continues at coordinate 5,014,410 of JACDOX010000043.1, read as the reverse complement.
AGCTACAGAAAGGTTTGTTTCAGAATGCTAACAACTCTGAATTCATATTATCAGACTGAATGTATAAGACTTATACTTACACAGAAAACAAAAATACAACCCTGTTTTTTTATTTAAAATATTCAGGAATTAATCGATTATAATTTGCTTTGGGTAGTTGCATCCTTAGTTGGGTACACTGAGAACGAAAGGGACAGTGAAAGACAGCATCCTGCACATGAGATCCTAGTGTTTAGAAGATAACATGTAATGCAGGTGACAGGAGGACCATGTTGGTGGATAGGTCAAAGTTTCTCAGCTCCTATTTTTTTTGTTGCAAATTTAGTAGTTAGGCAGCCAGTCTAAGGCTAGCTGGAAATCCTTATTTTATAAATAAGGAGGAGAATAAATGGATACTCTATAAAGCCCATGCTAAATTAAACTGGGAAAAAATAACTCCTGGGATATATTATTTTCTGTCTGAATATTTGCATTGTTTTTATAGCGTATTTTCCAGTCTTCATAATTAATAAGAAAGCAAGCAGTGTAAGTTTAATGATATCAAGTTAGTTCTTTAACTCTACTAAGCTCATAATTATTTTTTTGTTGTGTAATATCTCATACATAGCACAGTTAGGTTGTCAGTTTGTTGGCAGACTCACAATTATGTCTTTTGGAGTTGTGAAGCTCAGTGTGCTTTGTGAAACTCTGTTTTTCTGAAATCTAAGCATTAATTATAATGTTTCAAAGCAAAAACCCCAACAACTAAACTTGCAGAAGTTGATACAGAGAATATGTGCTTGTGCTTTTTGGTTAATTTTGCTATGATTTCTGCCATCCTAGTACAATTACATTAAGCAAAAGATTTAGTCTGCAAATAATTTTGAAGTCCTTTTGATGCCATGAAATTAATATGAGTCATTTGGCTAAAATAGCTTAATTTCCAGTAAACTTCGTAGAGTCCTAATGTTCCAGTTCAATTTCTGGATTATTCTTAATGTTGCATTCTAACAGGAAGAATGCAAATATTCTCAAGGTTTTTGGAAATTAGAGAATTTAAGGTTTATGTTTAAGGGAAGAAGGGAAAAAAAAAAAAAGAGAACACACAAAGACCTTGGTCAATTGGGTAACAACCAAGAGCATCACGTCGACTGGTACAAAAGCAGGGTAATACTCTTATGTTTTCCATTTTATCAACCACAAGAAATATTTACTTTTTCAATATATTTCAATATTTATATTTACTTTTTAATATTTGCAGCTGTGAACTATTAATAATTTTTAATGCTTAGCCAACTTGATACTATAATGTAGAGTGGAACAAGTGAACTACCTCAAAAATTCATGTTAAGCATATTTGATAGTATTAACATTGTCTTGCAAACTGACACCACATGTTAGGGGTATTTATTGCCCTGTTCTGTAAAATGACACACAAGTGGAAGGAAAGATAACTGTGGCTTAGAAGTGAATTTTCTTGGCATATTTGTGTAGGTAGAATGGCCACTCCCTGCTGACACACACTATTGAACTATTTCAGTGAACTCACAAATCAACTAAACCCAACAAAAAATCCTGGAACTACACAGTATTAAAAATTATAATTGTTTTATACTTAAAGCAATTAAGTGATGATAAGGTTTCAGTGCTCTTTAGCATATGAATACTGTCAGCATCTCAATAGTGATTTCAGGCTCATGTAGACTTCTGTGCAGGCCTAGAGCCTCCAATTTTTTTTTTGGGATTCTTGAGAACTGGGATGAAGAAGAAAAAAGGAAATTATTCTTTGTGTTCCTTTTCTTTCTTGTTTTTACCCTTCTTTGGTATTTTTTAAAAAATCATAACATTAATTTTGTTTTCTGTGGATATATTCAGTAATCTGTACTAAGCACTTCATACTAAGCCTGTGAAATAGTTTTTAGGCTTCTATCATCTAGGTGGAAGTTTCCACAGCAATAGGCAGCAGACACACTTCCAGTCTGCTATGACTTTTATAAGATATGTTGGAAAATAACATAAGTTGGAAGATAATATTAATCTTACGAGGAATGCTTAAGTGCTCTGGAATTTTTTAAATTTTTTTTTATAGTATTAGGACAAATCATGATCTGTACAACTTCCTTTTTTTTTTTTTTTCTTTTTTGACTTGATGTAAGTAGTTTTCAAAAGCTAGTGTAATGATTACAGTTAAAAAGACTGTGTGAAGCAGGACTGTCTACTGTTTTGACTGAACTTAAGATATATATCTGCTGTTTGGAGTTTTAGTTTGGGCTAAAATCTTTGCTGCCATCTTTTTCTGATGGTGTTCTGCCTGTTCTAGCTGTGTATCATAACTGTGATAAGGAGAGTCAAAAAGACGCATCCTTCCAGCTTTGTTATGCATATCATGGACAGATGGGCATGTTTGCTGGAACCACAAAATTCCTGGGTTGGCAAAAGTGGAGCATTTGTGTTATAGATAAGAAAAAAAAAGCCAATTACTATTGTAACCAGGTTACTGGGCAGAGCATTACAACACCCAGTGCAGCAGCTTCACTGCTATTTCATAAATACAAAATACAGCTCAGTCTGGTCTGGATCCTGACACCGTGTTTTGCTGTGCAGAAGTAGCTCACAACAAACAGAACATGATGTGAAACAAATTAATGTCTTACATTTTCTCATGTCATAACAGACCTGTTGCATCAAATCACATTCTTACATCTAGTTTGAGCAGGTACTGAGACCCTTCTGTACCTAACAAATGCTCAGGCATCCTTGTTGCTGTGGAGTACTGATTTATTGTGGCTGCAGACATAACGGAATTGAAACATTTATCTACAGCAACACAAAACAATTAAGAACAGCTCTGCTAGAGTATAGATCAATCCTATGTAGAAATAGAAGTAATTGGTCATAAGATTAATTTGGGGTTTGTTTCAGGGGCTTTTGGGTTTTGTTCTTGCAGTTTCTGGTTTTGATATTTTAGTTTGGGTTTTTTGTTGTTGTTGATTTTTTCCCCCCATTTATGCTTGTGCATATAACATTCTAGAGACTGTTTTACAAAACTGGATGTGCTCTGGTAATCTATGCCTAAGTTCAAGCAAGAAATTCACAGCTCAGAAATTTCTACACATCAAGAAATTTCTCCTGTGTTCTTGAGTTTTTTCCCCTCCTCTCTGCAAAAACTGAAAACAAAAGAATGCCTCATGATTTAGTAGTTTGAAATTACTTTAAAAAGTCATTAATCATGTTTTTTCTCTCTCCATTATATGTCACATGGCTGTGTGTTTGAAGAATGAAATACTGTTTCAATTTGATTATTGACTCTTCTTTTGCAAAGTTGATCAAGGAAATGTTGCACTATGTTTGTTTTTTTTTAGCTTTTACCCTGTCAAAGTTAGGCACCACATGGAACTGAAAAATTGGATCTGTGAATGCATAATGTTATTTATTGCTAAATATTTAAATTTTTTTGAGCTGAGATACTATAAAGAGTTAGAATTTCTGGGTAGCATTATCTGAAATTAGAACATAAAACTGTGTAAAAAATATAAACTCTTAACCATTTAAACAACCTGCTTAGAAACACAGCTGGTTAAAACATTTTTCAACATATTTTTCTGTTGCAACTGACTGAAAATTTGGATGTAGGGTAGGTAGCAGAATTTTGCAAGTCTTTTTAGACCTTAAAAGTTGTGATTTTCCAAAATTAAGAGGGGAAAATGGAAAACAAAGCTAATATGAGAATATTTTTTAGATTATCTGTGACTATTCATGATGAATGGAGGCTAAGTTGCAAATCTAGGAATATGTTTTGGCTAGAACCTTTTGCCAGTACAAAGTTTGTGAGTACAATCTTGAGATCCACTTGCTTTTTTAGGATGCTAATATGTACATGTGTCTCTGCATAGATATTTAATGTCTCTTTCTGTTTATTTGCTTTTTACTTAAGTAGCATTTCTGACGAAGTATATAATTTGGTAGGTATTTGCACTGTGGCCTTCTATGAATTCATATGTCCAGTGAGTACATACAAAATCTTTTAATGTCTTGAGATTTTTAACTCAGCAGAAATTACTGTCATGTGTGATTAAATCTTTCTGCTGTGTTCTCTGGATTTTGCATGAGATCTCTAGGAGCACATCAACAAGTATGCTCTTGTCCTCTGACATATGCTGCTTCAGATGAGTGCAATATTCATGGTACTTTTCCATGTTTAGAACTCAATTATGAAAGCCTCTAAGTTTTAACCTCTAAGATTTAATTGCAATGTTTTCATCTAGTGATGATATTGGCCCATTACTCTCATTTTACTGCAAATCTGAAATCAGATGAGTTACTTTGAATGGTACTTTAAAAAAAATAATAATTTGCAGACCTGTATGAAGATTTATAGCAAGAAATCAGTAAATATATGAGAACTCCCTCCAAAATTCTTGAAGCTTATATGCAAAGAGTTTTAAGAAACAAAACTAGGAGAGAATATAAACTATTTACTCAATGAAAAAAGCTGTTCAGGATTTGAGAAATTGATATTCTGAGCTCTAGTGATGTGTTCAGCAAACTATAGCAAGGTCTATTTTTAGAGGAAATGGTAAACATTTAAAGAAAAAATATAGCATTTAAGGCTATTAGCGGCTAATTTGCATGATTAAGTTATATATTTGCAGTAAAAGATGCTATAAATTACTTTATCCGTGGGTGGTTGGAAATAGGTAAATATATGTAATTTTAAAATATATATGAGTATCAGTGATCTAAAGCATAGATACATTTGTATTATGAAATACCTCATGATCCAAATGATATACAAAAATCTTGTATAATAATGACATTTCTGTGGTCTTTATGAACTATAGTACTGGCAGACATGAGTAAAAGCTGGAACACATAGGGCAGAAGCATTTTTATATTCCAGTAATTCTGATGAACCATTTTCTGGACTATATGTAGGTACCTGAGCTGCCTTTAAATTCATGGTAAATAATGCTGCATTGTCAGAAGTTATATTTTCACTTCATACTAGTAAATACAGGAAATAAGAAAATTTGTAAGGTACAAAACTGAAGATGGCATTTTTCATCTCTATTTGCAACTGATAACTGTCTATAAATATGCTGCCTTAGGAAGAAGCAACACATTCAGGAACCAATAGACTCACATTAAATGTATCAATATTTTAAATTGTGTTGAAGATGCACTGGCCTCTACTGCTCTTCTGTGGAGCAAGCTCACTTTTCTTTTTTTTGTACCCTCCAGTTTACTCTGGACAAGATTCCAGGACTTCTACTGTTCCATGTTAGAAAGTCATATGCAGAGTCATCTTTTCTATGTCTGTGTTCTTAAAGCATGCCCTGCTCTCCCTGGAGACTGGCAGGAGACTATATCCAGGTCCTTTTCATTGGTGTAGAGGAAGATTGGAAAATTCACTTCATGCAACATAGGTGTTGAAGACTCTTCTAACTAAGAAGTTAGTCTCAGTGATAGTATGTGGTAAAACAGATATTAATTCGTGATTTCTACGGTGCAGCTTTAGATGCCCTCAGTGTTTTTCGGGAGTTTGCTCAGAGGGTCTCTTAAAGATCTCTTAAGCTGTAATTTAACTTCAAAATAGGGTATAACAGGGGAGTTACTGCAGATTTGAGCAGCCAGTACAGATAAACTGGTGCCTACATTGCCCGTACTTGAGATTATTGCTACTTGTGTCCCACTGGCCACAGAGCTCTGTGTACACAGACCTGGTACCTACCATCTGGTTTCACTTTGTTTATGTTCTGTTCACACACTACAAGGCTTCTCTGCTATGCACAACAAAGTAGTAAAGGTGGACTAGTTTCACAATGCACTCCCAAGACAAACTAAAACACATAGATGCAACCTGGAACCGTGGGCATTTTGTCTAATTTGCTGATGTTGCTGAGGTGTTTTACAGAAAGAGAACACACTTATGTTCTTTAAACAGCAGCACCATAACATGGGTCATATAGAAGAACTCTCTGAAATGAGTGAAAAATTATGGGTTTTTTTTCTGAAATGTAATGTTTGGTCAAATATATAAAAATAGGTTATATATAACTGTTGTCACCCATATGGACCACATAACTAAATAAGTAATTTGATCTTTTGCAGCTACGATTACAAATTTCAAACTTTATTTATAATGTGGAAAAACAGACGGAGTTTATAATATAATTTCTTATAAATATCCTTACTTTAATGAAATTTACTTCTTGTTAGGCAAACTAGAATTGTTTGTAATACTATATTATTTTATCATCATCCTAAACTTCAGCTAAGTTGGTGGTTGAGATTTTTCCATTGTGCTTAGAAACAATACTTTTTGTATCTAAATTATGCCACCTATTTTATTAATAATTTATTAATAGTTAAATGTTATTTTTTTAGGCAGGAAGAAATAAAGTAGATGGAGAAGTCTTTAATCTAGAATCTTTATTTTGAAAACTATGATTAATAGTAAGAACTTACTGTTGTAGATATTTTGATTGCTTTTTCCAAAGTTCTCTGGTGCTTCTCAGAGTAAGAATGGAATTAAAATGAAATGAGATGTGTTTACCAATTCCTTTAATGCCTTTAGAGATGCTGTGTTTAAAACTTGGTGCAGACTCAAAAGGCAAAACATCTTTGTCTGCTTCTTTTAATGCAAACAAGTATGCTTATAAATCTTTTATTTCACAATGCCTGTTTTTAGGAATTTCCAAGTGTTCTTTACATACATAACAGGAGAAAGATAATCTAAGGTCAGCACAAAATTTGAGTACATTTTCATTTGTGTTACTTTTCAGAACACATTTCAAATGTGTTTAAATTTCAAAATTATCCAATGGAATTCATATACATATATAAACTGTTGGGATAAAAGGACACATTGCAGAAATATGCTCCAGTATTTTCCTGAACTAAAATGGCATGGTATATTATGTGTATTTTTTTTCTAACAAAGAATAGACAGTTAAATTACTGCATCATTACTGAAACAGCCTTCTAAATTTATTTTAAATTTTATCAGAAAAAGGGAAGAACCATAAAATGATATATAGAACACACTGGATAATGTAGATACTGTGAAAATAAGACCTGTAGGTTTCTGTAACAAATTTCCCATCAAGGACAGCTAGAAAGGAGCCCTGCATGGTACAACAGAGCCCCCTACATTACAATGATGTGATGTCTTTTGCCTTTCTTGTGACGCAAAATTGATAGAACATAAAATTAACTGCTAAATAATACAGGTGTTGTTTTATACAACGTTATGTTGTCAAGTTAGCAAACTAAAAACTGAAAAAGTTACATCGCATACAAACAATGTTGTGAAGAACTGACATGCAGAAAGGCAAGTACAAATTTTACTTCCCAGAAATTAATTCACAGTCTTAGACATTATGAGGGAAGTTATGCCTTCTGGAGAAAGAAAACCCAGAAAAATAAAAATTGTTTAGAAAAAATGAAGTTTTTATCTTATTCTCTATATTGTGGGCAACACAACATAGAGAATAATCTGAAATTTCTTAGTGTAGCCTCCATGTTGGGGGCATGACGTAAGAGTATAAATAGTACACTTGTTTTTGCTAGTTTTACAAAAGAGTCTGTCAAGTGCAAGATATAATTTACTGTTTTCTGAAAATGCCAGTGGGTAAGAACTTATAATCTGAAGGACATTTACTTTGCAAAATTATGATGTTGTGCATTTCAGTGCTGCTGGATACAGTTTCAAGCAAGCAAGACAATTTAAGTCTTGTTTTGTTTTTCTTTTGTGCTGATTTTTAACATGACAAGCAGTTCATCTTGAAGCTGCAGGGAGTATATTGTGGCCACAAGTAGAGAGGTGAATGCGTATTCATTTAGTACTGCATAGGGAAGACAGAGTTGTGATTTTCTGTCTTGTCACTAGATGTCATTGTTTTTCTCAACAATATTGCTACTAGACATTTGAAAAGCTATCCAATATTTCAATGAGCATATATCATCCGATAACATGGGCTGTAAAGAAGAGAGTTTTGTTCTTCAAAGAAAGTGAGATGTCTTTCATAATTTGTTTTGTTGGTTGTGATTTGCTGCCTCGTTGTGTAAAGTTCTGCACACAGGCTGCATGAATGAAGGCTGCCCATTCACCTTGCTCTAACCACTTCACACTGAATTGATGAAGCTCCGGAGAACAGACTGTTTGTACCATTGCAGAGAATAGCTAAAGAGGAGTGGGGCAGGAGAGAGCCTGAGTGGGAAAATGTCAGGGGGACCACAGCATGAAAAGAGCGAAAATTCTGAGTAAAGCAAAGAGTGGGATGAGTGACCAGACCAAAGCAATGGGAGAAAGCAAATCTTTTCCTAGGGGCATGGCTGGGAATTCATTGTTGGTTGATGCTTAGGAGATTTGATTTTGGATTGACGGTGAACTGTAAGGGAAGAATGCACTCTTTGGTCTGGGTCAGCCTTATTGATGAAAAGGAATCTTTATTGATCAAGCATCATTCAGGTGTATTCAAGGTCTCTCTCTTGAAGCTGCTTGAGATGATCTCATTACCACCTTGTGCTATCTGACATGAGGGTGTGCGAAGATCACCTACTTCAAATATCCCCAACTCATTGTCAGAGCTAAGCTTTTCTATTTTGTGTTTTCCTTTTCTTTTTTCCCTAATCACATTCTAAGTTAATGTCTTAGTATTTTTTTGATTTTTATGGTGTGTCAATAAAAGATATAAGTAATTACAAGTTAATATTGTCTTCTTGCTTGATGTGTGCTAAATTCATTGGGAAAGAAGATGATTCTGAAAGACAGATAATACTTGCCTAACATTACTTTAAAAAGGGAACCTTTGCAATTTTCACAGCCATAGTTCATGTAAAAAAATTGTTAGATATTTATATAATATTCTTTCCTTAATAAGGGCTATTCGATCACTTATAAAAGCAAATGCTTCAAACTTTAAACTCTCTTTTCCACTTTTCTATTTGAGATACAGTATATTAATTCTTATTCCTTTACTAGATTAACCTCTTATAAAAATTTTGTGAAATTAGGTGCTAGCTGATGCATGTGTGTATAAGTTATGGGCTAATTTTTATCTTAAAATCTTATTTTTGAAACAACTGCCTTAGAGATTTTATATACGATAACATCAGTTTTGTCTTCTAAATTCTATGGAAAACCCTGTGACTTTCAAAATTATTTTGTAGCAGGCAGATGCAAAGGGTATATCAGAAAACTATTTCAACAGGAACATGAAACAAAAATATAATAAATTGTTCCAATGAAAAAAAATGTTACTTTAAGGTTTCCTTAAGGCTTTATTTTGGAAGAGACAAAAGAGAGTAACAAGACAAAATGGGAGCAACAATTTGTTGTCCTGGTTACATTACATTTATTAATTAGCAGCCATTCAGATATTTGGCAGTCATCTTTTCTAATTATTTGGAGAAATCTGTCCATGTAGGATGTACTGCAATTTACAAAATCTTTTATTTTTTTATTATTGTGTTTTATATATGTAATATAAAAATATTTTTCACTTCTAAGATGTTTCTTGTCTTGGATATATGTATCTCTCTATATAAATCTCATATATATATGTATATATATATATCTTAATTTAAACACATGTACCGTGATATTATATAATCTAGAAATGCATGTTTGTTTTATTTTCTGTATGTATTACTTGTTGCAATGTAGACTATGAGTTCTAATATGAAGCCTGTCATGGCAAAAAAAAAAGTAGAGGTAGAATTTTCCTTCTGAAACTGAATTTTCATAGTGAAACTGATTTGTATCTGTACAAATTAAAAGATTCAGATTTGTAATTTATCCTCAAGGTCAAGGTGAATTTCTTAGTGTGGTTATTTTCAATGACATTGAATGGAAAAGAAAGTGTGGGTTGGGAGTGTGACTTCTTAATGCTAGACTGTGTGGCCAGGTCATGACTTTGACCTGACCAGCCAGAAGTTAATTCTCTCAGTAGTGTCAAAGAGAAGTTCTAACATCTCTGTAATCAATTATTCACTGTACCAGAGATACTGGTAAGAAACTCACAGTTCCTCATATCTGTTATTTGCCTTCTGTTAATTGTCCTTACTACTGAGTCCAAAAGTGTTTGAAACACTCCTTGGAATTAGCTTTTTATAGTTGTGGGTTACAGGCCACATTCAATGATCTCTGATAGTTGCCATTAACATCTTTCAGACCTATCAGTAATAAGAAAGTGGGTTTGGAATATAACCTTGGCTTTTATTTTCTTTTCTTAAATAGCTGCCTTGGTTTCTGAGTGCGCTTCTTTTTAGCGTCCTTGATAAAACCTTCACTTACTAATGTCTTGAACTGAATTCCATTCCAGCATGTATCATACCTCCTTACAGTGCTTGCTATAAATAAGAAATCTGTAACTCTGCAGACTCAAAAATGAAGTCAAAACTACCACATTGTTGCCATATTAATGAGGAACATATCAGGATAGTTATTATATTCAGGCTGGCCTTGGAGGTTTTTCATGTATCTGACATAGCTTAGCTAATTATAAGCTATGGTGCTTTAAGCCATGAAAGCCCATGGCACTATACAAACAAAAAGTGAGTTAAATTCTTAGAGCTTATAAGCATGAAAATGGATTATCGGTAGGAACCTTTTTAACTCAGCAATTTTCTTGTTAGAACGTGAAGTTGAAAACAATATATCTTTCAAAACAATTAGATTTTTATAGCCAGAGCTGAAACCGCCATGTTTGTTCTCAGTATCTATATTTATTGAAATTAAAATTAGTCTTTATGTGTATATGTTTATAAGACAAGCATTTAGTTACATTTTACAGGAAAAAAAAGAACAAAGCTAATGCTCACCTGTCCTTAAGCCTGCATTTCCTTTAAAAGACAATTTCAAACCCTCATTTATTTCTGTTAGCAAATGCTTCCCACAACAATGCTATGATCTTGACTATCCTGTTTGCATAATGACAATCAAACATGTAAGTGCTTGGAGAAAATGAAACTTCTGTGTTTCAGAAATGAATGAGCTGGAGTGTGCTGTGCACTGGCTAAAAACCTCTCTGGATAGCTGAGCCAGAGAGTGGAGGGGGATGGAGTTACATCCAGCTGGCGGTCGGTCACCAGTGCAGTTCCCTAGGCTTCAGTATAAGGGTCAGCTCTGTTTAATGTCTTTTTGGATCATCTGGACAAGAGGATTTGGACAACCTCAGTTGTCGCAGACATCTTTTTGTGAAAATCCTTTTCTTCAGGATTTTTCCTTCTGAGAAGCTGAGGCCTCAGAAACAGAATGTAAACAATGGTTATCTGCTGCTGTGGAATGCAACAGGTGGATCCGTGATTGGTCTCCTGTGGATGCTTGGATTTGGTGACCACTCACGGCAGAGCTGGCTCTCACTCTCTGTCCGAGCCAGCTGCTTTTGTTATCATTCCTTTCCTTGCTATTCTTAGCTTAGCCTTCTGAGGAAACCTTTCTTTCTTTTTAGTATAGTTATAATATAATTATATGTATCATAAAATAATAAATCAAGCCTTCTGAACATGGAGTCAACATTCTCGTCTCTTCCCTTATCGAAGAACCTTTGTGACCACTGTCACGCTCAGTCAGTTTGCACACAAAACCAAGTTGGGCAGGAGTTGATCTGCTGGAGGGCAGGGAGGCTCTGCAGAGGGATCTGGACAGGCTGGATCATGGCTGAGGCCAATGGTGTGAGGTTCAGCAAGGCCCAGTGCTGAGCCTGCCCTTGGGTCACAACAACCCCAGGCAGTGCCACAGGCTGTATTGGGTTTGCGTAGCCAGGTTTTGGAAGTGGGCTACGAAGAGTGGTGGAGAATCAACGGGAGTGGGTTCTGTGAGAAACTTTCCCCATGTCCCAGCTGGCTCCAAGATGGACCCTCCACTAGCCAAGGCCAAACAAATCAGACATGGTAGTAGCACCTCTGTGATAGCATATATAAGATGAGAAAAAAATTGTATTATGCACTTGTAGTCACTCTCAGAGAAGAGAAGAGTGAGAATGTATGAGAGGAACAGTTCTGCAGGCACCATGGTCACTGCAGAAGCAGGGGCAGGAGGTGCTCCAGGGGCTGGAGCTGAGGTTCCCCTGCAGCTTCTGGTGCAGACAGGACCATGGTGAGGTAGCTGTGGCCCTGCAGCCCATGGGGATGCAGAGATCCACTTGCAGTCCATGAAGGAGACCCACACTGCAGCAGGTAGATACCCATGAAGATCTGTAGCCTGTGAGAAGGAATCATGCTGGAGAAATTTGAGAACTCTCCTTTGGGAGTGACTCCACGATGGAGCAAGGGAATGACTCCTCTTCCTGAGCAGCAGCAGAAATAACCTGTGATGAACTGAGAGTAACCTCCATTCCTCATCTCCCTGTACTACTGTGAGGGAGGAGGTAAACCCTGGTAAGGAGATAAGGATTGGGGAAGATATTTTAAGAATTATTTTACTTCTCATTATCCTGTTCTAATTTCGAGTGTTAATAAATTCAATTAATATCCTGAAGTTGAGATTCTTTTATTTCTCATGGTTGTTGGTGAGTGATATTTCCCTGTCCTTACCTCAACTCATGAACCTTTTGTTATATTTTCTCACCCCTACTCAGTGGCATAGGGATAGGTGAGTACCTGGCATCCAGGAAGGGTCAAACAACCATAGGAATTTAGAACAGAGTGGCAGGAAAGCTGCCCAGTGGAAAAGGAGCTGGGGGTGCTGGTGACAGCAGCTGAACATGAGCCAGGCTGTGCCCAGGTGCCCAGGAAGGCCAATGGCATCCTGGCCTGGATCAGCAATGCTGGGGCCAGCAGGGCCAGGCAGGGATTGTCCCCCTGGGCTGGGCACTGCTGAGGCCACACCTCCAGYGCTGTGTCCAGGGCTGGGCCCTCACTGCAGGAAAGGCACTGAGGGGCTGGAGAGAGTCCAGAGAAGGGCAATGGAGCTGGGGCAGGGTCTGGAGCACAAGTGCTGTGAGGAGCAGCTGAGGGAGCTGGGGGTGTTTATCCTGGAGAAAAGGAGGCTCAGGGGGGACCTTATCACTCTCTACAGCTGCCTGAAAGGAGGCTGTGGCCAGGTGGGAGTCAGCTCCTTTCTCAGGTAACAAGAGATAAGACATGAGGAAAAGGCCTTGAATTGTACCAGGGGAGGTTTAAACTGGATATTAGGAAAAATTTCTTCACTGAAGTGTGATCAGGCATTGGACCAGGCTGCCCAGGAAAGTGGTGGAATAAGTGTCCCTGGAAGTGATCAAAACTGTATGGATGTGGCCCTTGGGGACATGGCTTAGTGAGGGACTTGGCCGTGCTGGGTTAACCATCAGTCTTGATGATCTTAGGAGTCTTTTCCAACCTAAATGAATCTGTGATCCTATGATTCTAAATTATCCATTACTGGATTCATCAGTCAGCTCACTCAAGTAAGATGATTAAGCAGGAATGTACAGTTCAGTGGTGAGATGTACTAATATAAAAAATCTCTTTGATTTTTTCAGTTTGGGGACCATGCTGAAACAGGTGTGACAACCCCTACTGAAATAAGGGGAGCAGTAGACATTGTCAGGGACATAAAATGTAGCAAAGGAGTTTCTGCAGATTTCTTCCTAAAGTGTCATTAACATTATTTTCCAAAATACGTTGTGTGAAATACGACATTGTACACAGTGAACTGTTGGTGGGAATATTTAATACTGTACTGCCTTGAAAACAGTATGCTTCAGTATTGCAAGTAATGTGCATATATATTGCAAGCAATGACTCCTGATATCTTTAGCAATGAGGAGAGAAAAAGGGGATAGATGTCTAGATAAGAGGAAAAAGAAAATGAGAACAACATGCATCTGTAAGGGAGAGCTAATAGAAAATAATTTGTGCTTTCACTGGGCAAAAGCAGTATCTGAATACCTAGATTTGGCTGGAAAATGGTAGTTGGCTCTTAGGGAGAAGGAATTTTGATATTTTATTTGTATCTGGAACAAACCCAAACTTTTTAAATTTATGAACATAAAATTTAAGTGACAGTGAATAGCCATTTTCCCATGCTTTCCAATATGAAAATGATTAAAAATGTATTTAATTGTGATATAGGAAGATGAAGTACAAGTTCTTCCTCTGCATGTGTCAGCATTGACCTTCAATGTGTATTTCCCATAACACTGCTAAATCCTTTAACAGGGGATAACTAGGATTTCTGGAAACAGAATCTCAGCAAGCAGTCTGATTTAGCACCTCCTCAGTCTGTGTAGCCTTTCATGATCTGCAGGGCAACAGGTCCAACTTTCATTTTAGAGATACTGAGGTCAAAGCAAAATATCCTCTTTTACCTCCTTTAATGATTAACATGCTTTGTCGTTGTCCCCTTCCTTCTGCTCTCACCACCTTAGTCTGGATTATAATTTCAAGAATGTAGATTTGTGAAAATCAGAACACCATAGGTATTAAAATGAGCAAAAAACTGCAATCGGCATCCTGATATTTCTTCCCACTCTCCAGCTGAAAACTGTGAATTTTCTATAGCAGGTTTTCTATAAGACCTGTAGTGAAACAGTTTTCTTTTCTGTTTTTTTTTTTTTTTTTTTTCAGAATTAGGCCCACCACTATACAAAAAGTTATTACCCAAAATAAGTTTGTCCTATCTCCAATATTTGCAAAAATACCCACCCAATTTTTTTTAAAACTCAGCATTGTGAAATCGCTCTGGATAGAGAAGTTCCTCTTTCTGATGAATTCTTCTCAGTGCTGGCTTAATTATACTGCTTGAAGTTCCATTTTCCTTCTGCTATCTTCTTCAGAAACATTTGGCAGCCTACCAAAATAACCATACACTCAAACTTTCTAAAACTCAAGGTTTCCTGCATCAACAAGGCAACAGCAGCAGATTTTGTGGGCAAATCTGGAAGCCAATGTATGAGTTGTCACAGCAGGTACAGCATGTACATCACCTGACCAAGCTATGGCAGACAGGTTTAATCACGGATATGATGATTTAACACTTCCTCACACCTAGCCCCCAGCTCCAGACAGTGGCTACAGTAAAGAGCTGTATCCAACAAAGGTATATCTTTGCATGGCAGAGATATTAATTAGCAAGATGGGAATACAGGAAAATCAAAAAACTTCAGCTTTATTCCTGGGCAGGTCACTTCTGTTTTTGTTCTCTGTATAGATCTATAATCGTGCAGTATTTAATTATTTAATCTTATTTTTCATTTGGAACCAATTTGGCTGGCACGCACAGTCAAGGTTCACTGAAGAATGGCACCAGCTAAAACAATTTTACAGCAGAAGCAGCAGAGGGTAAAAACAGGAAAACATTACAGACACTGATGAGAGGAAGACCACTTAATCTACAACACTGAGGTGATAATGAATTTATGTGCTCAAGACAAATTTCTCTTGACTGTTTTTCTTAAGTTAGTACTGTAGAAGGCTGTGGTCAAAATCCTTTCATTTTATATTTAATTTTTTTATTAGTTTTATTTTTGTCATTTTGTATAGCCTCCTTATTATTGTCTCAACAATTAAAATTTAACTCTCACTTTTTCTCATTAATTTTAGTCTTCTTGCCCCCAAAAACTTAAGAACATGTAATAAATCTTTACAATGAAGAACAGCAAGAAATGTACTTAGTTCCTTCTAAAAAGGAAAGAATACATACCCCTTTCTTTTTAAGTCCAGTATTAATTTGTTTATTGGCAATATCAAGGATGACATTACAGAAGTTAATGTATCTTGTAACTATTACTTCTATTGTGACAGCAAATAAAGATAAGCAATTGCGTAAAGGCATAAGAAACATAGAATCTCTGAATCAAAAGGATTAAAGTGCAGTATTTCAAATAATATGATTTAATATCAGTACTCCCTCTGATGTACCGTGTCATGAAAACAGTACTTGCAAAGTTGCAAAATTTTACATCTGGCTTATCAGTTGATGAAAAAAATGAAGCAGTGACAGCAAAATAAATAAAATGTGGTGAAATCTATAAGCGTAACTGGAAATGCATTTTCAGCTACCAGCAACTGAAATATCTATTAAATATATTTAGCACTACACAGGCACCACAGTATAAGTTACAACTATTGGAAGCTGCTTGCCTTAGGACATAAAATGAATCTTTTACACAGTCCAAGAAATCAACTATTTAATGCCAGGAAATGTTAGTTCAAAAAACTTCCTGTTTCCACCTTCTTTACATTCTTAAAGACTTCAGACAGATTTATTCACAAAATTTTTACAACAGATGTCCTAGGTGTAGTTTTGGATTAAAAATGTTGCCTTGGGAACTTTTGCTTCAGAAAACAGTATTACTATTGCTGTCAGGCATTTCAAGTAAGTTTGTCTTGTCCCCAAGTGTGGAACCAAAACAAGCTTATTTATGAAACAATGTACAAAGAACCATTTTTAGAAGAATGCCACTCCATAACCTGATGTAACAGTAAGAGTCTTGTTCAAGCTTTGGCAACAGGCTATTGACATCCTGGTAGACTGATACAATGCCAAAAAAACCCCAAAAGTGGCAAGACATACTGATGCAGACTATAATATTATTTCAGTTTAACAACAAATAAAAATTATAAAAAAAAGCACAAACCTAAACCAAACAAAAAAACTCAATCACAGTATTTAGAAAGAGTAGTTTTATTACTATTCCATCTGCTGTCAAGACTTGCAGAAAGTTAAAGTTATCCTAATTCCTCACCAGGCATTTAAAGTCAGTATGCTGAAAATTTAAACTGGCTGTAAGAATCAGTGGCTTATTCTTCACAGCTGAAGGGAAAAAAAGGGGTGATTAAAAATATTTATTTTGTCAGATTGTTTTGTCAATAATGAAATAGGAAATCTGATTATATTTTTTCCTTTGCCATCTCTGATTTTCCTTTCCTTCTTCTTCTCCTTCTCCTAATCTTTTTAAGAAAACAAAACAAAAATCCCAAAACAAACCCAAACGCAGAATCCTCTAAACACCCTCAAGGATGAATCCCAGTTATGAAAGCTTGAAGGATACAAAGAAGTCTCTTGCTGTGCTTTCAATTGTTTGCATGCCAGTTGAAATCCATATCTACCACTTATTATCTTTAAATATCTATAGCACAGTAATTATTCTCTATAAAAACCAACTCTAATAAACAGCAAACACTCAAAACGCTGAGTTCCATATTATAATAGAATTTTAGTTTCCAGTGAAGAGTGGTTTTCCAGAAACTTTAAATAAAAGATGTTGTCATCAAATTTAAAAATGGTGGCATTTCATATTTTAACATCATAAAAAGAGTATGAAAAATAAATGGCTACTGAACTGTGGAATTACTTCAAATATACACAGGTAGAGTATATCTTGATTAGTAAAAATAAGTGAGAACTTTAAAGGAGATGAACATTTCTTTAGGTAAAAATTCCAGAAAAATTCAAACAAAAAACATTTAGATCAATGATTGAAATATTGAAATTATTGAAATTATTTCCATTTGCTAATTTAAATTATATTAAACTTTAAAGATTTAAATATTTATTTAAATCTCTCCAACTAAATTAGGGGAGTTAGTCTCTTCTGTCTGTGTTTGAAGAACTTTTATCCCAAGTTATCCAGACCTTCTGCCTAATATTCTGAGTGCATTTTGGATTGAGACCCAAGGCCATTTCACAGCTGTCTCATCAGACTGTCCTCACAGAATGAACTCTACAAAGATGGAAGAAATCTTCCATCCATCCTGAAAAATGCATGTTGCTGAGTATGATGCATAAATTAAATAATACAGAGTGGCCCAGGCTGCTTAGGACCCTCTGGTGGGCTGCCTTTGCATACTGTTTGACTCTGAATTCCCTCTGAATTCTACATGATAATGTTAGACGCAAGATAATAATCATTTTTTATACATTCAATTGGAAGTGTTTGAAATAACAAATGTTAACACAGAGTGTATTGCAGCCCACCATGGTGCTGCTTTTACACTGTGTGGCTTGGGCTTTTGCATGAAGAATTTAGTGGTATTTGGGGATAAAAAATTCCAGGGTAGCAGTTGAGTATTGTGTAGGTCACAGGAAAACAAACTTGATGCATTCTGGTCTATATCACTTTCTGGAACTCATTTTCAGGATGAACTACTTCAGGACTTTATCCTGATTCTGTCTTAGAGAGAAGTAGTTGGAGTGGTCTGGAAAAGAGCTATGGCGAGGCTCCAGATCCTGGCAGCTTATGGGCTGTCTGTGTTTGTGCAGTGTGAACACAGCCCATGATGAGGTTGGCAATGTCACAGGTGACAGTGCTGTTGGTAGGTAAGGAAGTTCAGCCTTCCTCCTGTATGTGTAATGATCAAAAGATGTGAGTGTGGAGCTAGACAGACTCACAGTTTGAATCTTTACGTCTGAGGTGATTTGGTGACCACAACCAGAAGATTGTTCAATTCTTGATACATTACTTAAAAAGTGCAGCCCACAGATGTTTCAAAAAATGATTTGGAAGTATGGAAAATATTTTCATGCC
Organism: Cardinalis cardinalis; assembly: GCA_014549065.1. NCBI lineage: Eukaryota > Metazoa > Chordata > Aves > Passeriformes > Cardinalidae > Cardinalis > Cardinalis cardinalis. The sequence goes on along the minus strand of JACDOX010000043.1, from coordinate 4,995,976 downwards.
ATCTACAGGACTGCTACTGGACAAGACTTATCAAAGTCCTAAAAAGGAATAATTTTATATTTAAAGCTAGTAAGGTATTCCTACCTGAATATTTTTTTATTGTTAAAGCCTTATGACAGAGATTCATCTTGTTCTTGAGAAGTTTTGGTTGTTGTTGGTGGTGGTGTTGAAAGGAACTGAGTATATTACCCAAATGGAACAGCATAAACTGCAATTTACCTGCACCACAGCTTTGAGCAGACACTGTTGGACAAAACCACACCACATCCTATAAAGGACATTATTGGATAATTTTTAAAATAATCATTGGATATTAAGTGTGGAAAGACTACCTGAGAAAACATAGCACTAAAATACTTAATATTTATATGCTTTCTAACCCAGCAGGGAAAGCTCTGACAATTTTCCATCACTGTACAAAGTTAGGAAGATATATAAAGATATTTTAAAATTAATCACTCAAAAAGCCCCACAAAACAAAAACAACCCCCTTCAAAACCAAAAGAAAAAACAAGCAAGGAACTGAAAAGTTTAAACTACATTTTACTGGGATAACTGAAAAAATTAATGGGCTAGACTTTGTTGACATTTGTTACTTTTTAAAAACTGCTGCCTATAGCAATCTCTCCCAGGTTTAAAATGTAAGAACTGAAATACTTTATATATCCAACAGACAGTTCCAGGGGACAATAATAATGACAATAAGAAAAGATTTTTTTGTGTTTCCAACTCCTCCACTCTGCTTTGTAGCATTTTTCTCTTTTTATTTTTTGTACCAAATACAAGATCTCTTTCCCAGGAGAGATTGGACAAGATGATCTTCTGAAGTCCATTTCAACCTGGTCTTTTTTTATGCCTCCATGAGTCTAAATTACTCTAATACGATTTTGTAGCTCACCAGTACCTGAAAGACAATTATTAATTCAGATATATAGGCTTGCAGAAGTGCTGACAGTCTGACCTTCAGCTCAGTATAAATGTTGATCTGTGAAGCATTGCTTGTTTCTCTACATTGAAAACAAACCACACTCACAAAACCTAGACAAAACAAACAAAAACCAACAGTAAACCAGAACTAACTGATCTTCCTAAGAATTTATTTACTTTTCTTCAAAAGAAATACAGTCAATTTATATTTTCTGTTTTTACAGATGTGCCACAAGCTGCAGCATATCTTTACAGTACTTTCTTACGTGCTTTGCTCAATTGTGTCAGAATCTTTTCCATATCATGGTTAAGGGCTTCTACTTTTGGAAATCTGTGTATTTATAATTTATTTTAAACATTAGCTGTTTCAGATCATTGCTTTTCTGGAATAAATGTGTTATTATTTAGGAGCTTTCTTTTCAATATGCTTGTGAGCTAATTACCAGACAGTCCAGGCATAGTTTTGAAAATGGTTGTGCTCTATTATTTTCAGCTATTTCAGCCTATTTTTTGTGTGTGCTTATAAATTGCCTAGAGACCTGAAAGTTACACAACTTTTAGTGAATGTATACAGATGAACTATGACTTTTAAAAATGCTTAATCTGTGTCCTCTAGGTCTTGACTTGAGATTTCTACAGAACTTGTTATTCACTAGTTACTGTATGAACACTTGTAAAACTCAAAAAAAGACTATTTTATAGAATTTTTTTGTAAGGAAAAATATAGAGATTTAGGGCTGAAGGGAGGAGGGAGTGTTCTTATATGACAAACTAATAATTTTGCCCCCCAAATCTATAATTATATTTTCTTTCCATTTCTGCCAGAATTAAGTTGAATTGTGTGGAAAAAAAGCTTTTTATGAATAATGGAAAAATTACAGAAGCTATGTAAAAAGTATCTTTCCTAGAAAAATGAATGCATGCCTGTCTAAAATGCACATGAGGAGGAATATATCCTTAAACCTTCCTGAAGAATATTTCTCAAATTTTACAAGATTTAGTCTTTTAAGAAATCTTATGTATTGATATATTTTATAGTGAACATTTGCATGATGATGATTTTAGGTGCGACTGAATACCTCTGGTTTCAATACCGCTACCAACTTCACAGCTAACACATGGGTGTTTAAGGCATACTGCATCTTATGGCAGCTGTCTTTTTATTGCTATAAAACAGAGGGCCTGTCTAAATACTTCATTTGGGTCATTGTAATAGGATTTCATAATCAATGTTTAAAACATCTCAACAAAGTTAGAGCACATGAGGAAACTTGTTTCTATAAAACTTCCTCATCCAAACCCAAAGACATTTTATCAAATGCCTGATTCTGAAATTCCATCCAATTATTCTGAAATTTTGTCAAATAATTTGAGGTGCATGGTATTAATTGCCTTGGTAATAAAAATCACTACCTGTCTGTGTATTCCATGACTACTTTCTTAAAAAATAAAGAATTGCTCTTCTGTATAGTCTTCAGCTCTGTTAAGAAATGTATTAAGAGCTGATGGTTTAAAAATATTTTCAATAGTAATTTTTTTCGCATGAAAATCTTGCTGATTTTTTATTAAGTCTCTAGTTAGCCAAATGCTGCTTAAGTACTGATTCCTAACATGCTCAGATATTTTTCCATTTTCTCATATTACGTATAGAATCTTTAAAAAATTCATGAAGGATAATGAAACGATCTTCCAGGAAGCTTGTCACAGTTTAAAAATAGCACACTGCACTGCTTAATTGCAGTTGGCTATCAAACTCCTATAAGTATCACAAAGGAATTTATTATTGAATAGTATTACATGCACTGTTGGTGTATTAATTAGATTAATTATATTTGGCAGTTACAGATAGCCTTACATCTTTAAATCATGTTATGAAGAATAACTGATCTTCACAAAATGATGTAAGAGATCTAAATGAGATTGAAAATGTGCTCTCTGGGAGTGATTTCTTCATGTAGGAAAGACCAGTATTGTACAATACTAAAATAAAAAAAAAGTTATATTGAAACTTTCTGTCATCCTCTTTCCCAGTATTTATGCATAATTTTTAATGAAAGCCTTAATAATGATTTCTTATATGGCGTAAGAACATATATACACATAATTCCTTATGTGTAGAAGATATCTTTGTACTGCTGAAACAGTACAGAGAAATGTAAAAAGACTGAATGAAAAGCACTGTAAATTAAGGATTCAGAGTATATGCATAAGCCTATGAAACATTCTAGAATAGAATGTATAAGAATATTTCAACCAGTGGACGCTTTATGAAATGATGTTTCATTAAACTTCAATTTCTGCCTTTTACCTTCTAATGAATTTACATAAAATTATTTGAAACATACTTCTGTTTCAAGATAAGTTGCAATAGTGGCTGCAAGTAAAAATTTTAAACATCCTGGATTAATTATAGAAAATCTACATGAGAAGATTTCATGTTGCTTGTTTTACCATCAGAAAGTCCATTTAGATCTATTACAGTGCACCAGCTCTCAGTTTAGAAATTTTCTTCTTCAATTAAACATACCTTTTCTTCTTGACATCTGGGGAAAATGCTATATGTGTATGCTACAATAACTACATGACTACTTATTTTAAATAATTATTGCTACAACAGTATAAGTTTGAAAATTTCCTGTGAACTTTATTGCTTGTGAACCTAAAGATGTTTTCAGGTTTTCAGACTTTTTCAAATTTTTGTTCCACATAAGAAGTAATATAAAACTAAGTTCTGTTGTGAGCTCTCTGAAGAATAAGCAAAAAGAGGTACCTACTGCTCAAATAATGGAACTGGGAGTTTCATGTCCATTTCTGTATTGCTTTCTAAGGACTGGACTGAGAAGAGGAGCAGGTGGTCTTGGGTTTAGTTAATATTCCCTTCCATACAGATGTCACAGTTTCTGAGCAGATAGAATCTACAACAGCTACCTCATTCTTGAAGCAGCAACTGGCAATTTTATGTTGTATATGATTTCTGTGCTAATTTAATATGGCATGTTCCAATGAAAAAAAGTCAAACTGGGGTTTCAGTGTTACCAGCACAGTCAATTAGCCTGATTTTTCAACAGTTGAGCTTTCCAAATTCCTATTCATTCACTGGAGCTGCTCTATGTCCAGCCCTTTAGAGGACAATTTCAAATGTTCAGTCTTAATTTAGGTAATTCTGTTATTCTTCTAGTTTTTAAAAATATTAATTTGGCCTTCATCTATTCATGTTTTTTAGAAGGAAAGTATTGCACCATGGCCTTTCAAGTGATCAAAAAACAGCCAGAAAAGAAAATCCCTCTTAATTTTTCAAGTTTTACTTTTGGAGTTTAAACATGGATTTAAATGAATGTTTAGAACCATTTTTGCCAAGCATTTTGCGACTCAACCTTGCTTGAGAAAATGGAAAATTTTCTGATGTTATAGGTAGCAAACTTGTGGTCATAATAACAGCGATCTATAAAAGATCTGTTTGACCCCTATCAAGTGCAAGATATGAAATGCATGCATTCTTTTCTCCACACAGTATTTTCTAGAGACTGATAGTCTTCTGGATGAAATGGCAGTGAAGTATACTAATAAATTGAAGAAAATAGTAAAGCAACAATTTTCTATTTATTTCAGTATTGAAACAAGCTTAAAGTAAATACCTGACAAAACACTGAGAGAAGATATAAAATACTCAGATGCTGGCAACAGGCTTTAGTTGTAATGACATTTTGATAGCAGGTTTATTTAGTTGGCAACCTAGGACAGTGTGTCTTGGAGAAGTCATTCAGTAGCTTCTCAGTTTTAGCTTAGTATTTGCAATAGAAAGCATATTATGCTTCTGTCTTATATGTTGTGTTCTAAAAATCACTTCCACAATGAGTTGTCACACAATGAATACCTTTGGCATGGACTAGTGTTTCATTATTATAATATGCAAATTGTGAGGGTAGTAAGAAATCATATGTATAACTTCACTATCATTTTGTAGGGACCAAATATAGGGGCTGTCCCAAGTCACCTACATTAACTGAGGGAGAATATTTGAGAATGTAAACATATCCAGCTTTGAGGATAATGTAATTTACTCAGAAAAATCAGTGACTGGCCTATGTTACTAATAACAGCTGTTCTGTTTCTTCATACACACAAGATTTCAAGCTATAGAGAGAAAAAAATCAGAACCTTGTCTGAACACTCCAGAAAATACATGCTACGAGCATCACTTTCTCAGGAAAAAATATTTGGGTTTACTTCAGATGGGTATTTTATTCCGTTTAATTAGCAAAAATTATCTGCCTAGTTTTCAGAATTACTAAGACATTGTTTTAATATCTGTATTTTTGAATAAATAGCAAAAGCAGTGTGATTATTATGGCCCAAATATAGCGTGACAAGTAAGTGTTTATAGTTCAAGCAGTGCTACCCTGGCTTTTCATAATGTTAAAAAGTTTCCATGTTTCTCATGGATTTTGTTGGCAAAGTACTGTAAAACCAATCTATGTCATGACAGCATTCCAAATTTCCCAAGTGTTAATAGTTAGTGACCAGAGGGCATGACTTTACAGACCTAATGTTTTGACTAGACCTTTTGATGTCTGTCCTTGTACCAGTGATATGTTCTTTTTTTCAGTCATCAAACTCAAGAAAAAAAATCAAATCTCAAATAGGTGTTTTATGTTTGCAGTAATAATTTAATTCTTAACTTCCCTTGAGTAGATCTAAAATTTAGGATGTAAATATAGGATGTAGTGCAATATAGTGCCTTGCCATATGAGGAACTAGGCCTAGATTCAACAGATCCTGCAAAGACATTAAATATATGTCTGACTTTAAGTGTATGGGTCTTATTGCATTTCACCATCTCATCTGACTAAAATAATTTGCAAAATGGAGGGATTTCTCTGAAGAATATTTTAGTAGACTGACAAGAGATGAGTCAGTAGTTGAGCTGTCACCTGAAGTTGTTGTCTGTCTCAGAGATACTCAATTTAGGAATCTGTTCTTCAAACACTTTGGAAGCATATAGGAAAAAGAAGGCACATTTTTATGTTTTGTGTGCTTCCTAAAAGCGGCAGTTTCTAAGCATTATACTTTTAACAAGCTGAGGTATATTGTGAGGGAAGACTTCCATTTCTCCCAAATGTATTCCAGGAAATAATTGGTGAGGTTTCAGAACTTCTCAGTTTATTCACAATTGCACAGCTAGTGGTTAACACCATGGATGTCATTGGGGTATTCAGCATTTTTAGTGATGTAAACGCAGTTGGACTTGGACTTCAAACTTTAGAAACGCTGCTCTAATCTCATGCAAATTTGTACTTCAATCTGCAAATCAGAGAGGTTTGCTACTTAAATTGTCACATGTTTACTCTTTATTGTACTCCTTTAAATAATAAATTAAAAAGAAACTAAGAACGGCTTTGTATACAGGGAATATTGGCCCATTTTCATCTTACAAATCTCATTAAGTACTTTATAATCAGCTTATTATTCTGCTTCTGTTAAGAATGTTTTAGTCCACTTCTCTATGTAATGAATAATAATTTCCCTCTGTTTTCTACTTATTTTAGGACAGCAAACTGTTTGAGATAAAGATCTTGTATTTTTCTATGTTTCTTAGTAACCCTAAGCATCTGTGGTTCTATGTAGCTATAAATCTCTACAATTAAATACTTGTCCATAGCTACATCCCAGCTACATATCCACAAACAATTTTTTATTCAGCAATATATATTAGAGCAACTTCTGTATACTATTTCTGGGAAAGTGAGAATTTCTTAATATTCTAAAAAAGTCCAGAGGTTTTTTTCCTATTATATTTAGCTGGGAAACAGAACTGTTATCTGAATTAACTTTCCTTTGGGCACTCAACAATTTAAATTATGTGTTAATTCTTAAACAGCTTTTACTTAAGAAGTTTACTCTGGCTCCAATGCCTTTTCAAGCATGAGTTTTAGTTCTTGTACTCTAACTCAAGTTATAAATTTATGTATTTTTGTCAGAATACAAGTTGTCACTTAATGCTAGAAATTGCCAGAAACAGGATACACTACCACAAATCAACGTTTCGGCCACATCTGACAAAAAGGAAAAAAACGTACTTGTGTACAAAGGGTAATTATCATGATAATTCCTGTCTAACAAATTATTTATCAGTACCTGTGTGTAAAGGTGGGTGGACAGCATTACTTTTTTATGCATGAAATGTTATCTTCTGAGCCCTGGAGGATGTTGAACTGGTTCTAGAGACATATGGGAAAGGCAATTAGAAAATAAAAAAGTGTCAGCTTGCAGAAGTTAGCTCTCTGGGATTTGTACATTCACTGGTAGAGGCAGGAGAATTACAGTTTGATGAATTGAAGATAATACTGAACATGAAAAGAAAGATGTTCCATATAAATAAATATTCTATATTTAGGATAGAGTGAATATTTCCTGGAATCAGTACCAGGAATTATGATATTATGAGAAACTTAAAAACTTCTTGTGTTTGTGTTGCATAGAAAAGTCTGTAAAATATGGTAAGGACTGAATAGTCTGACAAGACAAATCCAATCAATTTCTTTATCAATATTCAATGAATGAACAGAAAGCAGAAGGTGCATAATGTTAATACAGAAAATTATTTTAAGCTTGAAGACAGGCATGATAGATAATAGGAACAAAGGTATTTACATATAAATTGCTACAATTTACCTGGAAACAAATTTCATGCAATAATGCTCTTAAGTTAAGGGGACTAGATGACCTTTGTTCAAGAACTTTGAAAGAACTGGTACAGGAAATCTCACTCTCGTAGGGATTGTTAACAAGATTTTAAAATCAGGAACAGAATAATATTAAACATGTTACTTGTATTTTAAGATATCAGTAGTGATCTAGACAGGTACACAGCCTTTTTAATTTAAGAAAGAAAAAGAAAAAAGTTTTGAAGAGTTTTGAAGAGTTATTAGTCATCAAGACAAATATAAAATTGGATAAAATTGTTGTGTGTTTACTAAATTAATTTGCTCTCTGCAATGTTATTTTGCAGACAAAATAGTAGGTGGACTCATAGAGGTGATTTTTGTTATAATGTTATTTGGGAAATTGCTATTTAAAATAGAAAACATGACTATAAGTAAGGAATTTTAAGGCTGATTAGGAGGTAGTAACAGAATAAAAAAGGACTGTAAGAAGTTAATTTATTTCCTAAGTAAAATACTACTAGAGTTCAAGTATTTCCCTGAGCACTTTTATTCATGGACTGCACTAGTGACATTTTCATGTGATTCAGTGTTAGGAAACTACGATATCAGAGAAGAATCAGATTACAGGATCTTGCAGTAGTTCAGTTGGAGAGAATGTAACGCTTACATGTTTGATGTCCTGACATTTTCTGAAACTATGAAAGAAAATAGGAAGTCTATTGATGACAATAAGCATAGGCTGACCACAACTGAAAAGCAAGTTCAGTCGCTAACCTTTTTTATGACATGATCTCAATGTTGAAATGGTTTGATTTTGCAAGGCCTGAAGGTTTTGATATAATACATTTATTGCTGACTAAGTTACAAACAGGCAAAAATCATTTGCTTATAAATAAAATTAAAAGCAACAAAACCAAGGCAAATCAAATAAATAAAAACATTTTCATTCATTAGTGTACATTACCTCTCAAATATTCAACTTTATATTCCCATTTCAGAAAGAAATTATAGCAAGGTGGGTAATTTTTGGGGTTTTTTTCTCAGAAAAGTTATATCAAAGGTTATAATTTGATAGAAAGCCAGAAGAGATAAGTTATTTATTATATTCTAATGGATCATCTACAACTTAGATTTTCAAGAAGCTTTTTTGAGATTATTAAGAAGATTATTCAAATGTCAAAATCATATTATAAATCATAAATTGAAATTTAGTTGATTGAACCGTTTATTTCACATCAGAAAAGCATACTTGATCTAAATATAAGATATATTAGGAGAAATGAGGTTTCAGTAAAAATATCCTAAAGCATTGTCCTGTGTTTTACATGTGCCCATTGTACTGCTTTTCCTTCCCCATCCCAGAAAAGAAACTACCTAGATAGGAAAGTCTCAAAATAAAATATGTCTAAGTAAGATTCCACAATAATTTTCAAGAAAAGTAGTTTTTCTCTGTTTCTCGTTTTAAATCATAACTGAATTGTTCAATTCAGGTAGTTATAAATCCTTTTACAAAAGATACTTATGTTCAGAAGAATATATCATTCTTGGTAAAATAGGAAGAAGGCATCTTCACCAAACTGATGTGCAACTTAGTAGTGAATGTAATGCAAACATTACCAGATATGGCAAAAAAACCCAACCAAACCAAACCAAAACAAAAAGTATTACCAAGTAAAATTCCATCCTACCTTGTCATTTAAGATACAAGTACTATGAACAGTGTTCTATTTGAAATGCAGTTGACCACAATAATGCATAATAATCTCCATATTATAGAAAGGTCATGAATATTTTCTGGACATTTATTTAATCTTACTTCAGTTTGCTAACTTTATATAAATAAAAAACCGTCATCATTTTCTCATGGTTTCCGTTTTACAGTTCTGAAAACATACAATTTGTTTTCTTGAATAACTGCTGCCAAACTGTTTTTGGGAATTTCATTCATATATGGTATTTTCACTGAGGTAAAATTTTAGAATTTGTGATTAGTGGAAGTCTCTTCCTGTTTCACAGCAGACATGCATCCAAACTGGGAGTGTGTCACCAGGCCCATATTCCATAGCAGTAACATGATTCCTTACAGAGAGCTCAAGCTCTGCTTCTGGCCAAAAATAAGATAGCTAGGACATAGGAGGCAAAATAACTTGATAAACATGAGCCTGAACTGTCACTTATTTTAATATTTTGAGTCTGTATTCTGTCAGCAAACTAGAATAGTTGCTTTTCTTATTTTTTTTAAGGCAGAGAAGATTGGTCAGTTAGTGGGTAGGAAAAAGGGTACAATGGGAAAAGAGAGAACAATAATCTGCTCTTCTTATTTACATTTCTTTTGCATAGATGTAAAGTTTCTGTATATATTTCTGGAATGATCTGAAGGCATCTCAACCCTGTCTTATGCAATAGTAAGATATGAGTTTTTGAGCAAAACCAGTGATGCTTAATCGATGGAGGTATGTTGCTATGAAGGACATTTATTTTTCTTCAGGTATCACCAACCAGTGGTATTCAGGACAGAAAGATTATTTCTCTTCAAATGAGACCAAAAGATAATTTAATCTCCCTGGGATGCCCTGGAATTCTTTTCCACTCCACTCCTTCTCTGCCAGTTTAAATCTATGGAGCCTTAAGGATCTTGTTATATCAGTTATAAGACATAAATGGCACAACAAAAGCATAACAACAAGTGATGCTTACTAAATGAATTAGGAAAAATAACTTCTTTATATGACTAAGAAGATTTTACATTTTAAAATGAGATTACCTGAAAAAATCTCTTGCTCTAATTGAAGGGAAATGAGAGAGACACAGAACAAGCTAAGAATTTAATAGAAGACATATAAAATATTAATTTTTCAAAGTTTTTGACCTGAAGATTCTTTAGACTTCAAAAAGGGCTGGGACTTGGATGGAGAATGTTCTGCTCAAATTACATTTATAGTTCAGCACATCATTTTCAGAACAAAAATATACTTGATAACTAAGCTCTTTTTGTTCTTAAGGGATAGCCGCAAGCTCTTAGCAACATTACCTAACTCATGATTGTTGTTTGAAACTGAGCTATATGTTTTTTGAAGTTTTGTCTTTTAGTAGTCATTTCAATGCAATAATTATGGCTCTAAGCTCTCAAGCCCCCAGGGCAAATTATGTGGTGTGGGTTATTTCCCCACTGCACAGTGCTCATTTAGACCTCTCTGGGTACAGGAAACAAATTTTCTGTCATTTTTCAGTTCAAAGTGCCTGAAATCATGTGAGACTCTGTCAGAGCCCACTGGGGTGATGTTCCCATAGCATGACACCAAATGCATGCGGCTTGTCTTATGATTCATCATGAAAATATCAGAGGGTGGAAGGTCTTGAGGGATTTAACAAGAATGTATAGGGAGAATAGGGACAAACTACTTCTATCTGGACTGCTTGTAGCAAGTGCTTCTAAGTTGAGTAGGTTTTTCTTTCTGAAGACTTACTTTCTGTACTCCAGAAGGGAGTCCAATAGAGAACTGATTTACTTGCAGGGCAGATGGCAGAGAAAGAACACAGGACAGAATCCTGTTTCTTGTCTTGACATACACTCATATAGCACTTGTTTGTGAGCGGAGAAGTCTAAAATGCGTTAAGGAGCTCACTGGGTTTGTCTGCTCACTCTGATGAGGATTCTGATGAGATGAATCTGTGCCTTTACTTTCTGTGCTAGAATTACTGAAGGCAACCAGTGGGGACCTAAAAAGTTGTATGACTAAAGACCTATCATTTGGATGATTTCCTTCAACCATGTGCAGTGGGATACATTTCTTACCATTTCATTAACCACACTGATATCTTAATCTATGTGGTCTTCATGGAAAGTTCTGATATCTTAATCTATGTGGTCTTCATAAATAATGATGCCATCCTAACACTCAAAAAAAATTACAATTAATCCCAAATGTGGACATTTTTCATATCCATGTGTTGTATTTCCATAACATTACAGATGAATATATATTAGATGAGTGCTAATTTTTCTGTTTTAAATAATCTCTTTACCTTTTTTTTTTTCTTAAAAATCCATGCAAAAATGCTATCCTTTTTATTTTTTTAATAAGACTTTTATTTCAGCCTTCAGCCTTCTTCCCAAAGCTTGACATTACCATCTGCATTGATCAGTTATGTTAGCAATGTATTCATTGCATGCACTGGAGTTGATCTCCAGAAACTTTTCTTTTTAGTGGTAGCATATTTTAGGCTCCACAACCATTTGTTACTTGGAGGGCATTTTGAAACTTTTTATGGAATTAAGAATTTTGATAAGGTTTTTCTAATTGATACTTATTGAGAATCTACTGTTTTAAGTCATCAGCTCATCTTGCATAGTCTTTTACTAGTCTATTACTATTTCATAATGACGCTGATGAAATTTCTGTGAACTCATATTAGAGATTGCTTTTCAGCATTGCTTTAAGAATTATTTTTACCTTTCCAGATACAGGTATTTCCCTTTGTACTACTGTATTTTAAGCAAAATATTTTATCCAGTTTTTTTTTTGCCCCCATTTTATAAAAATCAAAAGATGCAGCAAATTAAACTGATCTCTTTGGAAAATTTTGACTCCATCTAGGCATACAAATATAAGTCCTATAAGCCCCTGGTGCAGTTTTCTCCTCAGGATGTGTACATCTGTATGATGTATTTTCATTTGTTTTGTTGAGTTCTGTATTAAAAATTTAACACTGGTAGAATGGTTCTTATCTCTCTTAGTACTTTCATGATTTAGAAAGGTATGCAGTGATAGGACATTGGATAGAAGGTTTTAAAATAAAAGAGAGTTGATGCAGAGTAGGTGTAGGAAAGAAATTTATTACGAAGTGAAATACTGGAACAGATTCCCAGGAGAGCTGGTGGATGACCCGTCCCTGGAAACATTCAAGGTCAGGTTGGACAGAGCTCTAAAAAAACCTGATCTAGTTGAAGATGTCCCTGTCATTGCAGGGGGTTAGGACTCAATGACCTTTAAAGGTGCCTTCCAACCCAGACCATTCCATGCAGGATAAAGGCCAGAAGTGTTACAAGGGAAACTCTTCCTCTGGTGTCTGCTAGTGCATTTGCATCTATGAGAGGAGCAAAGAAAATATTCTAGAGGACTTCAATTTAACAGCCATAGACCTTAATAAATTTTTAGGTGAATTTTCTGGTATGGATAGTAATTGAAAATCTGAGTGCTGTGGGAGGAAGACTGCATGGAAATGGAGATGCAAATAATCCTCTCTTTGGTTTGTCTTTTCCAAAAAAAAACCAGCATGGAAAGGTGTTTGCAATTTGCAGTGTTAATAGGCTGATTAAAAATAAGGTTAATAGGACATATTCTTTAATCCTCCCTTTTTAGATATTTCACTGGGCAACAAGAACTGAAGGATTCCCAAGACTATTAGGAGAGAGAAAGAGGATAGATCCTTACTCTATAGTCCAATGCAACTGTTGTTGGAAGTGAGAAATTGTTCCAGACAATCTGGTTCCTACTACAAACATACTTTGTCTCAACTGATTCAGTGGAAAATAGTCAAGAAGACCTTGTATAATGACTGGAGTCTAGGGTTGCCCCACATCAGGGAAGAGTCATAATTACTTGTAGATTCCTGTTTGTGTCTATTATCCACCCTCCAACTTCTTCATGCCTAGTTCAGATTCTGCTTGAATGAGGAAGTTGGACTTGCTGTCATACAGCCTAAATTCTAGTTGTCAGAGCACTCTTCTAGTAACCAAGGAATCAAATTAAAATCTGCTTCCAATTTTGTTTGTTTGTTGTTGTTTTGCTTTGTTGATTTTTTTAATTTTTTTTTATTTTAATGCAGAGTGGTTGGCAATTTATTATGGGCTTGAACAGGAAGAATTTCACAAGCCAACCTATTTTACTGGGTAAAGTCTCAAGCTTTAATTTATCCCTGCTCTGGAAAGCCCATATATTGTGCACTCCAGTTTGCTGCTGAGTTCTTTAACTGGTCCATAGTACTGTATAGTAACTTTGTATACGCCCACACTCCTTCTGCAACTCTGCTTCTGAATGAAATTAGCTGAGTCAATGGGTGCTATGCTTTGTGCTGAACTTAACATAAAGAAAAACAGAGAAATTGTAACACATATTGAGAATAGACTCATTCACAGATTTCAAAAGTTGTGATAGGTCAGTGCTGAGGAGCTGTTTCTCAAGATAGTACAAGTCATTATGTAACTCTAGTGTTGAAAATGTCAGTGCCTGTGAGTGATCGGGCAAGCATGCAGTGAGATAAGTGCAATATGAAATAGTAATGATGGTGCAGAATTGTGTAGCATTTGCTACAGTTAATATTTCATAAGAAGTTTATCTAGCTTAGAGAAAGCAGTAGATAACTGGAATAGATACGATTTTTTTTCATATTCAGATTAATCACATGATGTTGCAGCTTTTAGAGTTTTGTTTATAGTCTCTTCAAATGCCTCTTGTATACATTCCCAAACTAATTGGGAGGTGTTGTATAGGGATAAAGCATGGACTTAACACAGTTATAACAGCTTACCTGGTCCCTTTAAAGTCATACTAAATATTTATCTTTACTGAACAATCATATCTTTTGTTTTGTAGCATCTTTGTGAAAAATGCTAACTTTCATTCTCATGACTTCTAATTTTCAGAGTAAGCTTTCTATTATGGCTGTACTTAAATGACAAAAAAAGTCACCTTCTGTATGGAGTAGTAGAACATAAATGATGATAGACCCACTTTAAATTTTATAATCTTTTGTACTTTTGTGCTGTAAGTCTTTAAATAGGTAGTAATATCAGTAATATACAAATGTTGAGTAATATAAAAATGCATATGGGAGTATAGGCTCCCTTTTTATACTGAATTGAAATAAATGCCATTTCACTGTCAATACGCTGTGACATTCAAGTACTTTAATATTTTATTCTTTCTTCAGAGTGGCATCAACTCTACTAGGGCTAAATTGGGGTATTGTAGAATAGGGTTGTGACAAGCAACAGAAATGATCTTAAGGAAATAGGATCTATACAAATGTGACGTGCAGTAGCTTATCGTGTTACTCCCAAGTTCACCCACACCCTAATCAAATACAAAGTCTTATCACACGTTTTAATGTCATTGAAGTTGCAGCTGGCTTCCATACAGCAGGATTTCCTGTCCAAAAGGGCAATGGGTCGTTAGAAGTTTAAGAAGCCTTAGTACAGTGTAAACCATTTAGAAGAATGGCAAGCAAACAATGTATGCCCTGGGTATGCTGAAGTATAAAAGTCTAGGAATCTTTTACATCTCAGCACAGATCAACATGGTGAACTCTGCTTCCTGCGCGTCTCTTTTCCTGCAGATTTTTGCACTTCCATGCAAAATTTTCAGTGCTTTCTGTCATCCTCGAGGCGCGGACCGTGCTAAGGAAGGCTGGTGCCTCGTCCTTCCCCTCCATCCCGGGCGGGTGGGAGCGGCAGGGCAGGTTGCGCGGTGCCGGGAGAACCCACCTAGAGGGCCCCCTTGACGCCAGCACAGCCTCTGCCAGGCAGAGCCCTCTCCGCAGCCGAGCCCAGTCTGCTGCAGGACCAGTGCCACGCAGCCCGACACTGTCCGGGGCTGCCGCGGCTGCTGCTGCTGGGCGAGGAGACCAGCAGCCCGAGGGCAGGCTGGACATTCTGGTCCGGGAAAGGGAAGTGTGAGCCTGTTGACTCTGCATTGCTTCAAAATAGATGCCGTCTCTGTAGCCTGGGCTTAAGAATCTTCCCGAGGATGTTTGCCAGAGCGTAAGGAGTGATAACTACTGTCTGGGAGCTGAATTGGGAAAAAAGGACAGCAGAGAAAGAATGCTTAGGTAACACGGGACTTACAGCTTTGCTTTCGTTTTGCAACATACAAATTGATGCACGTGGGTTTATATACAGTATAATATCAAAACAGAACTAGACTCTGCAGTGAGAGTCAATAGCTTAGTCATTTCACTTAAAGGGAGCAGGCAGCCTTATTATGGGGTTAGACAGCAAAAATGAATTTGATCATGACATGATCATATCTCTTGATGGTATCTAACTCTAGTCCTGTCCTATGAAGTGGAAAAAGCATACTTCCTTCCTTCTTTCTTAGCTGAAGAAACAAAGTCACAGTATCAAATTCAGAGAGAAGTTTGGGGGTGTTGTACAAGGCTATTAAATATCCTTCTGTTCCCCAGGCTCGTAAGAAAGGAAAACTGCATTAAATTGATCATTGATGAATATGTGTCTAAGAAAGAAGAAAAAGCAGTATTCATTTCTGAACATGGCAAAGCATTCTGAAGTTACACATCTCTCCCTAAACACTGATTTGGCACAGATGGCAAGAAACTATCTTTTAACTAACCTTTTCCAACTGTCCAAAATGCTGCATATGAAGATGCTTTAATTCACGGTCAAAGCACTTGGATTTTTATCAAGGCAAACTGTTGGCATTGTCAGAACAGTTTCTGTATACTGATTAGTTTAATGTTTTTTTTAAAATAGCAAGTGATGCATAAATGGATGGACGTGTACCTAGAAAACCCTGTGAGAAGTCTTTCACTGGATCCTGGGAATTTTTATTTTTGTGGATTACAGTAATTCTTGCAATAATCCCTGCTGTTGACTGCTCATGCAGTTGTTCTGGCATGCATCTATGAATACCATAACAGATAAATCAGTCTGACAAGGAAACACTAATGTTGGAAGACCTGTGAACATGATGCATGTGAATAATTTCCCCTTTAGGAGGCATTCATGGATATGGTGAGTAATCAATACACATTATAGACTGTTAAACTCAGAATGCTTGTTTGCAAAATACTGTGACAACTACCAGATGCTATGTTTTTGCCTAAGTAAATGTCAAGCGAGGACTAAGAGAGCTATGAAAAAAATGAAAATCAGACAGAGATAGTAGTGATGAAGTAATATGAGTTTAGCACTTCTTCATATTTGCAAAATAGGCAAGTCATAGAAATTGTATTGTTATGGTCATGTTTTCTTACATAAGTATTTTGAGCAAGGTGATGTATTTTCTTCCTGTATCAAAGGAACAGTTCTTCACATTTCTTTCTTAGCCTGATTTGAAGAAAATAACGAAGCCACATATTTCTCCTATGGTTGGTTTGTCCTAGAACTTATTTATTTATATACTTTCAAGTGACGAAAAAAATGCTCATTCATATGGCAATTCAGTAATCACTTATTAAAGATATGCATAAATGCTCTAGAATGTTTTTGTATGGGAGGTTCTTCAATGTGGCCGTTTGAAAGACAATCATATAACATTAAAATCCCTTTATCATCATTAAAACATCTGTTTCCTCTTTGAATCACAGGCATCCATAGTTCTTCCTGACTGAAAAATCTTTCTACTTGCCTTGCAATACAGTGCAGTCAACTTGCTTATAAATTCTACCAGTGGTTGTTGCGTCATGTCTTCTTCCTGATGCTGGAATTAGTGTCTTGGTTAGTGCTTAATGAAGACTGTTAGCTAGAGCAAAAATACTTCCCCATAAAACTTTTGCCCTTTGAGTAGATACTGAGTCTTTCAGAACACTGGAAGCAAACCCGTTTTGGAAGCGGCTGAGGCGAACCAGCCCTCGGAGGCAGGCGGGCAGAGGGGCGGGCGGCGGGGCGGTGTGCGCGGCAG